>JALJCO010006373.1:0-347165 GCA_023101725.1 Atherinomorus stipes | reverse complement strand
TGTGTCCAGTCACTTAAAGAATGGACCTACTATGACGTAGGCGGAAGTGAGGAAGGTGGAAGGAATGCTAGGCTATGTACGGTTGGGTTACGTGTGCTGTATTCATGAGTGCTTCTACCTAGAAGTTAATAAAGGTAGTGTGTTCAACTAAGACGACTTGCTTCTTGCGACTACAAACACCACAATTGGTGACGAGGACCGGATTTTTTTCGCCGCTACCATGGCTGGGAATGTACCCTTTCCCTGTTTTTTTCTGCCGACGCCCGGTGAGCCGAGCATTCCATTCAAGACGTGGCGTCAGATTTTCGAAAATTACCTGCTCGTCATCGGTGCTTCTGGAAATTCTTGGCCAGATGCACGCCGGAGAGCCGTACTTTTGCATTGCCTTGGCACCGAGGGGCAGCGACTCTTCTACTCGCTCCCGGATACAGGGACTACATACAGCACCGCCATGACGGCGCTAGTGGATTACTTCGTGCCGAAAACGAACGTGGTTGCCGAACGCCATGCATTCCGAAAGAGGACGCAGATGCCGAATGAAACTGTGCTTCAGTACGTCACTGCGCTACGAGAGCTTGCCTCTACGTGTGACTTCGGCGACCGTCAGGACGACATGATTCGGGACCAGCTTGTGGAACACCTACATGACCAGCGGACACGTGAGAGGCTTCTGATGGATAGCGCGCTTACTCTTGAAAAGGCTATCACCACCGCCACGCAGATCGAAGCCGCCATGGAGCAAGCAAAGACATTTTGCGAGCCGCGCGCTGCGCCTGTGCAGGCTGTCCAGCAGTGGCGGAGAGGGAAGAAAGACCGAGCGCGACCTCCGTGCGCTGCCGGTAAGCCCTCATCCTCCCGTCTGGGTACAAAAACATGTTACCGCTGCGGTTCAGATGGACATTTAGCTAACGCACCTAGTTGTCCTGCCGCGTCAGTTACATGCAGACGCTGTAAAAAAGTGGGACATTTTGCAAAAGTGTGCCGCGCTGCGCAGACGGGCAGCAGGGAGGTCCGGGAGGTTGAACCTCCGGAAGAAGTGGATATTCCTGAAGTTATGGTGCTAAGTACTGCTCACTCTGCACTCGTCAACGACAAGATCACGTGCACTGTACAGATTCATTCAAAACGCTCACACCCCTGTAAAGTGAAACTACTTGTTGACACCGGTTCATCTGTCTCTATACTGCCCCAGTACATCTACACACAGCACTTCAGAGAAATCTCATTGACTCCTTCCCCCTGTTAAATTGGTGTCGTACAATCGCTCCAATATTCCTGTGCGGGGATGCATGTCTGCTGATGTTTCCCTTTATGGCCGCACTGCTCCTGCGACTTTCTTCATTGTGGACAAGGGGACCCCTCTGCTGGGAAGAGACTTAATGAAGGTTCTTTCCGTTAGAATCGAGAACAACAAAGTGCAGCCACCTGACTCACCTGTCCCTGCCGCCACACCTCTCCCTGTACTGCAGTGCTCCGACACACCCGCTCCCACTGTGGGGTGTGCAAGAAACTTTGTGCACCGTGTTAAAGTGGATCCTTCCGTGGCACCAGTACGTCAAAAACTGCGACGACTGCCACTGTCCGTCAGAGAGGCAGTCTCAAAGGAACTGAAACGCTTGCTTGCTGACGGAATCATTGAACCGATTGATGCTTCTGCTTGGGTGTCGCCCATCGTCGTCACAGTGCGGAAGACAGGCAGGATCCGAATGTGTGCAGACATGCGCGAGCCCAATAAAGCAGTCATTGTTGATGCTTTTCCTCTGCCACACATGGATGAACTGCTGTCCAGCCTGAAGGACTCAACTGTTTTCTCATCGATCGACCTTGCCAACGCCTACTATCAGGTACCGCTTGCTGAAGAGTCACGTGACCTAACGGCATTTATTACTCATGATGGACTGTACAGGTTCTGCCGCGTGCCGTACGGACTGGCATCAGCGCCAGCCGCTTTTCAAAAGATGATGAGCACCATTCTTGCTGACCTACCTGGTGTGCAGTACTACATTGACGATATCATCATCCACGGTGTTGACATGCAGACACATGACGCAGCCCTGAAAGCTACTCTACAACGCCTAAATGCCGCTGGACTGCAGCTAAACAACGACAAGTGCCGCTTCCGTGAGTCCAACCTGCAGTTCTTGGGCCACATTGTTTCTGCCGACGGTCTGCTGCCAGACACTGCTCGCATACAAGCCATCGTCGATGCTCCCGCACCTACTGATGCTACTACACTGCGTTCCCTTCTTGGCTTGCTCTCCTGGTACTCCAAGTTCCTGCCCAACCATGCCACGGTTGTGGAACCAATGAGAGCATGCCTGAGAGACACCGACAGTGCATTCAAATGGACTGTTGCTGCACAAGCCAGCTTCGATGAGGTGAAACAGCTGTTGGTAAAGAGCCCTGCCCTTGCATTGTTTGATCCGGCACTCCATACCATCATCTCTACTGATGCATCTGACTATGGGCTTGGCGCCATCATGTCTCAGGTCGGTTCTGATGGCGTTGAAAGAACTGTTGCGTTTGCATCTCGGACCCTCTCTTCTGCCGAGCGTAAATATGCTGTTGTGGAGAAAGAAGCCCTAGCCTGTGTTTGGGCGGTGGAGCGATGGCGCACTTACCTGTGGGGGCGCCGTTTCACCTTGAGGACAGATCATCAAGCGCTCACAACGTTGCTGACCACAAAGGGTGTTGGTCGGGCTGGCCTACGCGTCGCAAGATGGTCTGCTCGTCTCATGTCATATAACTATGATATTGCCTATCGCCCGGGGAGAGACAATGCACCTGCTGACTGCATGTCTCGCTTGCCTCTGCCTTCTGCTTCTTCAGCGGACCAGCCTCCATCAGCCACTCTGGCTGATGATGATGCAGAGTATGTTGCGCTGCTCACCACTGTTCACGAGACTGTTTCTGCAGCTGGCCTGGACTCCGCCTGTGCCTCTTCGTTGGAGCTCATTAAGTTACGCTCCACCATCTCCAAAGGTTGGCCTCCCTCCCCGGCAGGCCTCGACCCAGACCTACTTCCATTCTACAAAATCCGCCACGAACTGTCAGTTGAAGGCAACTATGTTTTTCGAGGCTTCAGGTTGATCGTTCCCAGCACCATCCGCCATGCCTTAATCTCCATTGCTCACGAGTCTCATCAGGGGGTGGTGCGGACAAAACAAAGACTGCGTGAGTTGTACTGGTGGCCTAAAATGGACAATGAAGTTCTTACCGCCATCCGTGCCTGCTACTTGTGCCAGTCAAACGACAAAACAGCAAAACCAAGCCCAGGACCACTGCAACCTGTGCCACTTCCCGACGGACCGTGGCAAAAGATTGCCATGGATATAGTCGGCCCATTTGAAACTGCCACCCCAGACTGCAGGTTCGCCATTACAATGGTTGACTACTACAGCAAATGGCCAGAAGTAGCCTTCACCAGGGACATCACTACTGACACTGTGCTAACCTTCATGTCAACTGTGTTCAGCCGCCATGGGAACCCGTTGACTGTTGTAACTGATAACGGTGTGCAGTTCACCTCTACATCTTTCAAGTCTTTTCTACAGGACAGGCAGATCACACATAAAAGATCTTCACTATACCATCCATCTGCCAATGGAGCTGTGGAACGGTTCAACCGGGTGCTGAAACAGACTGTCCAGTTCGCCATACAGCAACAGCAGAAGTGGAAACCTGCTGTGACAGATTTCCTCCATGCCTACCGATCCACTCCACATGCCACAACTGGCTCATCCCCATATGAACTGCTACACGGTCGCCCCATGCGGACCAAGCTGACTGTGTTGCCTGCACCTTTGGGTTACTCGCCACCAGCACAAGCTGATGTACGCCGCAGGGTCAGTGAACAACAACAGCGAGCAAAAGCCTACACTGACTCCAGACGTGGCGCTCGTCCTCCTTCCTTCCAGAAAGGGGACAGAGTGCGCGTTCGGAACCCTCTTCACGTCATGAAGGGTCACAGGAAGTACTCTGAGCCTCTAGCCATACACAAGAAGGTTGGGGAGAGCACGTTCATCCTGAGTGATGGTAAAATGTGGAACGCTGCTCGCCTCACTGCATTCCCTGACGCTGCTGCAACCACAAACAAAGACAGTGTTGAACATGTGGTTGAACCCTCTTCCAGATCTAAACGGGAAACCCAGAAGCCAGTATGGCTCAAAGATTATGTGTCTTAAACCCGAGCCGTTAAATTGTTCTGTTTTATACTGATAACACTGCACTTGAGATGTCACACGGAAATTGTTATTCTTTTACTCCTTAAAGTTACTCCCTACAGCCTTATTGCACTGTTATGGCTTAGACTGTAAGACGTTTTATGTTGTGCTTAAGGGTGTGAAGGTATGCGTTATTCCCATGTTGATTTTGTTATGTGCTACCTATAGTAAATTGGGAGTGAACTCCTTTAAGAAAGGGGGAAATGTTGTGTCCAGTCACTTAAAGAATGGACCTACTATGACGTAGGCGGAAGTGAGGAAGGCGGAAGGAATGCTAGGCTATGTACGGTTGGGTTACGTGTGCTGTATTCATGAGTGCTTCTACCTAGAAGTTAATAAAGGTAGTGTGTTCAACTAAGACGACTTGCTTCTTGCGACTACAAACACCACAGGTTCATTTAACTACAATACTTGGTTTTCATAAAGCTAAACAAATACTATAGTTTAGATGTTAGAAACTAACTGCATCAGTTTGTGTAAGATAAATGTGAGTGAAAACAAAATGAAAGTATGCAAATTAACTGATTATGCATAAAATTGAGCAGAAAATCAAATTGTGTCCCTGACTTAGGTACAGTAAGTGATGATATCCTTTCACAAAACCTCCAGACTCTGACCCATGTTAGAACAGCAAGCTCACTTAATTGAAATGTATTTGTGATGTTATGCAAATAAACAAACGAGACAAAGTAAAGTCCAAGAATACAAATGAATTGATCAAAAACATAAGATTGAACATGAATGACAAGCATCATGTGAAGTGAGTAAAGATATAGTGTATTTATCCATCAAACTGTATCTAAGACTGGAACATATTTGACTCTTTAACTCCAGAACAGTGCTGTAATTGCAGGACTGACCATAACAGAATGCAGTCTACCTAATGGTTAACTGGTAAACTTCTTAATTTATTTACTATCGACCATCTATTATCCACTTGAAATGGCTCATCATGATGCAGCAAATAAAGAATAAGTTTGCAGAAAATTTTGGTTAATAAAACTATCAAAGACCCAAAACATAACTTTTAGACCTTAAAAATCTGCGTTTTTGACTCATTACAATGGCACACCAACATTCATTATGCGCATTTTCGAACCGTCAGTGCCCAGAGGCGTCCCGAGGCTCAGAAACTGCACTATGTAAGTTTTGTATCCGGGGCGGCGCCATGACGTTGCAGCCGACTATTGGTTGTGCACTGTGTCACTTACTAGCAAACGGATATCAACCAGATATGAACACAGTGGGTGTTTTGAACGCGCATCATGTCGGATTCGGCAAAGAAACACAAGGAAACATTTCCGGAGGAGCAGAGGAAAAGAAAGAGAGGAAGGGACAGAACAAGAGTCAAGATAAGACTGTCTTAATGGGAGTGAGCTACAGGTACGATGCAAGATGGATGCTAGTTTAGCCATCGATAGGGGAACATCACTGAGAAAACTGCTAAAAGTTCCGTTGTGGGCCTTAAACAGTCTTGTTGATGTGGAACCTTCTTTGTTTTGACCATCTTCCGTATGATTTTAGTCTTATTTCTGTTTGTGTCCTGCAGAAAACCTTTGTGGTTTTTGTGCTAACATGTACCTTTTATTTTAGTCTGATGGATACTGGAAGTCAGTTGTTTGTTGGTGTCAGTGACTTAAACATCTCAGCTAATTATAGCTAGTGTAGGTCCAATGGGTGAGCAAGGGAAGGGGGGCAGAATTATATGGAAGATAGTGTAGTTTGAACCTCAATGGTATTGTTGCACACAGCCAGTTAAGGAAAAAAAAAAAAAGATCATATTTGTTCATTCTTGCAACATAGAGGTGATGTGAACTGGACTTCAAAGAATAATGGCATATGGCTCCACAGTGAGCCATGTGATTAGATTTGATATTAGGAGTGACATTAAAAAAGTGCCACGGCAGCAGTTTTACAAATAGCCATGAAACCGTATCAATGGAGGGGAGATTATGGCTGTGCCATAAGCAGTCAAATCAATCCCTGAGTATTTTTGTGCGAGTCGATAGAGGAGCCAGGTTTGGCCCATTAGTCATGTTGGCACCCTGCACTGCATTACAACTGCAGTGCACACTGGTCCTTAAAACCCTACTCAAACCAAACTGGCTTTCTTCAATATAATGTTTTTTAAAGATATGTGAATACTGATATCTACCTAATCTTAAAGTATCAAGCAGTAGAATAGTCTGACTGTTGATGGCACTGACACATTTCCTGATAATTCAAAAGGAGACACTCGAAGGCACTTAATACCTTCACTCCCTCCGTGACTTCTTACAATTCACAGACATGCCTGGTATTACAAGTGAGGAAAATGCCACCAGCGTTAGGACAATTTCCTCTCACCACACTCCAAGAGAGTGTAAACAAAGTCACAGCTCAGACTGCGAACATGAGAGGGGAGGCTTACGCAGAATGATGAATGAAGCATATCGTAGTCCACTCCTCGCTGCAAAATGGGGACTGATGAGAAGTTAACTGATCCCTGGATTTGTGGGTGGGATTTAAAAGCTCTGTTTTGCAGCCATTCATCTGGCACCTTGAGAGGAATGACTCACACTGAGGGACATCAGATTCCTACAATGAGGTTGATGTGCTGTATCATAACACGTGCTGCGACATAATGCTATTTGTTCCACACCAGCACACCGTGATGCCGCAAGATGTTACCCTACTCTCTAGTGCTGCTCTGTTGTTAAGACAGATTTTCGATGCATAGTTATTATATTGCGGCCGGGGACCCAATTTATAATGCAATATTGCAGGTGGGTATGAATGGAAATCGATTTAGAGGAGGAAATCCTTTTCCAGAGGGAAATAAAGTATTATCCGCTCTGTGTAACATACAAAACACGTAATCTCCTACGCCTTCTACTCTTAAACTCATAAGAACATACAGATGTTAAAAGATAAAAAGTTGCATAACAGTAAACTGGTAAACAGGATTTCTATCCTAAAAGAAGCTGTTGAGATGAGTTTTGTTTTATATTACAGTAAGAATTAAATACTACATTGAACATCAACAAAAATATCTATATTCTGTGCTGCTACAAAAAAAAAAAAAAAATCCATGACAATTTTGCTAGCTAAAAAGGGAAAAAGTCTATTTATAAATGCAGGAATTTAAGGGACAATCTGGGCTTCAATCTGTTTGGTGTGCTTATTCAAATCTCTCTTATGAGTCTGACTGAAACTACATTATGAAGAAGATATGAAGAAGAAACTCAAAAGTAATGATTCTATGTTTTGGGGATACTTTTCAATTTGCATTTTACTACATGCACACATTCTGTGGCTAATTTCAATACTGTATTTTCTCCTGGAAAACTAACTGTGCAATGCTAAAGTTTTATTGATTTCACCAAATTGTCCACTACTGAAAACTATTACAACATCAAAACACTGAGAACCTAATCCTGCTGAATGGCAAACTCTTGCAGCAGAGGATTAGTGTGTGAAGGTGACTCTTACTGCACTTACACTTTAAGTGTGCCAGGTGCTCAGTCAAGCTCTGAATCCAAATTGGGGAACTGTGCAAGGCAGCCTGCTTAAACTAGCCTCCCTGCAGTATAACTTACCTGTCACCAGCTCGCCCCAGATAAGGACGGATGACCTTTCTCCAGGTTGTTATAATAAATCAACTCCAGAGGCGGTTATTCCTGGCACCAGCCTCTCGTCAGTCCTTACAGGTATCAATAGAGATGTAATACAGCCAGACAACTATGCCAGTATTTTCCTTGTCGGTTTTTGATATGTCAATCTGTCAAGTAGCAAGAATGAACTTCATATAATACATGCAAACACTTACAAAAACACACACGCTCACTCAAACAGGGAAGAAAAAAGCACATCTGGTTTCTTTTTATGATAGTTTGACAATTTCCATGTCCCTCTTTCTGTTTATTTGCTGAGTCATCCACCATTCATAATGTAAAGCTACATCCTCATTAAATCCTACTATAATATCTTTCATTTAGAAATTGTTAAAGGCCAGATATTTACACAACAGAAAAAAAAGTTATAGCAGTGGTATAGTGTGAAGCAGCAAACACTGTAAGAATTTATGGAACAATGAAAATAAGATTCAGTTTGTGTCATATACTGTAGTACAGAACTAGAATGTTCTTCTATCAATTAGAGGGAAAACACCAGCAAAGTTAATTGCCCCTCTGACAACAGAAGCACCTGAGCGCATCACAAAATAGCCCTTTTGGGGACATTAAAAACAGAATCTCAAAATCACAACATAAGTTTACTGGTTTTAATTACTCAGATGTTTCCATCAGTTTGAGGTGCGCACTTTGTTTCTCTCCATTTTCCTTTAGTCCAGCAGGAACTCGGTCTGAGATCAAAAGCTGACTGGGAAGCAGGAGTTCACCTCCATGACAGCCTGTCTGGATGTGAGCATTCATGATGTTGCAAAGTTGGGAGATACTGCAGGATATTTGCTATTTGTGACAGCGAAGATGAAATTAAGAAAACGAGAGGAAATTGTAAAAATGCGCGACAAAAAATGATTCTGCTGACACAGAGAGACCCAAATCTAACCAGGTATCATCTTCTTAAGGGCTTTAAATGGGGTCAGCCACTTGACTAAAAGCCACCTTTTAATCACATTATAAGAGCTGAATCAGATGCTTGGAGATTCATATTTGCAGAACCAGCAAGTTTTTGACAATGGCACCAATGTGACGGTTTGCTCTGGCAAGTTTCACAGCTTTCATTACCCTGAGTGGCTTTTAGAGAAAGACACTGAGCCACATCTAAAACAGTTCAGCCAAATGGGAAATGACAAATATTCATAACAGTATTTTTCACAAATGCAAATATTACAGCTGCTTATACGGTCCACTGCCAGTCACAAAAATACTTAATAAATGCACTCTAAAAACTATCTGAAAAACAGGTTTGGCCCCCATGTTTAATAATAATAATAATAATAGTAATAATAATATATACTTTATTAATCCCAATTTGAGTGCCAATTAGGAAATTTGTTCCCTGCATTTAACTCATCTCCTGAGAGCAGCTGGCAGCCAATTACAGCGCCAGAGGAGCAGCTAATGGGGTTAAGGACCTTGCTCAGGGATCCATAGTGGTTTGGTGTAGATTAGGGATGCATGATATTTGAATTTTGGAAGATATCTGATATGCCGATACTTTAAAACTCATGTGGCCGATAACCAATATCAATACCGATATTAAAGCTGAAAAAAATAAGCTAAAATCATTGCAAATAGCAGTTTTGTTATCCGTTTCCAACACTTTGAAAAATAGGGGTGGGAAGAAATATTGATACACTGAAATATCACAATATTTTCAAATGTCGATATCAAATGATATTTAAAAACATTGATCTATTTTACTTACACAATCTTGCGAGATTTCATCGTTCTGTTACACACTCACGAAATTTTGTAAATTTTTGTGAGATTTTGTTAGTAAAATAGATCGATGCTGTTTTTAAATGTCAAAATGATATTAGCATATGAAAATATCACAAAAAGTTTTGTGAATTCTCGCGAGATTTCGAAACAGAACGATGAAATATTGCAAGATTTCGTTCGTAAAATAGATCAATACAGCGTTTTTAAATGTCAATATATCATCATATGAAAATATTGCAATATTTTTTCTAGTCTTTAGAAGTTTTAAAGTCTGTAAAAAAGAAGTTTTTGAACTCGCGACTGGCGCTTCAGGTAATTGCAGCCACGAGCCAAGCCATCACGGGAGCGTGCACTGAAGCTATAATGTTGTTTACTACACTTTTTCTTCGTAGTTACACTTTTTAGTGTCTTTCAGTTGATCTGGATTGTTTGCTGACGGCAGAAGAATCCATAACAATCGCTTACAGTGTTTGAATTTACTTCAACCATCTTCTTCCTGTATCAAAACTGTCGGGGATGCGGATGCAGCGTCATTTGACGTCACATCTGCAGGGCAGCGTGGGAAATTCAGCCACCGAATTGCAGCGCTTTATGCAGCACACAGCCTGTTTAAGGCAACGAAGAGAGACATGGGTGGGCTCGTTCTTCTTGGTTTTTGACGCTTTACCACTGATAGGTCTTAAAAAAACTGGACATGCTTGTTTATTCTTTTGTAATTACTGCCTCTAGTCCCTTGAAATATCAGTAAAATATCGGTGGGGTATTCAGATTTAAGGCCGATATAGGCCGATACCGATAGGGGGCCGATTATATCGTGCATCCCTAGTGTACATGTTTGATGCATGTTGTAGTTTTTCATGTAGGTATAGTTCAATAAAAGTAATCCTTTGATGATGATGAGTATGAGAAATAAATGTGCACTCATAAAAATCTGGCTGCTGCAATGTGTTGCAACACTCTTTATCTAAACCAGCAACCTTTCATATTTGACTATTTCAGAGTAATGGCAAATAAAACTCAAATAGATAAAGCTTGAAGACTAGATGCATAACATAGAAAAAAAAAACTAAACTTGTATGTCTGAATTTCCAAATCCAAATGGTGTGATTAAAACAAGTCTGCTCTCTCATTTCCCAAATACCACTTTACATCAAAAGTGGCTAAATGAATGTTTTATACACATAAATATCTAGTAAACAAACTGAATAAATCCTTTGGCATTTCCATGAGTGGGGTGTATGTGACGGCTACAACACAGAACTAGAGTTATGTACGGTAATTACCGCTTTTACCCAGGGGACAAGCCTGTAAGCTACAACAACATGAAGGGATGGAAGTGTGCTGTATACAAGTGAGCTGCAGTTTCTGATAAGACCACCTTCTGAGATTACTAAGCTCGTTTGCTGTTTTTAACAGGACAGCAGGAGTTAGCCAAAGACGGCTGGTTTGAGAGTGAGCTGCTAGCTGCTTTACATTCAGGTGAAATGAAATAATATATCTGTTCTAGTTTTTTTGAGTCCATATTGTCAAACTTTAATGTTTTGTGTTTTTGTTGCTATTAAAGCTAATGTAGCTATTTAACAGGAAATAGGGTTGACATTTGTCTAAAGGTGTGTTTCACTTCAAGGTCTACACACTTCTGAGTGTGTGAACTACTGAGGCTACAGAGTGTCATATGTAGTCTGTGCACTCCAAAGCAGCCTACCATTTGTGAAATGAGACAACCTAGTCTTCAGAATTTCCCATGGTGCTTCAGTGCCATTGCCTCACTGCAGATTTACAGCTATCTAGAGACGGCATTCTTTCCGTTACTTGAGATTCATTGCAAAAACCAAATAGAGCCAGGAATTTTATTCCTTTCTACCTCCACCAAGGAGTGGCGGAGGTACAGTAATGTAATTACCTGGCAGAGGAAATGCAATTACCTTCGCCACATTTGTCTGTCTGTCCGTCTGTTTGCAAAATAACTCAAAAAGTACTGCACAGACTGGGATGAAATTTTAAAGGGAATGTTGATAATGGTACAAGGAAGAACTGATTAAATGTTGGTGTTCATCTGAATCACTGTTGGGATCCAGGAATCATTTTTAAAGATTCTGTGTCACAACAAGATACTGTATGGCCACATGGGGAAGCAGCTTGCTAGTGATCTTGCTTCACCATTTAAAGGTGCGTTCACACTCTGGCTGTTTGGTCTGCTTTAAATGGACCGTGGTCTGATTCCACGAATGGTCCGTTTCGTTTGCCACAGTCTAAACACTGACCGCACTCTGGTGCGCACCAAAGAAGCGGACTCTGGTCCGCCTGAAAGCCAAGGGTCTCGGTTCACTTGCAAACAGACTATTGAACTATTCAGCTTACAGACATCCAGCGCACCAACTGTAATGGAAGTGACATTTGTTGACCGCAATAAAGCATCAAGAAGAAGAAGTAGAAGAAAGTGGGGTAGACTATCGTTTAGGAAAAACAAAGCAAACACTGTCTGTTCGAAGAACCCGAGGTCAAAACAATGAAAAACATCTGGAAAATGTGTAGACAGAGATGGAGTAGTCTACCGTAATAATAAAAAGCAGAAAGATTTCCACGTTGATAAAGGAATCCAGTTTTTCTTCTTCTTGTTTTTTTCTAATTCCTAATAAACAATATGAGGTTTAATTTGCAAAAAAATTTTAAATTAAAAAATGGGGAAAGATTTTTTTTTTTTTTTTTATCTACATATAAATATTTATTTATTTATATCTATCTTCTTTCTTTTTTTATTTTTTTTTCGCACTTTTTCCTTTTTTTTTTTTCCTAGTAAGAGAAAAAAAAAAAACATTAAAAAATAAATTAAATATAACAAAAAAATAACATTTTTTATTATTTTTTCTTTTTTTCTTTTTTTTATATTTTTGGAGTTTTCAATTTTCCCTTTTTTTCTTTTATAAAGAGAGGGGATATCCATTTTGGCTCGCTGTAGCGGCGGGGAAGCCTTCCGCCGCCTATGGGATGGGGGCTGGAATTAGCCGCGCTTCCCCGGCTGCGATTTTGATAGTTAAAACAAAATTTCTTTAGGAGATCAGATCATTTTTTTTTTATTATGAAAGACAGATTTTTTTCTTTTTTGCATATTTTAGTATATTTTTATTTTTAAAACTTAAAAAAATCATTCCTTTTCTTGTGCGTGAAGTAAATTCTTAAATTTTTTTCGATAAATATATATAATTTTTTTTTTTTTTTATTTCTTTTTTCACCCTTCGTTCAATATTTTTTTTGGGTTATGTTGAATTTTATTGCGGAAAAGAGAGACTTAAATCCCCCACCTCACCCCCGAAGAAATTTTTTTTTTTTAAGAGGAGTGATTTATAAGAACTAAAATTTAATAAATTTTAGGTGAAAACTACCAAATGGACCCACATAAAATTTTCCACAAAGAAAACGCAGAAATGGCAACTTAGCCATTAAGCTAACTTGTTTGCTAACATGGCTAACATTAGCTCAAGTTCAAGTTCAGTTTATCTATACAGCACACTTACAGCATCCTTTTGGAGCCCGTAGTGCTGTACAACCCAACTGAACGATTAAATACTTAAAACAAATCACAATAAAAGACAAAATAAAAAAAAACTAACAAAGAGGAGAAAATATTTATATATGACATAAAATAAAATGAAATACAATTGACACCAGTCACATGTGATGTCGCTGTTCTGTCCGTATTCCATATTCACCCTTTAACACATAACTTTCATCTCCCTTAACTGCCTTTTCACTCAGCGTGCCCATGATGCTTGCCCCAAAATGTGCTCATAGTTAATGCAAATAAAACACAGACATCTGAAACAGTTTCATTTACAGCCTGAGATTCAGACTCAGGCTCTTACGTTGTTGGAAAGCTGAACTTTTAGCTTCCATATCAGAAAAGTCAGCATGGTACTGGGCCTTGCTAATAAAGCAGTCATTCATGAAGTGTAACAAACAAATTCAAACATTTTTGGGACTGTGTTGCTCTCCGGGAAAAACAAACTGCAATCAGTTAATCCAAGATTGTTGAGTCAATAGGGAAGCGGGAAAGGACGTTGTCCTCACAACTGAAAAACATTTTCTAGGGCACATAAAATGAATGAAATGAAATGAAAAATACTTTATTAATCTCAGAGGGAAATTGCAAGTATCTGTAGAAAAAGCATTTGTGGATTATTTGTTCCTTCTGGCACGAAAACATCTGCCTTTAAACTGGATTTAGTGGACAGTTTGCATGGGATGTACAACAGTACTTGAAGAATTTTGGACAGACCAGAAAATAAAAAAGAAATCTATGATGTGATATTGACCAAGTTACTGAAAAAAGTTTTGGTAGCAATAATTAAAGACTACTGGATAAAAAAAGTTTCCTCTTGTGTACCTTTTATTGCTTTTCTTTTCCTTTCTAAGCTTTAAAACATTTAATAGAGCAGCTTAAACCACAAAATGAACAAAAATATGCACTGGCCTCTTAGATATTCATATTTTTCTTCCTTTGTGCAAAATAACCAGCACTCTTTAGTTTCCACTGCATATTCTAATTTGAGTTTTATTTGTCATGATGGTGAACAAGTGCTTCACATATGGTGTTGCACTCTGTGGAGGTAACACTTAATTATCAACCAACTGGATTACTGCTCAGGCCTGCCAGCAATGACGACTTGGATTAATGACACATGAAAAGCAATCTCTGTGCCTGGAAGTCCAAGGCCTGCAAGGGCACTCTAAGCTTCACACATAATAAACATCCTATCATTTTGATGGGCACTCTCCCTCCTACATGTGAAGATATAGCCAGAACTGTAAATCTACTCAACTTTCTTCATTCTAGTTGATCTGTGTCCGGAGGGCATCCATTACCCTGCTACTCTACTGTCTCACTGAGGTCCTGCACTTTCATCTCTTGACTGAACAAGAGAACACAGCTGGAAAGTGTAAGTCCACTACATGCAACAACAGCTTCTAACCATTCACTGATAGGACTGTAGTTAAAGCTTTGAATGTAATCTATTTTTTTCTCTATAAATGAGCAAAAATGAAGATTTTTTTTTCTTGGGGTGGGGGTGGGGCATGCAAGACAACTGCTCTCTACTTTCAGGTTCATCTGGGTCAGGCTGGTAATGACTGTCTCCATATACTCAGTAAGATGCAACGCGTTGGGGGATGTCAGGCACAGGTAGTTGACAGAGTGAGGCAGGCATGGTTCACTGATCAGAGCTGTTAAGTGGTAACAACCACACAGTAATTGCACCCCTCTCTGCATCATTTATTATGAATAAAATATGATGCGAGGTGTTATTGAGTGAAGGATTCTGGAAGATTACTGTGCCGCCATGTTAGCAGTAACAGTTTATTATAGCTCTAGTCTGCCAAAGAAATGCAAAAACTGTACGAGGACATTTAACACTGATGTATTATTTGGAGAGATGTGGGTAAAAACATATTTATGGAAAAATGGGACTTTCTTTGTATCCCCCTCATACAGTCTAGGCTATATACACTATGTTATTTCTTAGCCTGTTAATGACCGTGCATAAAGTTTTTGATAAATAAAGGATGATTCCAACCAAGCAGATAATTCCCATAAAGCACAGCCTTCCATCATTCATTAGTTTATATCAAACTTTAAGTTTATAGCAATTATTTATATCAAAAGTGACCTAATTTCACACAGGACTTTTTCTTCACCTTCCCAAGGACTGACAGCTAGTTCATTTCCAATTAATTCCCACTTCTTAATTACACAAATACATAGCTAGATCTTCAGCTAGAATAAAAGCAAAACAAAAATCATACTATATGTGATTCGTCCTTACTGTATTTATAAACATTTTTACTGCGGTGGCTTTGATGACATCACTATTATGTGACACCATAACAAGTAAATGTCTGTAAATAAGGACGAATCACCACAAAAAAGACGCTATGAGCTCACAGGGGGGGGGTCCTACTAATGTTTCGTAACAAAACATTGGTGAAATGAAGGCGTTTGTGGCAGATAATGCCTTATTTAGAGGCTGCGCTCGGTTGCCCCATCACTTCCATTATATCGCGCATACGCTGATCTCAAGTGGATCTAAATATCTCCCGAAGGAAATCAAGTTGCACCAAAACTGTCTGGGTGAGTAAATGAACATATTTCATGCTAGAAAATAGGTCAAGATTGAAAAAAGACCGAACTTTCCCTTTAACTCCGTTTTTTCTAAATGGTGGTTAACTGTTTTTGCAAATGAACTATAATCCTGCAAATGAATTGCAGGATTATAGCCTAGGCTAATTTCCATCCTCTGTCCCCTGCTGAGTGGACAAGAGTACTGATTAATGTTGGAAATATATACTGGACAGCACTGCACACCTTCTACATAGCGTTGAAAGGTCTTCAGACAGAGGCTGCTTCAGCTGTGCAGCAGGAAGAACCAGTACAGGAGGCCTTTACTGCCCACCCTAGCAGGCTTACATCATGTCTCTATTCTAGACATATATCTTCTAATCTTAGATTAATTTTCTTAATAAAAAAAAAAGTATATTTTGACAGTGGCATACTTCCATAAAGATACTCTTTTAGAATAAATAAACAATTGTTCAAATAAATGTTGTTCATATCAGTTTTCGGTTCAAACTAAACATTTCCATAGCTGGTTCTTCTTTAATAGTTTAAGTACAATCTTTTGCAAGTTTTTATATGTCTACGTCTCAAATTATTATTATTTTTACATGCACTTATCAGTGGAACCTAAAACACTGTGCCTTCCACGAATCAGCATGCAATTTGATTTACAGACAAAGTTTAATTCATTCATCAACTTTAATTTGATATAAAGATTTTTTATGGGATTCATTCACATAATTAGTTAGCAGCAAGTTGTAAAAGTGTTCTGACCTGGTGAGGGTAAGATCCTGTGCATAAATTAACTAAAATAATGAAAGAGTTAACAGGCAAAAGAAACAAAAAAGCCTTCTGTGTCTGCCAGTTTAGAAGATATGCTGCTCTATTTAAACCTGATAAGAACCTGACAGAAACATAAAAAACAAAACCTCTGTGGCAGAGGTAATGACATGATTTACAGGCGCGCTGCACTGTGCTTGAACTCATCAAAGACAGGCATTATAAAGGCTCCACCAAAGTGATACACCGCTGTGCTATAATCAAAGGATGAGACGCAATATGAGCATAGCTCAAATGAGTCCAGCGATAACTCACAGACGACGACTGAATTTCACCAAAAATAGCTCATGTAGAAATTTGAGTTTTGCAAATTGTTGGTTCGGCTGACAGATCTTGTTTTCTGAGATGACGACGTTGACAACAGCAGATTCCATTATTTAGCAAAAGGTTGACCTTGAAGAATTCTCTTAATTTGTATGTAAGAAAAGGCTAAATGTCATGTTCCTGCATATGTCAAAATCATGCAAATCATGCATTTTGATATTTATCATTCTATGACAGGAAAGCTTAAATAGTGCTACCCCGCCTTTCCATCATCTTACAAAACATATTTCACCAGAGACATTATGACATCATCTGTTTGTTTGTTTTTTAATGAAAGGTAGGTGATTCTGTGCTTTGGTTCACTTGAAGATAAAATATTTCTTTTTGCTTTTCCTTTTTAGTAGAGATGCACAATATAATCGGTCCCTCATCGGTATTGGCCCATATCGGCCTTAAAACTGAGTATCGGACATTGGCCACCCCACCGATATTTTACCAATATTTAACCAATATTTAACCAATCAGCCCGCTGTTTCTAAAGTCTAAAAAAAACAAAAACGTCTTCCTCTTCTCTTCTTCTTCAAAAACATCTTTTTTACAGACTTTAAAACTTCTAAAGACTAGTGGTGGGAAAAATATTGATACACTGAAATATCGCATTTTTTTCAGATGCTGATATTCACAAATGCGGTATCAATCAATTTTACTCACGGAATCTCGCAATATTTCATCGTTCTGTTACTGAAATCTCCTGAAAAAAATTTTGCAATATTTTCAGCTGTATCAATCTATTTTAAGAAATAAATCGCAAGATTTCATTCTAAGTAAAATAGATCGATACCACTTTCTTCAATATTGATTTGATATTGGCATATGAAAATATCACAATATTTCAGAGTATCAATATTTTTTCCCACCCTTATTTTTCAAAGTGTCGGAAACGGATAACAAAACTGCTATTTGCAATGACGGCTTATTTTTTTCAGCTTTATCGGTATTGATATCAGTTATCGGCCACATGACTTTTAAAATATCGGCCAAAATTCCAACATGCTGCATCCCTACTTTTTAGTAACAAAAGCTGTGACTGGTACCTTCTTTCTGATTAAAAATGTGTCATAAACATAGAATGGGAACATTTATTACAACAGACGATTGTATTTAGAAATGTGCTATTATCTCAGTGGCTATCAGGCAAGAAGCAGGGTCCATCCTGAACAACATTCACCAGTCCATAAGCCCAATACAGAAAGACGAACAACCACTCATACCAGTGCAAGCATTTATAAGCCTATAGCCTACTTGGAAAGCAGAATTCCAACACTGTATACTTAACTTCAGGCTCTGTGCTTAAAAAAATTGCTCTCTGTTTATATATTTTAGTGACAGATGTTCAGCTGCATAACGATAAAAACATCTTGCAAAATGTGACTCCAAGAAACAAAATAAGCTCTGTGATTTTAAAGGGGAAAAGTATCAAATATTCATCTGCCTCTTAACTCTAACCTTTTAATACTCTAGCTTCTGAAGACATGATTTACTCAGACCTGCCTTTGCTTTGGTATGAAATAAATTTTGAAAATCTGTTCCTTCTTTTGTTCCTGAGTGTCACACTGAATAAATCTCCATGAGTAATTCCAGAGTGGAGAGTCTGATAATGAACATGTAACAATCAAAAATAATTCCGGCAGCACTCCTCAGCACAGGCCTGTGCAATCGCCTGAGGAGAACAACCTGCTCAATGAGCTAAATTCATGCAGCAGACAAAGTAATACCATGAAACTCTCCACAAAGCAACTTAAGAGGACATCGCTTGGAGGTATGTTTCTCCAGAAAGCCCCTGAAGAGAGCCGACCTGCCAGCTCCACTTCTCCCCTGACTGACAGCACACTCCAGAGGAGCCACACTGCAGGACATGCACACTGATCCAGCCTGACACGCCTGACCTTTCCTGGGCCGCACGGCTGGCTCACCGAGCAGCTCGCCCTGCTCTGTTGAAAAGGCCACACAAGGCCACGCTGGGGTTGCCGTCTCAGCTCTCCTCAGCTGCCACCTCAAGAGCTGGAAAGTTGTATGTCTGCGGAAAGACAATCAGTCGATCCGAGAGGTCCTCATCCACAAAAGAAGGGTCTGGCATCTGAATTGGGAGGCGATATACCTTTGGTATTCCCCCAGTGCAACCTCAAATGAAGTAAAAATCTTAAAGGGGGGTATTGTTTTTGTAACAAATGCTGCACACAAAGGAGCTTTTTTACTTTGACCTAATAGATATTTTAATGAAGGCATTGCTCACACACAAACTGATTATGAGGACGACATCTGCATAATGCATTTAGTCATCTCTCTAAGTAAATGTGCCTTATGCAGTAGCTGGTTAAAGAGGGTGTCTAACATAATGTGTCTGCCAGCAGTCTTGGTTGAGGCAGAATAACCTCAGAATAGATGCTGCGGGAGCCCACTAAAGAACAAGCGACAAGAGGACTGTAAGTGCAGAACAGATGCTGCAGCTGTGAAATGAAGAGCTGTCGCATCCAGCGAGCACTTCCCTGACTAAAGAAAACACTTGGCACAGCAGAAATATATCATGTGCTTGTGTACTTTGCTGTATGATTGTGTTTTTCAGAAAGGAGTAGGACATTCTCTGCAGTTCAGAAATCCAGCTTATGTGATGAGACGTTTTGGTCAGTGCTCTTTCTATCTGATGTGTGCTCAGATGAATTGGCTCTCTCATGTCTTTTTTTAAACAAACAGTCAGAACTGAAATGCAGTTTAACAAATCAGCGAGTCCAGATATGCTTACTGCGCTGAAACACACACATACAGCACATTTATTGCTCATGCAGTCATTGCAATTTGCTTCTTTAGTACTTGTATTGCATCTCTTTTACATTAGTAATTGCAAATGTTGCTGTGCTGCAGTTACAGCTGCATAAAAAAGAGAAAATGCATTTGAAATTAAGTGGCTCTTCTGTTCTTTTCCTCTCATATAACATCAAATAGACATGTAGGGGTAATTTGAACTGAGCTGTGACGCAATATGGCAACATATAAGAAGATTTTGTGCGAGGAACAGTGAACTGTTTCTATGGAAAGGCCACCTCAATGGGAATCTGACACATCTCACCAGGGGACAAAGGCCAACGATGACAGGAGACTTATGGGTTATGGAGTGTTTGTGCAGAATCCCCAACCCAGACATTTTCAGCAGGTTGCATCAGTGAGGGTCTGATATCACCACAAGGTGTGTGAACATTTGGAGTCTGCTACTGCAAACAAAATTATTTCTGATCTCAAATGGAAATGCTGCGTTAATACAGCTGCTGTATTGTAAAGTCAGCAACAACAGTGGCAACACAGCAAGACGGGGAGTTCACTGAGGATTGGTGTGAAGACAAAATACACACTCAGGCAACAGCTTATGGCAAGTCAAGCACTGTGAGTTTGATGAGAGATGCTACAGCTGTCTTACCTTGGGTCTCACATATTAAGGTATTAACTTAACACAAAACACCTTGTATCCCACAGTCTTATTTGGTTTTGCTGTAGATGATTGCAGGAAATATCTAATATGTCTCTGTGGACTGTAGTAAGTACTTGAACTAACCAGGCTATTTCCCCATCCTGTGCTCATTTAATAATTAACACTTCAAGTCTAAACAACAGACCCTGCAAACCTTTATAAAGTCAGTCACTTTTTGTATAAAAGATCCCAGAGGTTTCACTGTCTCAAAGCACCCCTCACATTTATTTTAACCATTATGTTTAACATCTTTTCTTATCTGGGAACCCAAAACACACATGGAGACCTATTTTATTACCTTTTATTCCTCTGAGCTTCCTTCTTATCCATAATGACGGGAACACAGTTCGTGAGCTCGGTCCAGTCTGCATGCAGTCCGCAGCTCCAGCCGGTGGAGAAGCGGGAGAACAGCCAGGACTCCTCTTTCCCGGGTCGGTGACAGGTGCATTTCTTCTGTCCTGGCTTGCAGTCGCACGGCTGCTCCAAGCGAATATTCCTCACCAAGTGTCTCCCGAAAGTGGTTCCCCCGGTCTTCTGGATGTGCAAAAACACTATCACGTCGTCCCCTTTGATGTTGAACTCCACGTGCCTGTCAAGGTCTCTTTCGGTGAAGTTGAATTTAGACGGTAGTTTTGAAGGACTGTCATCCTCCAGATCTTGATCTCTGTAGAAATCATCGCTGTCCTGATATGGGGTAGAAAGTAGACTCACCCCTCTGAATTTCTCTTCAGTCTTAAAGTGGCACGAATTACTGCCAGCAGGACATATGTACTGGTAACCTATCATTACAAAAAGGACAGCTAAGATAGGAACCAAAATTAGCTTACTGGATCTATCATCCATTATCTCAGAATTAGTGTCTTCATTCCATTACTGTGAATAAGTAGCACCCAAAGGCTCTTCGGAGATCAATATTCCTCCATGCCTCAAATACATTAAAGGTGCGTTTTATTTAAGTGCCACATGTTGATCACCCTCTGTAAGACAATATGAATAAAATCGGCCAATGCACAATAACGCACACCGTCTGCACTGCGCTGGTTATGTCCAAATTCAATACTCATTGCCTTCACATCTCTGGCTGTCCAACTTCTGGAGCCGGTGTGCAGCTGCATCCGTGCCGACGACTCCCATGCTCCGATATCAAGTTGAAAATGAGGCAATCAGTGAGAGTTTTTCAGTTTCATTCCCTCTTCAATTTTAAACCTGTAGTTTAAATCACTGCGTGGTTCATTTCGTTGACAGACTTACTCGGGCAGAGACATCGCTCGGTCTGGACTCTTGAACTGGATCCTCCGACTGGTAGCATCCTTTACGGGCTGAAGGCAGTCTGACTGGCTGTGCTGAAGCAGTGCTTTTGAGAGGATGCTGCTGCATCCGAGCCGACAAATATGCGTTATGCTCTCATCGTGGTTGGGCTGAGAGAGCTCTACAACCCATCCCATCCATCCTATAATCTTGTTTAACAGAGTGCAAGTCCGCCAAACGCAGACAATACAGATATTTAAGTGAATAAATGCTAAATCCTCAAACTTTTTGAAGCGCATTCATCTGATGGGGGCATTTGATGTTTTAATCAAGAACTACGTAACTCTAGGCTATAATCCTGTAAGATGTAACATTTTCAGATAGCCTAGTATTTGAATGATCTGTTATCTTTATTTAGCTTCAACTACTGTTTATTTACGCCTCCATGCTAACTTTAAAACCCAAAACTTAAAGAGATATACAACGTAGAAAAAAAGCTTCAAATAGTCATATGTTAATAAGGGACTACACTTATTTCATTCAGATGAAACTTTTAACTGGTCATGGGAGACTGTGTTCAGTCTATAAAGGAGCTCACTGGCTCTCAGAGCAATGTGAAAAATTATTATCCTCCTCAAAAACCTCCCCGATGGTGTCATCAAGGTCGTTCAGTAGGTTGGAAACATTTAAAAAAGAAAAGCTGAAATATAAATGACAAAAATATGTGGGAAAGTATTTATTTCTTGAAAATGCAGCTAATTAAAGATTGCACATACTGTAATTTGAAAACGATCAAATTCGGCATTTTTAACCCATCATAGAGTAGCTACAGTAGGCCAAGTGTGGCTATCAGCCTTTTCCAGTGATTTAGATAAAGGATGTCTGAGATATGGACCCATTTAGACAAAGCCTTAGCCCGGCTGCTGAATGTCTCCGTTTTCTATTTTTCTAATCCCATAGACATTCAACAACTGAGTCAAGTTAGGCAATTATTTTTTTAAAAACATTTTTAAAAAATAAAAATAAAAAAAGCACTGCGCTAAATAATCATCTTCTGATTCAAAGCCAAAGAGAAAAGTGTAAATTTCCTCTAAATCTTATTTATAATAAATAGACTAGTAACTTTAAAACTAATAGACAAAACTTAAATATTGCTATAATGGCAGTTACATGCGACTGCTAACACATGAGTAAAACACTGAAATTATTTTTATAATTTCGATCAACAGGAAGTGTCAGGCAGCGCATATTTTAAAGGCACAATCACCGAGTACGCCAGTTAATCCAAAACATGCCTAGATGTTTTGAGGAAAAACGTTTGAGCAGCAGCTTCTGTCCGTTTAGCTGTCTGCCGCAGTGCCCGAAAGTTCCCCATGTTACCACGAAGCTTTGTGTCGTTGTACGCCAACTATCAGCTGCTGTATCCATGTAAACAATGCCTTAAAAAGTAGCAGAAAATAATAATTTATCAGCTTTTATTTGAAGTTTTTTGGTTGTTTTAGACAGAAATAACGGTCTGCGCGAGTCACCTCTATACGACACCGGTATACACTGGTTAGCTGTGATTCGTGCTAGCTGCCTAAAATATACTTGAAGTCTCTCGCTTTGTATGGAAGCGGTCAGCATCACCAACGGGGTGAGAGCTACATTACTGGTAACACAGTTAACAGGCGCTTCATACCTATTATTTACACGATTATAAGTTTAAATCCAGCCGTGTTTGTACTTTGTTATTTAAACCACACCACTGTGCGGCTATTTTTCACTACAAAGCTGCATACTTCCAGTCTGAAGCTAAGTTAACTTCAGTCTGTTGTATGATCCTCCTCATCCCAAATAACCGATATTTTAAATAATATATCAAACAGAAGCTCTAACGTTGCGAGCTTGTACCACAATCGAGATTTGTGAGCGTATTTAGAAATCTCTGCACAGTTTTGTGTTTAAGGTTATAATTTACAGTAACTACGTGGCAGTGGCTGGCACCTCAAATGCTCAAGAGTAGAGATGACCGTGGTGTGTTTGCTCTCTACTTCTGAAGGTTCGTGTTCCGTCGCGACAATGAAGACCATAATAGTGTTGTCACTGCTGCTGCTGAATATACATCACGTTATATCTGCACCCAAAGGCGTCACTGCCAGTCTTCAAGCCAAGTGGAGCATGACCCCCTTCCTTCTGGAAACAAGGTACAGTAATCTTCCGAGGGGAATATGTGTGACATTTCAACACAGAGCTTCTTCTTCTTTATTATTATTAACTGGTCTACTCATTACCCCCAAATAATAATAATAATAATAAACTCCATTACAACATCACAGAAACAGTCCAGGATCTAAAGATAATGATATATAGAAAGTTGTTTAAAGAGGCTAGTTCTAAATGTTTTTTGTTAGTATTTCATAGATTGTCCTAACGAAAGAAAGCATTGGAAACAAAACTTGTTGATAGAAGCTGCTAATTTGATTGGATAAATGTAATCAACTCCATTAAGCTCTTTTACCACTCATATACCCCTGTCACTATAGATTTATATTGACTCATATGTTTGAGACTTGAAACCTAGTTGATTCAGACATTCCGTGCAAGTCCTTTATATAATTAAAACATAAAAACACTCCAAAGCTAGACAGTGCTTTTTAAAATCTTCATTATATATATAAAAAAAAAAAAGAAGAATTCAGAGGACGTTTGTCCCAAAATAGGAGGCAGTTCAGTCAACATAGTAATACTGTCTGAACAAGAAGTTTTTGAGTCTGGATATGAAAAAAAGGAAGAAACACCTGACTATGAGTCGTATTTATTTATTTAAAATAGGGTGATTTTCAGATTTCTCATATCCTGCTTGTTACTGCTGAAAATTACCCAATCAGTCCAATTCCAAAGTTAATGCCTGTAAATGATCATCAACATCATAACTATGGATAAACATGTTTTTGAGGATTTATTCTACCGGACAGCCAGATGTCCAAAATAAACTCCTCTCACTGAGATGAGGCTATTTTGGGATTTTTGCCCTAAGAGCAGAATATAGTTGTCACAAGCCTAGAGCACCCTCTTTTTTTTTTTTTTTTTTTTTTAAAGGATTTTTGGGCACTAGTGGCCTTTATACAACAGTGTATAGTGACAGGAAAGGGGCAGAGAGAGTGGGGAGTGACATGCAGCAAAGGGTCCTCGACCGGGAATCGAACCGGGGCCAACTGCGCTGAGGAACTGTAGCCTCTGTTCATGGGGCGGCTGCTCAACCAGCTGAGCTAATCACCGCCCCAGAGCACCCTCTTTTGACATTAGATGATGATATTTACTTCTTGGCTCATGTCAGTCAATATGAATTGATACTTAAAAATATGTGAAATTGTATATTTTTTCATATATAAGTCGCACTGGACTATAAGTCGCACAAGCTGGCAAACTATGAAAAAAAGTGTGACTTATAGTCCGTAAAATACATTAGTTGATTATGAAATTAGTCACTGACTGTTTTGATAGTCTACATAATCATGATTATTTGACTAATTGTGGCTGCCCTATATGTAAGTGGTTATTCAGTGTAATGTCATTTCTAACATTGTACGAGTTTGGGGGATAAATGAAAAAAAAAAAAAAGTTAAACGTTACATTATGGATTTTGGATAAAATGTTGACCCTTCTGTCAACATCTTCTGATGTTTGAACCAAAAACATTTCACTGATTGTGCTTATTTTGTGCACAAGTCCAACTGGAATATAAGAAATCTGGTGTGAGTGGAAGAAGTATCCCCTTTGATCAAGTACTTGATTTAAGAAATACCAGGAAATTAGCTGTTCAAACAGCTAGTTTCCAAAATGCTTAACCAGGACACATCCTCTGACCATAAATATAAAAACAATTTTCATATTCCATATATAAACCTTTTTCTGGACTACCATTCCTGTGTTTTTGCTGTTCCATTGACCTCCCTCCATAAATCCAAATGTGAAATTTTGCCTTGGAAAAAAACATGATTGCAGAACTTGATTTTCCTTCTGTGCAGCGAGTTTGTTGGAGAAGATGGGAACGAGAAATTCTGGCAGTTTGTTGATACTGTGAAAGAACTCACTGTATACAAGCAAGGAGGTTTGTATTTCCACAACAGCACATTTCTCAGATTTGAGATATTTCTTTGCTCTAATGGACAGATACTGAATGATTTGACTACTGAAAGGCCTCATTATTGCTTTCTTTTTCTTACAGAGTCTGTGCGCTCTTTTTACAATTTGATCATTAAGAAGGCGGGCCAGTTCCTCACAGTTCTTCAAGTTCATCTCCTCAGATTTGCTTTAGGCCTTCGATTCTACTCACCAGCTGTTCATGCATCCCAGCAGGTGTGTTGTTTGTAACTTTGATAAAACTTTTGACTTGATGATAGTGAGAAGTTAGTAGAAGGCAGTAAACAGGTATGAAGAAAGGAAAATGAAGCAGTAACTCATAGAAACATGCCCACACCTTCTTACTGAAATTTTTTGGAAGCTTTACTTTGGGACTGGATGGAAAATCTTCACTATTAAGTAAGAGTGAGTGGAGTGGACATTTTCTGTTCCCCCATGGCACAGCTCCACAACATCTCTGGAACATTTCAGAACTCAACTGTTTGTGTTAAAAAAAAACAACAGTTTGAAATGGATATTTGGACTTTTTTGTCGTGGAGCTGTGGGGAAGTAGTTGTGAGGTTTCAGTGTCTTTCCTGCAGCAGATGTCCATCAGAGTGCTCCCCATTTGGGGAGCCAGAAATGGTTTCTGATAGTTCAGCTAAAGGCGGGTACACA
Source organism: Atherinomorus stipes (assembly GCA_023101725.1). Classification (NCBI taxonomy): domain Eukaryota; kingdom Metazoa; phylum Chordata; class Actinopteri; order Atheriniformes; family Atherinidae; genus Atherinomorus; species Atherinomorus stipes. Next base: position 320,792 of record JALJCO010006373.1, on the reverse strand, counting down.
CTACAGTACAGGAAAATTACCCCGATTTTTGTCGCGATCTCTCCCTTACGTTCAAAGCTGGCAAAGGTCCGATTGTTGGATGTTTGCAAAAAACATTGCACCCGATCTTCCTGTGGTGTGAGGTGAGTTAAGAATGATTTTGTCTGATCCGCTTGGAAGGCCTTGGAAGGAGAGATCGTAGATAATGAAAATGTTTAATATTTGCGGCTAGAAATCCTGGTGTGTGTCTGTGTGGTGTTCCAAGAGGACCCGGACACACACTGTTCACAGCTGTGCGAAATCAAAAACGCAGCTCTCACTGGGAAATCACGTGTAGGCTCCCGGAACAACAGCCAATCAAGACGCAAGAACAGCTGACAGTCGGAAAAGGAAGTAAAAACAAACTAAGAGCACACAACTAGAGCTCACAGCGCTGCTCTCCAAGCTAGCTAATGTTTGTGGCCATTTTTATTCACCTCCAACTCACGACCATACAGCCCACATCCCCGCTGTCTCCATGACGTTTTCCACAATGTTTTTTTTCTGTGTGTGCAAGTTTTTTTCCCACAAAATAAGAGGCTGAAAAGTCCACTACATTTGTTTACGCTAAAGTCTCCTCACAAAGTCTCATTTTATATTGCAATATTTGGGATATTGGCAGTTAAGTAGCCGATTCTCTGCTGACGAATCAGTTAGTTTGGGCTGTTCTTCGTCGTGTACACCCCACACTATATGATCAGAAGAGAGAAATCTTGGTCGATTTGTCTTTTGTTATCATCAAGTGTGTGGTCTCTACATCTGTGAATGTCTCATTAATTCTGTAGTGTGTACCCCCCCTTAAGTTAACTGCTGCTTAAAACGGAGACAACAAAAGAGCAAACTTTTGGCCACCTGAAACACAAAATATGCTTAAGCATGATTTAAGCAAATTAGATATTTAGCTTAACAATTAATTGTTAAAAAATCGTGATCTAAGTTCACACATACATATGATCTCATTTCTACCCACAACAATTCTGAAGCATTTTTAATCACAAGCTAATCATGAGCTAATCACGAGCTGCATCACAAATAAAAGTTTCCATTCTTCCTGGAATTTTTTCAGGCGCCCTCAAAACGCAGCAGCACTGCTGTTGCTTCCCACCCCCTAACCAATGGTAGAACGTCAAGCCCACCTGCAATTAGCTGGTTTTCCAAAATAGTGAGCGAGACGAGAGTTGAAACTGTGGACAGTCTGTAGCTGGTTAGGAGGATAAATGGAAAAAAAAATCGTGCCAGGGAATCGTGATCTCAATTTTAAACAAAAAAATCGTGATTCACATTTTCCCAGAATTGTGCAGCCCTACTTAGCATCACTTTGCTTTTGTCTCAGACAGAGACATGGACCATGTAATACTGGTGTTTATTGGTAATGAAGAACCTGTTGCAAATTCATAACTGATATCATTTCATTTTAAGCTCACCAGTGATGATTTGCAGGTCTTACTTGTTATTTGTTTCCAGTTGGCTTCAACCAGTCTTAAAGTGAGATTTCTCAAATACTTGTTCTATAACTGCAATTTTGTGAACCATAACCATTCGTATCAATTTACCTACCTGTTCACTGTGTAAATACTTAAATGCAAATCAGTGTGTTATTTGTCTAAACCCCATAAAAACTCAATAAATGCAGAAATCACTCAGTCATATAGCTAGAAAAATTAGAAAGAGTAATTCATCTTCATAGCCATCAAGGTATTTCTGACCTTTTAGCATATTTTGTCAAATGTTTTCAAAATATCATAGCCAGCTTTTTTTTTACGTGCATTAATAACTGTTTATGTCTATTATTGGATATTGAACTGATAATTTACAGCATTGTGCTCATGCTAGAGAAGGATGTCTTAATACAGGGACAGTTTGGTGAAGGCTGGGTCGAGAGAAAGAACAGGAAAGAATATGAGCTGTACATTCCTGAAAATGATACCCTATGTGAGTATAATTCAGCAGAGGCTGGAAAAAAGTTCTTGCTGATAGCGAGAAAATGTAAGATGTGCTCCATGTAGGAAGCTGTGGGTAGGGAGGTGAGAATGCTTGAATGGAGAGTGTGTTGTGGATTTTTTTCCTGTATATTTTTCCTGGATGAAATGCGTTGACATATCTGTCTTGAATGCATGGTTTTCTAAAAGCTTCCATTTTTTATTGTAGATTTTATGACACCATCATATACAAGAGGAATACATAAAGATGTTTTTATTCTCAAAGAGGTGTTCATTTAATGTGATTTTCAAAGGATAAAGAAGTTAGCATCTAATTTAATCAGTTGCTAAGGACATGACTGAGCAAGAATTTAAAGAAAAAGACTTTAAGCTTTTTGATGTTCATCATTGTAACTGATGGTTTTTTGCAACACATTGTAAATTGGTGGAATGATTATTCTTCTATTTGGAGGATTATACTATATTTGAGTATTTCCTGAAATATAATTTGAAAGATAATTACATTTTTTACAAAAAGGAGATTTTATAATACATGCAGGTCTGTTAATAAATTCATTATGTGCAGGAATTTGTTAAGGAATAATGAAGAGGGCTGGCAATATAAAGACTTCTTGTATTCATTGTCACGTTGAAATTTTTTCCACGCTGTTTTAAACAGATAGCCAGCGATGAGCCTCCACCTCCAGCTTGCCATGCCTTCGTCTCCATCCATGGCCAACTCAGTTGCAGCACCAAGGACATTAAGAAGCTTCTGAAAGCTGCTGCAAACAGGTAACAAGGACTGCCTTCTCCTTTTGTCAATAAACTGAATAAAAAGGATCAGAATAAAGAATTTTTTTTATTCTTTAGTGCTTTTACTTGACTGAAATGTCTTTAACAGCATTCTCAAATAATTGCAGGCCAAAACCGTACTTGTACAAGAATGATCACACATATCCAGGAGTCAATAAAACAGATGTACCGGTTGTGATCCTGTATGCTCAGATTGGGACCAAGAAGTTTGCTTCTTTTCATAAAGTGCTGTCAGAAAAAGCTCAACAGGGCACACTGAGATATATTTTGCGCCATTTTGTAGCGGTGAGTAGAGATATTTTTGATATATGTATGTTCGCTTCCATGTTTTGCTGGATTTCTTACTGTACAGTAAAACTTTTGCTCATATTTTGTTTTCTATATACAAGAGCGTTGTTTAAAAGATGAAGCTGTGACCTTTTTCTGTTGTAAATGATCTCATAAGAGGTTTTAAAAATGATTTTGTCATTTCCAAAGCGGCCATTTCTTTATATCAATGAAATCTTTTAATCTCTGCTGGTCTATTTAATTCACAAGATGACTGTTAAAGTCAAAGCTGACAAAAGGTTTGTCATCAATGTGATGGACTCATCAACTGCTGCTGCTGTTTTTGCAACCTGTAGTTTTAGTCCTCCGTAGAAAATAAGAACTAGCTTCGGTCGAACTGTGGTCCTTAGTTTCTTTGTCTGTCTATGGCAAAAGCAATGATGAAGGCTCAGTCTCCATGTCTGTTCTTTGGTGATGAGAGTCATCATGTTCAAATTGTGGCTGTTTGAACAAAACCACTTACCATACCTCCTGTTCACCTACTACTAACATTAGCTTTTACAAGCTACATCTCTGTGACTTTCCGATGTTTAAAGCAAACTTGTGTTCCATCACGTTCTCCCTAGTATAAGCAGGACTACGTGTTTTGTACTCTGAGACATCTTGTAGCATGTGAAGATGTACAGAACTTTCAGTTGAAGAATAAACCGTAAAAAGAAGAAATCTATCTTTTAAGTAAATTTTTATTTATACAGCACCTTTCAAGATAAAAATCACAAAATGCTTTACAGTAAAACAAAACAACACACACACAAACAAAACTACCAAAATGTCTAGTGTAGTTCATATTACCTCATCAGACTAATCATCTACATAAAGTGAACTTTAATAACACTGTCTAGGTTATGAGTGGAAGAAACATTAAAATGATTACGTAAGTTCAGGTTATACTTTCATCCAGCAGTATGCATAGTTGTTCTTAGTGTTGTAGTACTCGAGATTGGTCTTGGTCTCGAAACCATTTTTCCAGGTTCTTGGTATCGACGGCATTTTGTCTCGTTCTCGGACAGGGTGGCCTCGGGATTTTTGAACAAGACCGGTCGAGACCATCGCTGATAGGCTTTTTGCCCATAACTTTGCTGCTGATAAAAGTGGAAAAGGACCCTCTTAAAACAGCTAATAACAACTTAAAAACGTTGGTTGTGTTACGTCTCCCTCCAGCTGCAGCTGCAGCGTGACTGACTGATGCACCTCCTGCGCACACCTGCGCCCAGAGAGGCGCGAGCAGTTGTGTGAACTTCTCAGCACGGCTGTACTGTAGCTACCACTGAGGACAGGAGGTCTGGACCAGGACCTCGGTATTTACAATAAAATTAACCAAAAAACCATGAAGCTCAAAAGCATTTACCTGAGAAGATGAATTCTGTGCGGATTGATATTGAAATAGTGATTGTTTCTCGACCAGCATGAACACAATAATAAAAAAAAAAAAACTAAATAGTACAAAAAGGTTGGAACTACTTCTTCTTCCGCCTGCCAAGGCACAACAGTGCGCCGTAACAGCTGGCTGCTGTCACTGATAAGTGATCAATCAGTCCACACAGCAAATGCTCGTTATTTTTTCAGACTTCAAGGATGCAGAGTAATTATCTTTACACTTAAGAGATCATTAAGAACACCTTACCTGCAACAGTGATGCTTTGCAGGGTCATTATTTTCTTCAGATTAGTGCAGAGTTCATATTTACTGAACTGCTCCCTAACTGCGCATTTGTGATTGAGTCTACATGGTTCTCACTTTATGCAGCGTGCGTGTTTACTTCAGGTTCGCTGTAAATTTGAATTTTGTTTGATTATAAGTTTTTTAGTAGTGATTATATCATTTTATGTTTGTGCAAACTGTCTCATTACTAAACAAAATAGTTGTTTCTAAAACTTTTCAACATTGTGAGTGTGATGATGATGATTGCAGAAATTTCAGATGATATGCAGTTCTTACTCTTACTAAAACCGTGACTAATTACTGCACTTTGAAAAACTCCCAATGATGCTGCTCATTGGCTGGAAAAGCAGTAGCGGTCCCAGTTTGCAATGTTTAATTCATGAAAACATGGCAAAGGCAACAAAGGCACAAAGGGGGACAGTTATTTTGACATCTTCCCTCTTTAAAATGGACAAAGTAGACATTTAGACCCATTTTGGATATTTTTTAAAGATGCCAGGGGGTATTTCCATAATACTGCGATAAAAATGATAACCGTGATCATTTTGGTCACAATAACCGTGATATGAAATTTTCATATCGTTACATCCCTAGTCTCGACCTCTAAATGTCTTGACCTTGTCTTGGTCTTGGTACTCCCTGGTCTCGGAAATGTCTTGGTCTCGGTTGGTGCGGTCTTGACTGCAGCACTAGTTGTTATTTTTTAATTTAGCCAAAGAAAATCAAACCATGATCATATAAAGTGTCAATTAATATTTTTTTTTATTATTAACAAAAAATAATTATTGAATGTATTCACACATTTTGTTTTGCACTCACATAAACAAGTATTTCTTTGCAGATACAGTACAGTTTGTTGTTTTTTTTTTGTTGTTGTTTTTTTGCCCGGAGTAAGTCTTTTATCCACAAAAAAAATGTTTGTTTGTTTGTTTGGGGTTTTTTTGGGTTAAAAAATTGCAGGATTTTTAGATGGTTAAAGGAAAATTCTTATTTTTTTTCCTTAGGTCAGTGTTTAGGTTTATTAAATATTACCACTGCCACCCGAACAGGCGTGTCCCTCTCTACCTTTAGGAATCTCTGAAATACTTGTCTCTTCAGAGAACACCTCTCCTAACACCTACCAGAGTTGCTCTCATTTGCACATCTGTACCTATTCTTTTTTATGCTCTGCCACTTACTTGTTGATTTTGCACTCAGTGCATAAACCAGAGTTTCGAACTGCACTGATGCTTGAATGTTGCTTACTTTTTACTTGCGAGCTGCTTGGATAAACAAACCTCCAAAATGACAAAATGCAAATGTTCAAATGGAGCATTCTCATTAATCAACTTGCCAGGAGCTGTATGTGAGGCAGCTGAGGCAATAGTGTTTGCTTTTAAATGATGCTTTTTAACATTTTATTATTTAGTTTATTATTAGATTTTGGCTAATGTTTAAAAGTACGACCACACTAAGTGGAGTCGTGATCATTGTTCATGGGGGAAAAATGAATTCCTCAAACAGACTGAAGTACAGATACCAAAGAATGAATGAAAGGTTATTTTCTTTAGGTTGTGTGTTGAATAAAAGCAGAGTCGGGGTGTTAGAGTCTGATTGTACTTGTGAAAGACTGAAACTCTGTTTGGAGCGTGGATGACTTCAGTGTCAAGGTTCAATGCCTGTGAATCTGCTGCTGCGCATGACAAACTGCACTTTTTCCTAACCTCATGAAATGTTTTCATCTTTTTCTTTATAACTTTTTTTCTGGAAGTTGTATTGAAAATGTCCTCTTTTAACAGAATAGTTGGAATACCATGCAGCAATAAACACAACATTAGATTCAAAGATGAAATAAAAACGGTGAAAGAATTAAACATAGCATGAACCCTTCACTCATTCAAACTACATTTGGACAGATAGTGTTGTGCTAACACGTCATGCTCAGATTTGATATATTTCTATCCATGGGTCAAAACGTACATATTTCTATATTTGTTGAGAATCTTACAGCTAGTGTCACTGTAGAACATTCATTTAATAAAAATAGAAACAGTTAACCATCAAAAAAGATGTATCCACATGATTCCCATGCTGAAATACCTCTGCATGAATCATTCTGCCTTCTCTTTAAATTCATTGCTTCATTTTTCTGCATATATTTGCAGCGAGTACACCTCATATAATCATATTTTGTAGACCAGTGAATGTACAGACCAAACTGTTCACTAATTAACATTTAAGGCATTGATTTGCTTGTAATTGCTGCAGGATCCAAAGCCTCAAAAGATGTTATTATCTGGTTATGGAGTTGAGTTGGCCATCAAAAGCACTGAATACAAAGCTGTGGATGACTCTGAAGTGAAAGGTCAGTTGGGGGCTTATCAAACAATGTTTTTGCTAAACCCTGCTGTGTCCAAGCCAATTAAACACAATTTTTTTTGTTTTATAGATTCAAAAACTGCTATAAATGCTGAGAATGACGATAGCGATGAAGTCCAAGGATTCTTTTTTGGAACATTAAAGTAAGCTTCAAAATGTTATCATCTTCTCTGTGCTGAAGATGTTTTATTGTTGTTTGTCTCCCCATTTTTTCTGTTGGGTACAATTTTTATACACATCCTTATTTATAGATAGAAAGAAAACATGATTCTATGTAATATTGTTCTGCTTTTCTCTATCTTTCAAAAGAAAATCTAATCCTGAGCTCCAAGAGCAACTTGGTGAGCTTCGCAGACATCTTCTGGAGAGCACCAATGACATGGCCCCTCTCAAAGTGTGGGAAATGCAAGGTAACACAATTAAGCGTTAAAGTGTTTTCTGTCTGTTTGTGCATTAATATGTACTAATTTGCTGCTTAATAGTAACTGGTCCTCCTGTATATTATAGTAATGTTACATGCAGGAGAAATGGAAATGTTAAAATATATAAGTGGATATAACTGGACATTGTAGTTTATTTTTTTAATTGTGAACAGGTTTCATGGTTTAATCGTTGCTAAGATTGTCTGAGCAAAGTAAATCAGAAATGCATTTGTGATTTATTGATTTGTAATTCTCACAGGATGATAGTGTACTGTAACTAGACAGTTCTCATTGACAGCAGTAATAATTTAATAAGCTAGCTTTTATCTTTTCCATATTTGTCGAAGCATGAACAGATCCGACCTCTGCTGTAAGCTCTGCAGTAAAAAAAAAACAAAAAACTTTGAGTTTTTATTTAAAAAGATCATTTTTTTAATTCAAAATAATAATAAAAAAGAAATTAACAAAATTCTAATACAGAGTCATAACTTAGAAAAACCATTCATAACAAAAGACTTAAGTTATACTAAAACAAAAGAGGGCAAGTGTAAAAATCTAGAAGGAACTATGGAAATTGAAGTTACACCCCTATTTTGAGAAAAATAAATGCAGTGATTTTGCTAATTTATTTAACTCTAAAAAGCTGTTTTATTTACATTTTACCTCTCTGCATCCCAACTTTGTCTGAAATGTGTGTTCTGCTTCAAAGACAGAAAACTACAAGGTCAACTGAATACAGAAAATGAGGAACTCCCCGAGTAAAACGAGCTTCTTACAATGCTCTTCCAATACATAATTTTACATTTCTGTCAATATACAGCATATGCACATGTACAAATAACATCATCGCAGCACGCATTGAAAAGTGCTAGAAAAAAAAAATCTGATCAGATAAATATTGAACTGAATTGACATTTCTTTCACACAGAGCTTACCAAGTGTGAGGAGAAAAAAGTCTTTACAAAACAAAAACAACAAAAAACAACAACGCACAAACAAAGAACACAGCTTTTGTAAATGAGAGTTTACTTAACTATATTCCTGGATACTGTTTCCATTTTTTTGTTTTGCGGTCTGTACTCATGTTTGTAGATTTCTGGCTTTGTCCCTGCTGACAGGGACCCGGCATTGTTTATACTATTCACCCATAAACTCAAAACCACATGTTCAAATAGATAAATAGGTGATATACAAGAATGTTTTTTTTTTTTTTTCTCCAAATCTTTTTAGTTTTCTGTTACAGTTGTTTACATATCAAAACATTTTTATTCCTTTTATTTATCACAATGATAACATTTTGATTTTAAATGACAAAATGTTATGGGTTTGATAGATACAGGTGAGATATTTCCATTCCTCCCAATAAATGTGACATTTTGGAAATTTGCACTTGCACAGCTAAATTTCGTATTTTGCTGATTTTATCATCTAATGAAAAAAAAGATAAATAAAAATGAAGAATGAAAAAGAATCCATAACCTTGAAATTATTTCAGTGTTGGTTTCTGACTTAACAATGTGACCCTGAATGCACCATGATGCTTTGTGTAAAAGAAACAGGGGACAGATTTTCAAATAGAAGAGTGTTTAATGCCCCCGTTTTTTGGCGATATGATATTTTGCCATAGAACACACGTCTGATTTCGTAGATTCATTTAGTCTAAAGTCTCTTAAATTTGCAAACTCAAAGCTTACGATTTGCTCTATGATCTTCACAGATCTAAGTTTCCAGGCTGCAGCCAGAATCATGTCTGTGCCAAAGTTTGATGCTTTGAAGGTCATGCGAGACCTCAGTCAGAACTTTCCCAGCAAAGCAAGGTGAGAAAATTCATTTTAATTCCTCTGTTTTGTTTACTGGCTACTGCATTTGGTACGTTTCCAAAATCCATATCGGATCCTTACTCTGTGTTACAATGTGTGGATCTAAGCACACTGACGCTTGTTAAAGTACACTTGAAATATTGCTTACATAAACCCTTTTATGTGATAATTATTACCTCCTCTGTCCCTCTTGGTACACCCACTGCCTCCACAAGAATTACATATAAATATAAATAAATCTGTTATACAGGGATCTAATCAGGTTTTTCTTTTTTTTGTTGTTTGCTTATTTTGGCTCAGCCAGCTTGTAATAACAACGTAAAGTGCTGAGTAAGAGATGGGTGTTTACAGGGAATTGACTGCACACGCACCCTCTCGAGGGCCTGCGGGTTTTTGGAGATTAAAACTGGCGTTTTACTGCCAGCTGGGGATGTGGTAAAAGCTGATGGTGACTGTACATGTTTTACTGTTCCCACAGATCACTGACGAGAGTGGCTGTAAAGCAGGAAATGAGAAAAGAAATTGCAGAGAACCAAAAGGTGCGATATCATAAGCAGTCAGTGTTCCTGCATGATGGTGCAGATGGTATCTCTTAAAACATCTGTAATAAATGCAAAAGTTTTCATTTGGGGAATCACCTTCTAAACTTTATCTGGCATAAATTCTGCAACAAAACCAGTTTGATGTTTTAATGTTACTGTTTTCTTCACACTGTCCTTTCAATCTCCTTGCACATCTTATTTGTCAGAATATCAGATATCATTGGTAAAATCACCCATTTCAGTATTTTTGACATTTCACCAGCACTTGGGTTTATTTTTTTCAGCATCTCAGTGAGAGTATTGGTGTTCATCCAGGAGATGGAGAGGTCTTTATCAATGGGCTGCACATTGATTTGGACATTCACAACCCTTTCAGGTTGGAACCCAGCAGAAAGAAACAGGGTGTCTCCACAGGAAGCCTTACACTTACACATAAACTCAACAATCCTGGTTCAAGAAGATTACTATGTGCCCATTAAAAGTCCATTGATATACAGTTTATATCCATAAAGAAAACAACTAACTGCTAGTTTTGCATTTACAGCATTTTGGACATCCTCAGAAAGGAGGCCAGGGTCTTGGAGGGGCTTCATAACTTGGGCATTAAGGGGGAGAACCAGGGCAAGCTGCTGAAGCTCCCTTTGAACACTGTCGATGACAGCTATGCCTTAGATATCAGACATCCAGCTATATTGGTGAGTTTAATCCACTAGCATAATTCTTTTGATCCATAAACTTTGTAGGCATGGGTAGAAATTAGATTGGTGATAAGGCTATCTTTAAGGCAGTCTTTACTATACAATAGCATTATAAACATAAGTTTTCTGTTTGCTTCCCCGTTTTACTTATATTAATTAAGTACTATAAAAATGGTATACAGTATGTAGAGCTTTGAGTCTGTCCAGAATCAACAAAAATGTTTGTTGTTTAAGATTGCTTTCCTCCCAGAGTTACTAAAATTGAACAGATGATTATATTTCTAATGTAGTGACATTTCTCAAAAAGAAACCCTTGATATGTTTTTTTCAGTGGATGAATGACATTGAGAATGACCACATGTACCGCAGCTGGCCAACAGGCGTGCAGGAGCTCCTCAGGGCAACCTTTCCTGGTGTCATCCGACAGATAAGACGCAATTTCTTTAACTTGGTGAGTTATTTAGAACATTGGACATAAAAATTGAGGGGTGACCTGAAGGCCAAAGGGACCAACAGCAGCTGAGGACCAGCTAAAGATAAATGAAAATTAAATAAATTTAAAAAATGTAAAGGATTATGAATAAAGATTGGAATGTATTCAAAATGGATTGAATTACCCAGATTAAGTAGGCTTTGTAAAATTTTTAGTGACCTAATGATTTTAGAGGCATCTCATTAAATCAGAAGACACATAAGTTTTCTCCTTTCAAAAAGAATCCAAATTAAAATGCAAGTTTTAAGCACTATGTGCCATGCTTGGTGATGATGCCTTTGTTCTCAGGTGCTGTTTCTAGATCCCCTGCAGGAAGAAAGTGTTGAGTTGGTGAAACTAGCAGAGCTCTTCTACAAGCATAAAATTCCTCTGAGGTCGGTGCTGTCATTTCTCGCACTTTCACAGCTGTTTATGTGGGCAACTCTTGGCATTTATAATCTTAACCATGTAGTGATTCTCATTTCACCTGCAAATTGAATACTTGTTTGGTCCCTGTTCCTATAGAATTGGATTTGTGTTTGTTGTCAACCCCAAAGATGAGATTGATGGTTTCTCAGATGCAGGAGTTGGATTTTACCGACTGCTGAATTACATTGCAGACGAGTATGATTTATCCCAGGCTGTGATGTCTATGGTCTCAGTAAGTATACAACATGTATAAATCTCTTGTTTTAGCAAGTGCTTCTTGCCAGCTCATATCTCTCTGTGGCTCAGAAGTCCATTACTTTATTGTATCTTGTGTTATCCTACAGTTTGATGCATTTTTTGACTGGATGAGTGATTTGGATTTTACTTCTGCTATTAGCTTTTTCAAACACAGTTGCAAAATATTGACAGTGGTCTGAAATCTGAACTACTGTCACACTCTCTTGCAGCTTTACAACAAAATAAATGCTGGAGAGACGCTGTCTGTTGATGCAATCTCTGCATACCTGAAAAGAAAATACCCAAATGCCAATCCTGAAAGGATTCTAGGAGTGGAATCTGAGTATGATTATAAAAGAAAGGTAAGAAGAAATTGATTTGTTTATGAAATAGTCGTACATAACGGTAATTAGTAGTCAATTGTCAGCGATTTAACAAAGAGCAACAACCCACCTTTTTGTCTTTGCTTTGTTTGCTGTAGGATGGTGCCTTCTTCTACAAAAAGAGTGGTCTGGGTGCCCTGCCTCTGGCTTTATTCAATGGCGTCCCTCTGAACTCAGAAGCGATGGACCCGGAGGAATTGGAAACCATAATTCTGCAGCGCATAATGGACACCACCACTGCCTTCCAGAAAGCTGTGTTCATGGTGTGACACGCTCTGTATATTCTGCTGAAGAAACCTTTCTCTTTTTTAAGTTGAAATTTTAAATAATTGAGTGGAAAAAAAAGATGTCAGAGAAAGGCACTAATGATATGCTCATGCTTATGCTAAGTGTGTGTGTAATATTTTACATCCTAACTTGAGGTTGATAGAATTTGAAACTAATGAATATCAGAATTTTAATGCAAAGCTTTTTATTGTAGTCTTGAGTTTTCACTTGGATGAAATTTTACAAAAAGATTGAAATCGGTTTACCAAGATATTTTTAATATGTGTAAGTTCCAAAACATGATAGACAACAGTGCGCATTGTCTGAGGTTTTCCCAGATTTTCTACAATTTTTTTTTTTTCAAAGAAGCTGATTCTTACCTACAATAGCCTTACAAAATTACTTTTAATAATGGTTCACCTAATTGTTGTTTTTTTTTATCTGTACTGTATGAATTTATCTATTTAAGTACTCAGAAAATCATGTTTGATTGAATGAAGTTAACACTGAATGTCTTTTTTATGGGTTGACTCACTTAGATTACAGGACATTGCATTTTTTACAGTTAAATTTTCTTTCTCAGCTATTCACATTACTCCATTAGAAGACAAATTTACACCTTAGTTTATCTTTCTGGCACAGATGTAGGACATATGCCCTGTCTTACGACCAAGGTAACTTTTCTTCTGGTGGTACTTGACTTACAGGGTCAGTTAACTGAGGGCTCAGATGTGGTGGACTACTTAATGGAACAAGCCAACGTGGTTCCCAGGATGAACTCACTTATTTTAAGCTCTGACCGAAAGTACCTTGACCTCACGGGAATGCCAGGTGACCTATGCTACTCGACTTACACCATTCAGTACCGATTCACTTTCTAGATTCCTGTCATGCCTCTCCTTCTTGCTTTGCTTGCAGTTGTTGATGACTGGGAGGACACAACTGTGTTTTCATTCTTGGACTCCAGAGACAAAACAGCTGTGATGGCTAAGAGAATGAAATACTTCACAAATAGCGGTGAGAAGTCACACAAAGTGCCTCAATTTCTCTATATATACTGTTCACATCTATTTGCATGAATTTGCTTACAGAAACAGTTACCTACAACTGTAAAAATAGAAGTATCATCATCATTTGATTGTCATCCAATCTGTAATAACTACAGCATGTGAATTTGTAATGGAACGGGGGAGATTACAGATGTATTGGTGTGTAATCTACTGCAATCTGACACAGTTCTTTTCTGGTGAGGTGGATTGAGCTATAAGGACTCGTACACCTGGTTAAGTCCATCTCTTCCCAAGTTATGTGTTTGAGCTCATGTGACAAGAAAGATATCCTGGGGCAGACCCAGGGCTAGCTGAAGAAGAGAGAATTTCTCTGATCAGGAAGCAAGAGGCTAAAAGAATGGAAATTTATCAACGGAATACCTCTTAAATAGTAGTAGCTAAACAAAATTAATTCTACACAGCTTTACAGGTGTATCAGAAGTGTAATTGACCTTTGTGAAGGCGGAGGCAGGTTGTGCCTGTAGCAAGATCATTGCTGGGTCGCTTGACTGGCTTGCAGCCAGCAGTCTAAATGGTCCTCAGAGCTGCATTGGACTGTTCAGCCCCAGAGTGTAGCTGCAGTGAGGGTGAAGAAGCTGATTGCTATTCTCCCTGTGTGGACTAGCTGGCAGGACAACTGCCTGCTTTCTGACTGACTGGGGGTATGTGACAATGACAGGTGGCACAGTTCTCCTATAATATGCTCAGCTCTCTGCCTGAGGGTCTCAATAACTCTTACCTCTGACATACAAACTGAAGACTCTAATGACTGCATCTCATCTCCCTCTCACTTTGATCTGATTATGAATGTATAGCCAGAGTCCAAGCCTTCTTAAATGCTTTGTTTAACATTAAGGTTGAGAGAGGGAGACAGAATCCACTGATGCTTTCAGCATTTCTTTAGTTGCCAAAGTTCACCTCCATAACATCTTGTTAAGGCAAACCTCTGCTTCATATGCAGATCTGGTTAGAAGGTTATGGTGGTCAAAATCGGATTAGGAAACAAACGTGTAACTTTGACTGCGACCTAGGTGTGGATTAACAATCTTTGATAGTGCTGTTTTTTTTTTTTTTCTTCAACCCCAGAAAAACAAAAACAAAGAATTTAGTAAGTCACCTCTCTATATAGGTTGCAGTGACTAAAAGAGCAACAGCAGCTCAGTAAACAGGCCTTCCAAATGTGCAGTGCAGAAAACAAATTGGGTCCCCATTAAAGACCGCTATGGGTTCTTCTGAAATGTGTGACCATGAGCACCCCTTTTTAGCCAGTCTACTCATATTTTAATCCATAACTGCTGCAGGATGGCACCATTTTGCTTCCACAGACTCCATATTTCATTTCAGTTGTGCACCCTTGGGATGTAGTTTGGAGCAAAAATTACAGCATAAATGTACAGGTGGGAAATCTGGAACAAGCACATGCTGTTATGTCACCATTAACCTGAATCTTTTTGGGGTCTTACCAGCACTTGTTGCATCCTTACCTAAAAGTGAGGCTGTTTAGAGATTAAAGGATGGTCTCAGTGAATTTGAAATGTCCTGTAAAAAAATGTATCATCATAGTATATATATTGTATGCCCTGTCTTGACAAAGCTTCTCACAGGGTTAGCTTGAAATTTTGCTCTTTTGTCCTAGATAAAGATGGAATGACTGCTGTGACATTGTGGATAGTTGGAGATTTTGAACAGGTTTCAGGAAAGAAACTGTTGTTAAATGCTTTGAAATATGTGGTAAGTACCCCGCTTTTTATCAGGCGCATTAGTTAGCAGGTGCATATGGAGAGATGATAGAAAGCATAAACTATTAATCTACTATTTTTAATAATATACATTTTTTTCATTCATTTGACACATATTAGCAGTTGATGTCCCAGTAGTTACAAAATATGCGAAAATGAATACCTTGGATATGACAAGTCAAAAAGATGAAGATCCAGATGTGCTAGAAACTGATTCTTCTCAATAAATGGAGTTTGTTGCATTTTCAAAATCTATATACACATAAGATGTTATAGTGAAATACTAATGCTCAGTACTTCCCAGATAAATTAGGTGTATTGCAGCAAGTATCCTTTTTGTCATAAAAAAAGATTACTGTTAGAATAAGTAGAATAAGCCAAAGTTTTATTCTTAGTTTTAAGTAATCACACTATCTTTGGGGTGTTCTTCCTTCGTGACATCTCTGGTCCCTGGATATATGAGAATCTGTAATATTAGTGTGAATTATATCGCAGTTGTGTTTGTGTGTATGTGTGTGGAAGCAGAAGGCCAGTCCCGGCGTGCGTGTTGGGGTGATAGATAACCTCAGTGGAAAGCCCTGCGAAGATAACACTGTGCTGTACAGGGCTGTCTGGGCTTCTCTTCTCACCCAGAAGAATAAGGCTGCAGCAGAGTTTGTGCAGAAACTCTTGAAAGAAGAGAGCAGCCAGCTCCTCCAGCAGGGGACCAAGATGAAGGACTTACTGATGCAGGTAAAGCAAAGATTAAGGAATGCAGGTCTGTTTTTTTTTGTCATTTCAGAGACAGAAAAAAACATTTCATGCATCTTATCTGCGCTTCTTTAACATTTCAAACATAAGTCTCTGGGATTCAACATGTGAGAAATAGGTATCAAGACTTTGTTTGGTATACTGTAGCTGGAAAATCATCGGTTTGCTGAAAAAAAATTTATTGTCGGATTTGTTATTTCATGTTGAATATTTTATAACAAAGTAGGAGAAATTGAAAGTATGCATTCAGCTAGCCTGTTTTTAAATAAAGTGTATTGAAATAATCTACCATTTGTTTGTGGTCACAAGCAAATAAATATTGCTTTATCCATTTCACAAATAATAATTTAATTTAAATAATTTTTATCCAACTCTTTTTTTAGTTTTCTGCATTTTGAACATGAAACAGTGCACATCAAATGCATGTTTACACATATATATGATGACAGAAAGGAACAAATCCACACACAAATCCACAATAAAATATAAATTGAAAAAAATAATAAATATACACCAAGAAAATAATAATAATAATAATAATAATAATAGTAATAAAAGGCGGGGGTGGGGGTTGTTCTTCCATATATTATGACTTAAGAGGGTTCATTATCCTCAGACAGACTTCTGAGATTGAAGCTTTCTGATTTTTTTAAAATAGAAATCTTGTTTTATCCTGTTCTAGATGTCTCATGATGTCTGGAGCCGTTTTTTGTTTCCAGTTGAGTTGAATCAATCTTCTTGCAAGTATGCTAACAAATGAAACCATTCTATGTTCCGTGTTGTTTTTTGTTAAGCCTGAGTCGACAACTCCGAGGATTGCAACCAAGGGATCCCAATGTGTAGGATGTTGGATAAAGTCTGCAAGATTTTGTCCCAGTAACTCAGTAACTATCTTCGGACAACTCCAGAACATATGACCCAATGATGCTTTTGTTTTGACTAATGCAAGCGGCGTATTATTTTAGATTGTAGGAGACCATGCCTTGCACATATTGAAGATCTGTGAGTTTGTGTTAAGGCTGCCTGCCAGTGTTCTGTAATTTCTCTACCCAGGTCAGCCTGCCAAGCTGATCTTAGATGGTCTGTAGTTGCAGTATCGGTCAGGTTTGACAGTATGTCATATATCTTAGATATTCCTCCCCTTGGAGGGGTCATGCCTAAATAAGGCTTCCATTGGAGATTGGTTGGGAGAACTTAAATATGTTGGATTATTCTGTATAACAAAGCTCTGAACCTGTAAATATTTATAAAACTGTCACTTTGGAATATCATATTTCTTTTGAAGTTGTTCGAATGAGGGAAATATTTGATCTATGAACAAATCTAGAAAGGTACGAATACCTTTTTCAAACCAGTCTTTAAATATTGTATTAGCAAATGCAGGTGCAAAGGCATGATTTTCAGTGAGAGGGCTTTGTAGTGAGCAAGACTGCCATTCATAAAAATTCTGAATCTCAGACCAAATAATGAGTGAATGGGAGACCACTGGGTTGGTTAACGTTCCAGGGTCAACAGTTGGTAAAGCTGAGAGCAGCATAGCTGGTAGAGAAGACGGGTGGCAGCAGGCATTTTCTATGCTTAACCAAAGTGGAGGCTTTTGTTGCAGCCAATAGGCCATCATTTTAATATTGCACGCCCAGTAATAAAGTTTAAAATTTGGCTAACCCATACCTTTCAATATTCTTGCCCTTTGTAGAAAGACTGTCCTAAACCTAGGTTTTTCCTTGTTCCAAACAAATTCTGAGATTATTTTGGCTAAACTATGAAAAAGTCTTTCTTGATATAAATGGGGAAACACTGAAATACAAACAGAAATTTTGGGAGGATGGTCATTTCGATAATATTTCTGGACCATTTCTGCAGGTCATCCGTAGTCTTGTTACCCTGCGTACACACCAAACGCGATTTGGGCGTCAAAATCGCGCCTGACACCCAAAGTTGGACGCTTGGTCACTAAAAAGTCAGACGCTTGATTTCCAGCATCTTGACGCCCTGAACGCGCGATGAGGGATGTCCAGCCAAAGCGTGCTCGATGAGCCTCAGGAAGAGCTCCTCCTTTCTCTTTTTCCTGTCACCAGTCTGTCAGCACAATGACAGGTGCAGGAGAGAGAGCGGCTCGGCTTTATGTGATAAATAAAATAGGGAATGTTGTCGTCTGGAATCTCTGCTCTGAGTCTGGTTACCAGATAATCCAGGTGTTCTGAGTGTGATGAGTTTCACCATTTACTCCAGGAGCTGCGCGCTGACGAGGGGCGCTTTCAGCCGTCTGATCCGGCCCAATTTAACAACCCGCTGTCCCTATGCGGGGCAGCATTATCAGCCCAGTAAATCCCATCGGCACAGCGGGTCATCAAACCACCGTTCAGAAACCGGGACCCGACACAGATCACAGTTTATCCTCCTCTGTCTTCAGAGAGAGAGGAGAGTCCCCTGGTTCTTCTGGGTGTTTCCCTCCTGTCATAAAAAGTGTGTGTGTGTGACATTGAGTCGCTCTGATTGGATGACGCCCCGCGTCAAGACGCCAAAGTTCAGATTTTCCAACTCCAGCGTCTGCTGCCTGTGACGCGCGTAACCGACTTCAAACGCTCAAAATCTTAAAACTTAACGTAACGTGCCTAGACGCACCGCTCCCAACGCGTGCAACGCGCCGCAGGGTCCCCGACGTGCGTCAGCCTTTGACTTTGCATGTAAACCTGACGCCCAAATCGCGTTTGGTGTGTACGCAGGGTGAAGTAATTTTTGAAAATTTTCGTTGTAGAGATCTGTAAAGGTTCTAGGAATATTAATACCTAGATATTTAAAGTGAGTTGCGATTTGAAATGGTCACTTTAAATAATTTTTAATTTAGGTTAAACGTTCAGCCAAATTTAGACTTCCATAAGGCAAATTGTTGATTAGCTACATGTTAAAGTAATTACAACCTTTTCAAATCATTTTTCATTATTACTTCTTACAGTTACTGTGCAGTATCCCATTAAAGCACAACTTCATTATAAGAATATTATACTATAATATTATCACAATTATTTTGGTCAATATTGAATCTCGATCCTTCAAATGATTGTTTTTTTAGTAACACGATGGATTTATTTAGCATTTCTCTCTTTGTCAAAAAAACACTTATTAATATTTTACGCAAAATGTTTGAATTTAAAATACATAAAGACCACAAATATGTACCTTACAGCTGCTTTGCAATATATAAAACATTAATTGAATAAGATAAATATACTTTAAATATTAAATAAGGCTTAGAAAACATAAATGTTTTTGTTGTGTTGCCAAGAGGCACGGACCTTGTAGCAAATCTTGCACTTTATGTGCTGCAGCTCCTCGTCAGATTCTTTGAACCCACAGTGTTCCCATACAACAGAACTTCTTCTACATAAATTATATATTTTTTGTCAACCAAACGATTCGTCCCTCCCTCTGCCATTTCTCAATCTCACTTGCGCTGTTTTTAACACCAACACAACACACCTCCTTCGCTCTTCAGCTGTGTGAGTCGGTTGCAACAGGGCCACGTAGAAGGGAATGGAATGCGCATGCCTCTCTTTCAGAACTTGTGTTAAGAAAAATGGCAAATATGAGTTTGTATTATGAGTTCGGAGATTTTCATTAAAATTGAAAAATCACAATCAAATTTTGATTAATTGCATAACTCCAGTTCTCATCAAGATGCTCCAATAATGTTGAGGTCCAGGTTCTGGGAAGGCTTCATCATTCCATAACAACCGTCGTCACTGAATTTTAGTTACATGCCATTTGGTGAAGCTTCATCCTTTTCTCCCATCCTTCCACTGAGACTATTTCTGAAGAGGTTTCAGTGAATAATAGACTGATCGACTGAAGGTGTAGATGCCTCACTCAGGTCCTGTGTCTGTCAGCCATCTTTTTCACATGCTGTTCATCTATTGTAAATAATTTAGCATTTTAGGCCAGAAAATTGTTTGTCTTCTACTTCTTCAGCTTCCTCAAATTTTAAGGCCATAATGTTGGTGTAAAAACACTATTTTATTCCTGTCAGACTATTATTTTTGGCATTTGTTTTTGTAGTTGCATCTACAGAAATAGAAATCAATTTTGTGTGTTTGCAACACACTGCTAGTACTGTAGACATTGACAACAGTGGTCCATCCTTTGAGTTACATCCGGTTTTATGTTTGAGTGATTCATAGGTCAACATTAATGCCTTAACAAGCAAACAACAAAAATCTAATTCCTTAAGAAAATAGTCAGTTATGAGGATTGAACTGAAAATGAATGAGAAAGTAACTAATAATCAAAGAAATGCTTTGAAAGCACTTTGGAGAGCTTATAGAACTATTGTTCAACACCACTATAAAAGATTGCCAGTCTGACCCACTGGACAGAAAAGATAAACTAATTATTAGTGGCTCAAGGTTTGTAAAGAAATCCTGGCTGATTCTCTTTTTCTGAAGTTGTTCCCACATTTGTGGGATTTTGGTTTTCTATCATGTTTGGCCTGACTTCTGACAGAGAAGGGGAAAAAAATGTTTTCATGAATGTCATTACAATAAGGATATGTGGAAATTCCTATTTGGAAATTGCTGAAGTGTGTCGACACAAGTAGTAAATATAGACTTACCCTGATAATTAAAGCTGAAAATTTAAAATGTATTATCTGCTGTTTAACACATGGATACCTTGGAGCTAAGACAGTGAAATTGTATTATCTTTTCTTCCAAAGTAACAGGAACACACCGCAAGGCTCACATTCAACAAAGCAAACATGGATTCAAGGAAACAATGCTCTGTAATATTTGACTGGAGATTTTCTTCACTGGAGGTTATATATCTTCTTTCATTGCAGCTGTGATTTTAAACTGTTACCAATATGATCTGGGATGATGAAAAAAAAAAAAAAAAGACAATGTCGACATTCGGTAGCCAGAGTAATATTTTTGCCTTAGACTACAGCTTGATATGATTTGATGCTTGGCAATTAACTTTATTCCAGCGGCAGAGCTAAAAATATAATTTTGCCCTGAAACAGCACAGCTTATTAATTTGCAATACAGTTTGTTGATGAGCAGAAGTATTGAATATTTTAAAGATTATTTTTTAACAATATTTATAATATACCTGTAACAATCAGCCAATCCATTGGCTGATTGTTACAGGCATTTTATCTCATGGTTTACAGGAAAACTTCAACATGACATAAATGACGATAGTTATTGAAGTGTTCAAGATTAGTTGATCTTTAATTTGCACACTAATCTGTGTAATTACCATGAGATAATTATTTTATATGTTAATTATATTATTGTTTGGCACAGTTGATTTGCTCAGTGGTGAAAAACCAGGAAAAGCAAAGGTTGGGTTTAACCACATGCAGAGATTTGTCTGACCCTTTTTTCTTGATTTAAGTTCACAGTTGGAGAAAATTGTGATTGATGAGCCAATTTTCTCATTCCCACCTGAACATCAGCTAACAGAATACATTTAGAGGACGTGTGATGCTGCACACTTTGTGGCTACCAAGGCAAGCAGCCTGCTGGCTGTCAGTTCCACTTGAAATGTCACAGGGGCCATCACAAGGCGGGCTCCACGCGAAGCATCTTTAACTAAAAAGTGCTGGTGTATACCTGGTCTCTTGGGGCTGATGAATAGCTCAGCTTCTGCTCACTGTTGTGTGAGCTTTGTATGTTCAGCCAAGCCTGACCATCACTCTGCTGCAGTAAGCAGACTAGAGCCGCTGGTGTTCACCATGCAGTATCCTGCTACACAGCACTGCACAAAGGCAAATAAATTCTCAGTATCTGATCAACAAATCAGTTGACTTGAGGGCTCCTCTTTCCCCTGTCAGGAGTAAGACATACAATACATGCTTCATCTGGGATCTGCCCCATGGTGGGTCCCAGATGAAACGCATACTGCACTGCAAACTTCCCTTCAATTATACAAGCTTTAAACAATGGGAGGCGAATGAGCTGGAAATAGCCGTGAAAGGATAGGTAGGAGGCAGCTTTGTGACTTGAGACCCAAAGCCAGGGGATACGGGTTTATTATTGGCTGGCAGGTAGACTCGCTGACTGGATTGTGCTGACATTATTGGTGTTTCACCTGATCCTCCTGAGGAGAGAAATGTTGGAGAAACTAATAACCCGACGCCACAAACCCTCCACACTCCCACAACAACTTTGTTGTGGATGGAAATGGCTGGGGTTTAATTAAGAGTTTGTTGTATTAATTACAAATTGATTTATCTATTTTTCACTCCTGCATTTCTGACTGGTCTGCTTGAAAAGTTTTTGTTTTTCCAGCCAGAGCAATATTTGAAAACTGCAATGTTTGTGTGCAGATGCAGGACATCAATGATATTATGACTCATATACATCATTCCTAATGCAGATGTATCAGTCAGATCTCTTCCTTTTTTTTTTTCTTTTTTTTCCTCTTCTTCTTCTTCCTCTCTAATACGCTGGTGTGTGTTCTCTGGGGTAAGCAATAAATGTGTCTAACATCCTAAAAAAAAAAGTTTTTATCTTTGTGCTCCAGGGCATGGAAGTGGACGCCTTTGAGAAAAAATTCAACACACTGGAAGTTGATTTTATCCGCAGTCATCAGCTGTTCTGTCAAGATGTCTTGAAGCTCCATCCTGGTCAGCGAGCAGTGATCAGTAATGGCAGGGTGAGCGTTCTCCAGCTTCATCATAGCTCTGTAACGATTACCAAAAGCAAGCACATTGCAAGCAAGCAACACCCAAATCTCATAATTATGATTAAAGGTAGACAGGGAGCAACTATGACTGAAGTGTAATTGATTTCCGGAACAAAAGCAGCTGGTTAGTTTAAAAGGACTAAACTGTGTGTGTGACAACTGCCTGAGCCAGAAGCCAGCACCAGTTAAAATACAACTGAAGTAACACATTTTCACTCTTTTTCTTGCTGTCAATGTGACACACAGACAGTCAAATACAGACTCAATCTTTAAATCTCTCCTGTCTGGCTGTCTGGAAGAAACACGCCTGCCACAATCAGATGAATCCCCCTAAAGAAAATCAAACTTTTAAACTATTTTGTTACAGAAATATCTTGACAGCAGCGGGTTAGAGCCATAATGCTAGTGTTTCCCCATACAGTTACAGTAATACGTTGGTGGGCTGCCGAGGTATATAAACAGTATAACAGTTATATAATAAAGAGTTGGAACAGTGATCGTGTTTTCTCACACACGTAACATAAGGCATTCCCTGCATAAATCACACACCATGGATTATGTAATACTTGATGAAGCACAGGAGGAACACGCATTGAGTTGTACTCTTTCAAAGTAGTTTTAGCAAGTTTTAGCTTATTTGTTTAGACCTATTTAATATTTCTTTTAAAAATCTCTAAAACTTTTGAACAAATCTTATTTATTTTTTGTGCAAGAAAGTCACTCTGCCTCTTTCTGCTTCATGCACAGAGAGGAAGACCTTTAGTCTATGCATTATTATAATGCTCATACTTTATAATAAGTGTGCAGTCGAAATTTAGTTGCAGCAAATTTGTCCACGTAGATGTAGTCACTTACTGATAGACTGCAGTATGTTGTTCAGAAAGTGGCAGAATGGACAAGTAATGGCTTGACAAAAGGTCAGTAACCAACTGAACTTATTTTGTATTAAACTTAAAATGACCTAATCTTTAAACACAGCCAGTGATGGTGATCTGCAGATTTCTGCTGTTGTTTGTAACAATATTTACTAATGTGTATATTAGTAAATATTTAGAATAAAAGCAATAGAATTTTCAATGAGTTGTAGCATAAAAATGTGCAGAGAAAGATAGTTAAATTATTAATCACATTTTTTTTAAAAAGTGTAAGATATAATTAAATAAAGAATTTATAATTACGGCAGCCCTAATTACAAATACTGAAGTTGGTACCCCCGATCTTTGTTACATAATGAAAACTTAATCTTTTTATCTTAGTCACTGAAATGTAATACATCTGAATTCAGTTATATATCAACACTCATCATTTATCTATTTAAAATGTCCAATTTGGAGTCTGTTGCATAAGGATTTTTTTTTCTTTCTAGCCTGGGGAAAATTGATTAGAAACTTTAGACTAACTCTTGAAACAACTCCATCCCATCACTGCTTGCTGCTTCACAACATTGATCTTGTTGATTTTGTGTGTGTTATAGGCCACTTAAACTGTCTGCAAATCAAAAGCTTTGTAATGCTGCTGGTTTTGTTCACGACAATACTGAAGATCCTCTATGCAGCTGCACTTCTGGAGGATTTTTCCCTTTGGGATTTCAGAATGCTTTCTTAACACTGCCAAATCAGCATGACGTCTGTTTCTCAAAGGTCACAGGTGGCATACATGGCACTGTGTCTGCGTGCTCAGAGTGTGTGCGTGCAAAGCTGATGAATGATGTTTCAGCAGTAGCAGTGCTGACAGCCAGGGATGAGGAGGCCAGCCACTGAGATGGCAGTAACAATTAATATTATCTTACATCCCTCTGCTGCAGTTGTAGGGCTCTTTTCCCAGAATAGAAGACAGGAAAAACCAGGCATCATCACGGAATACCATGACTTTAAGTGGATAAAGCACTGTGTCGCAATCAAATTACATTTAACATCCCCTGGGCAAGTTGTAAATGATACATACTGAGATAAGTGCTGTAGAAGTCATGTTCTGACTGCATTATTTTCTCTATGTTAGATCGTTGGTCCATTTGAAGAGCAGGAAGAATTCACTGTGGAGGATTTCCACTTACTTGAGAGGATTACGCTGAGTGGTTCAGCAGAGAAAGTCAAAGCCATAGTGAAACAGATGGGGATGAAGCCAAAGCAGTATGTTTGTATTCTTTTCATCCAAGTTATCCGAAGCAAACTGTCTTACTCTTCTCTCCAAGTGGCTTTAACAGAAATCTGTGAAACCTTTCAACATATTCCTCCGTCACATTTGTCTCAAATAATTTCTAAATCTTTTTTGAGCTCTTATCAAATGGTGCACTGATCTCTTTTCACTCAGTGCAAGTGACCTGCTGATGAAGGTTGATGCCCTCCTGACTGCATCCCCCAAAGGTGAGGTCAGAAGGGATATCCATTTGATCAAAGACAGCCACAGGTGGGCAGCAATTTTTTCTGCTCTGTAATTGTCATGAAAAATTCTATGAATCATTTCAAGCTCTGTTGAAATATAACACTTTTTTCTTCCCCATTCAGTGTGCTCCATCTTTCACCACGTGAAAACGAGGTGTTCTACGATGTTGTGGCCATTGTTGACCCCCTCACTAGAGAGGCTCAGAAAATTTCCCAGCTACTTATTGTAAGATGTGTTCCTCTTCTGCTCTGTTCTTTATCAATAGATAAAATATGCTTGCCAATTTTTTTAAAGTTGTGAAGCAGTTAGACTGTAAGCCTCTATTTTTCCACATTTCAAGCAGTGAGGTAGTTTGAATAGATGGATGCTCTATATCGGAAGCTATAAGTAGGTGTTTGTGTTGACAATGTTAAAAGGGTTAGTATGAATTTCACAGCACTACTCACTTCACAACCAGAGAGAAGCTATGTATTGAAAACTTGCCTTTGTTGAAAAAATAAAATAAAATAAAATAAAAAAAATATATATATATATATATATATATATATATATATATATATATATATATATATATATATATATATAATGCTTTTTATTGAGTTGTCTTGCTCTGGAAAACACTGCCTCCTTATCAGGAACACACTGACTCAATAAAATTAATGAAAAATAAAAACATCCTCATTCTGCCTGACGATTTGGGGGATTCAGTAATATTTCATGTATTTGTAAATGATTTGACTGAGATCGTTGACTGGTGGGGGTAAATTACTTTGACCGTTCCAGCAGGTGAAATGAACCTTATCGTGCTCTTTCTTTCTCTTCTTTTCCCACCTTTCTGACTGAGGCCCTTTTTCTTTGATTGCTGCAGGTACTTAGTCAAGTGGTCAATGTGAGACTGCAGCTGTTTATGAATTGCAGGGCCAAGTTGTCCGAGATGCCCCTCAAGAGGTAAGCTCTGGCTCCAGCTATAATTAAATTTTCCTGTTTGGTTTGTTTGTGTATCCTCTCACTGCTGCAGATTTAGTATCTCTGCCTCACTCCAGCTCTTTGTAAGAGCATGCTGCACAGATGCAATCTGCCTAATAACACCACCTTTATTACTTCAGGCCTCTTCATGCCTATAGTGTTCACTGTTGCTGTTCAAACCTTGCAGTAAAAACAATAATAATGGTAGTAATGTTACAATAGATAAAAAATTAAGAATAAAAAGGTTGAAAATGTCCATTATCATTCAAACACTCGTAGGTGGATATGCCTGTAATGTTGTTTAGTGTTTTTCAATTTCTCCCACAATCGGCTGAGTCATTTTTAGTGCTGGTACCGAAATCTCAGCGGACATAAATGAATTTACTTTCAGAAATTTTATTGCTGGAAACGAGTCTTTCTACAGATCACTTAGACATCCGCCACCCTAGCCCATCCACTCCCTGTCCCTCTGAGCAAAAACTGCCTATAATTGACACAGACAGATATATGATACATTTTAGTGAGATAAACAAGCTGGATATCTCAGACTGAGCTGTAATGTAAATGCTCCAGTTATCCAACAGTAAACACATTTCATGTTAGTCTTGCTGGCTTTTTTATGTACTGTTCTGCCATTCACCCACTATTAATGTCAGCTTCAGTAATGAGTGAGCAGACATTTAAGAAACGGAAAACACCCAGTCAGACATGTTTTTTTTTTAATTGTTTGCATCAGTCTGTGCTACCTACTTTGAAACAGCTTCTTCGTGGAATGAATGTCATTTTATGTGCCATTGAAATATTTTAGTGTTTCTTTTCTTGTTTTTTTTTTTTTTTTTTTTCGTAATGATCCTCAACAGGAGACTAATATACAACAAGTCCCCAGCCTGGTGAATTTTATAGCTACAAGTTTGCTAATCTTACACCCCACCCGCTCCCCCACCCCTTCTCCTAGCGATGCTGCTGTCAGTAGACTCACATAAATCTTGTTCTGCATCAGTGCCTTAATTCTATTCACTGTTTTTCTCAGTGGTTCAACTGCAGAGCTGCTTGTGCTTATCCACTCATACGTCTTTATGTAGAGAATCGGTCCACTCACAAATTAGAACCAGTTTGATGAGGACAATGTGTTTCTTCTGGTGTGGGGGCTTTTGCATTGTTCATGTGCATTTTGTCGCATTTTTGATATACATCTTTAAAGCACCTTTATGTGTAAGAGGGCATGCAGAATAAAAAATATATAATTGGTTATGTTGACCATCTACCATGTGACTACACTTCTCATGATTCCTCTGAAAGGCAGCTGGCATGAAGATTGGCTTGGGGCTTGTCTCTGCGACAGCTGTAATAATGGAGAATGGGAACTTTTCTGGTGCACAGACTACTGCACACATTCGTTATTGGCTGAGCAGGAACATTGGCAGTAATCGTATTAGATTCTTCACTTTGAAGAAATTGTACAGTATATACACAGCTGTCACAACAGAGCTCATCTCTCCTGTCCCAGATAGAAGACTATTGCACGGCATGTCATCATTTCAGTCCTTGCTGAGGAGGACAGGGCATTTGTTTGATGGGCTTTATTTCAGTCTTGTGGTTAGATGTCCTGCAGAGTATTCCCTAACTTGGATCTTTTAGTTCTCTTTTACTGTTGTTATATACTATACTAATTTGTACTTAATTGGCAAGCTAATAGTTTGTAATCATGCATTTGGTTTTCTTCACAGCTTTTACCGCTTTGTTCTAGAGTCTGACGTGACCTTCTTGGCTAATGAGACGGTGTCTGCAGGGCCTATTGCTCGTTTCATTGAGCTCCCAGAATCTCCACTCCTCACCCTTAATATGATCACACCAGAAAGCTGGATGGTGCAGGCAGTGCGCAGCCCTCACGACTTGGACAACATCCACTTGCAGGAGGTACTGAGCTGCTTAGTCATTACTATCCAGCAATCTTTGCCTGCATGAGTACATCCAAATTGCTTTCATTCCCCCACTGTTTTTGGTTCTCTGTAATTTGTGTGTGTTTGCAGGTGAACAGGGTTGTGGCAGCAGAGTTTGAACTGGAGCACCTCTTGCTGGAGGGACACTGTTTTGACCTGTCAACCGGCCAGCCCCCTCGTGGATTACAGTTTACACTGGGAATGAGTCGAGATCCGCTCATGTACGACACGATTGTCATGGCTAACTTGGTCAGCATCCTTCTTTCTTATTTCTCAGAGTTACTATGACACTTTTATGGTATTCTGTTTGACAGGTGATGGGGATAAAGGCCTTTACACACCTACTCCGAAGATTTCTTTCGAAAGATTCGCACGGCAAAAGCTTGAATAAAATTAATGTCAAGTCAGCAGGAGCGTTCACATCAATGACAAAGTTCCATCTTGCGATTTTGCGACCTTCATTTTTTCGAACTGAGGTCGATTTTCTTAATATTCGCATCCGACAGATACACAATCCACCAATCAGAGAAGCCGCTCTGACCGTCACAGAGCTGATCGCAAGCAAAAAGAGAAAGGAAAAAGAGAGAGGTGTCGCTTGGTCGCTGTTACTGCGTATACTGTTAGGTGTTATCACCTTTGTGTCGCAGCACTCTTGTTTGGCAAACAGGGGGTTGGGGGGTGTCACAGCTGAAGTAGCAGTGTTTTCCCTACATTTTGTAGCCATTTGAGGTTACTAGCTACATGTGTTCTATTTAAAATCCCCATTTGGCATCTCCACGGTGAGATCAGCTGTTTTCAGCATCCAGGAGTTTACCTGCAGCCGCCTCTCCCTCCGTCACTTCTGCATGTGCTCACATTCCTCTGGAGTAACAAATGCGAGTTTGTTTTTGCATCTTCGTAATTTCGCGTCAGAGCAGGTGGGTATAGACAAATGTGTCGATATTTCTCCACCGAATTATTCGCAATTTCGTGCCGTTTATACGCATTGGTCCCGGTGTGAAAAGGCCTTAAGACTGTAGTTAATCCAAGCTGTAAGTTTGTACAGTTTTTAATCTTCTACTGTATTTATTCTAACAGGGATACTTCCAACTGAAAGCCAATCCTGGTGCCTGGACATTAAGGTTACGTAAAGGGAGATCAGACGAAATCTATGAAATTCTCACGTGAGTATTTCAACCTTTCTAGTCTTTACACAAATACAGTATCAGGGCTCCAGACTGCAACCATTTTAGTCGCATATGCGACCAAAAATGTGCTCAGTGCACCTAACTTTTTTTTCCTGGTTGCACCGATGCGCCTAACCTTGCAGGTGCAGGTGAACGATTTTCTCCAAATGTGTCTTTTCTGTGTTTATTTCCCTCCTAAAGGAGCTGAGAGAATAACGCTGATAAAAGCCCACAGAAAGGGCGAGTCTTCATCTCTAACTGGCTCTGATCCACCTTCAACACGTGAACGCTGTGATGCGGTTTTGTTTGAAATAAAGACCAGCGGGTCCTCGTTAGACTGCGGTGCAATTAAGAACGGCACAAATGAGACCCACGGAAACAATGAATTGTAAAACATGGAATATGGTGCGTTCTGCTCATATGTGGTTGTCATCAACTATCCATGAATTTAAGAGTTTTGTCTGAGCGACATGAAGCAGAAAGCTGGATGAGTGTGGATGCGGTGTGACGCTGCAGCCTCCGTCTGTATGACATCACCTTACCTCCAAAGTCCTGCTGCAGGTCCAGCTTTAGGCTACCGACCCGCACCCATCTGAGTCTGTTTTGATGATTACCAAACCCTATCCATTTCTACGGTTATCTGCCATTCAAATCTGGACCCAACCCTTGGATGTAGGCTGGAACTCGCGACCCGACCCGCAGTTTAAAACATGAACTGTAAATACTCACTGTCCCTCTTTCATTCAGTCAGATACTTTTCTTTATTTGTTCTATTATCTAATGTGTTCTAGAGGTTATTTAATAGTAATAATAATAAAGAAATCCAACTCTAATGACCTCTAGGATCTGAAAGAGAAGCGAGGGATGGGCGATACCGAAATTTTTCATGTCGATACAATACCAGTTGTTTATGGTACTTTTTTCATTGATACCAATACCGATACCGACACTTTTGGTCCCTTTAAAAAAAAAAACCTTGTGATTGCAGTTTGCATTAATATCTTGAATCCAAGGACAATATTGGATATAAGTAAAACTTGAGAAACAATAATAAACTATATTGATGAAGAAACTAAACAAAAATAAGATTAAAAACTTCTTTTAGTTATCAAATAACTCAAGTACAGGTTAAAATTATTTAAATGTTTTCAGTGGAAAATGTTCAAATATAAAATATAATAGTAATATCATAAATTTACCAAAACATAATGTGCAATAACCTGCAATAAAGTACAGAAAGATACCAAAACATCATCATCATCACTAACAGTATCAGCATCATGACATCTGATAGGCTACCACCATCATGTAACACAGAAGCTAGAGTCTGGTTGCTTTCACATCATTTCATTTCTAAAACTCTCAGATGTGGAAACAAATGCATATTTTGTATCTGTACAGTGGTATCGGAATACTCAAAAAAGTATTGATTCAGATATTTTGTCTGGCTGGTATCGAAGTAGCGACTCCAGGGTATCAATATGCCCATCCTGAAGCTTCACAGCCTCAAGACACTTCAGTTTGAAATGTTAAGTTTCATGAAGTTCAGTGAAGCTTCCCCCTAAAAATGTTTTTTCTACTGACAACATTAAAGGCCTCCTTCCACTGAAAACCCGTTTAACTTGCTCCTTCTGAAATACGGAGGGTTTCCCCTTGTTTACTTACACATGCTGACTTGCTAGCATTGCGTTCCCCCCAGTCAGCTGTGCTTTCTCATCAGAGAAACAATACGAAGAAAAGAGCGAATCGGGAACAGCCTTGCCCTTCTACGTCACATTGCAAATAGCGTATCCCACGTGGGGTTTCTATCTGTCCATTGGAAGGCAGGTAACCCTCCACTACACACTAGAAGTGAAGACAGCATGACTGTACCTTCGGAGTTGAGAAGCTAATTAGCTAACTGTTTACTAGCATGGTGGAACAAACTTGTTTGTCGGCTCTATTTCCTGTCTGTAACAAAATAAGAGCGGAGGGCGGAGCTTCCTTCATACACTGATGGGAGGCAGCCAATCAGACGGAAATTCATGAGAAGGACCCGGAAAAGCCTGCCGTTGGACCACAAGCCTCTCTTCTAGTGTACAAATACAGCTGGATACAAAGCAACCAGAAGGTTTTTTTTTAAACAGAAACGATGCAGAATGCATTCAATAATAATGGAGAACACAGAAATATTAATGAAATGACCATGGAAGTACAACTTTAAAGATAAACAGTTTTCTAAACCTCATTATTTTTCATAATAACTTCAATAACCATCACTGTCTATGTAAAATGATTAAAAGAAAATCCTTAAACTGGATTAAAATTAGCTGCATACAGCAATGCTGGAAACAATGAGGTGCACCTAAACTTTTTGCTGGTGCACCCAAATTACAAAGTCAGGCGCACCGGTGCAACCAGTGCCGAAAGTTAGTCTGGAGCCCTGAGTATTAAAATATTTCCAGGCAAAAATGTCAGTTGTAATAATTGGGCAGGTCCATTCATAGCACAGCATCAAGGCTGTTTTCTGCTTCTTTATTTTGTGCTGCTTGCGACTACTGTATGTTATCACTATGGTAACATGGAGATCTGCTGACACTGTGGCAGTACAAGGTTTTGATAAGTGCAGAGTTCTGCTCAGCACAGATGTAGAGGGAGACAGGTAGGTGGAAAGGGTTGCAATTCCAGAGAAGACAGAGCGAGGGGATGATACAGCTGGTCACTTGCATTGCCTTCCTCCGCACACTGCAGTGTATGCTTGTGTTAGGATGTCATTTTGCTAGATGAATAAAACACTTATGTGTTTTTGTTTGTTTGATAGCTGCCCTATAAAATGTCCACCTTTTTAATTCTGAAACTTCTGCACTGTTACTTTCATTACTTTTGTCTGACATGATGAAAAACCTTTTATTTTTATTTAAGAAATTTAAATGCTTATCCCTTGATTTAAATTGCAACATAATTAAAAAAAAAGTGAAGCTCTGTGGGTCTGCTTTGGCAGTGTAACATATGATGGTAGATGTCTTAACAATCACAGATATCGTCCTCTCTGGCTATCCTCACATAAGATTTAGGACACATACAGCCCTCGGTTCCTCTGGAATCATATCAGACAACCAAGATTTATCCCCCAATCCTCCAGGTGAAGCTAAGGGGTGATGTCATTTTTCACCTTGGCAGTGTCATTATTCTTGTGGTTAGCGGCACTCTGCTCTGGTTAGGTGGCCGATCAGAGCCTAGTGGGAGTGTCTGTGCTCTCCAGTCCCAGAATGTGCATTTTCTTCCAGCAGCTCGTGTTGCTACCTCGCCTTACACTGACAGCGATGAATGAGATGGCCAGATCTCCTCTTCTCAGAGCAGGGATACAGATTGATCTCTGGTGCTTTCTAACACGAGCCCTAAAGGCTGATTTGCGCTGGTGACAGCCGTCGGGGCAAAATGCAAGCAGCACTTGAGCTGAGGTGGGGGGGGTTGTTGTGCTTTGGGTCCACTCAGGTGGGGGCATTAATCATAGTGATAAGGTTAGAATTTTTGCCTTTAGTAAGCATTTGAGGCTGTAATGGCATCCTGTGCATCATAGTCAGTTGCTCATCCGTAACTTAAGTTTGTTCCATAGTGTTTTGCCATTAGACCCTGCAGATTATACCTGCTAAAATGCACTGCGTGCTGGGCAAATCAGTCCTAAAACAATTACATTGAAAGGCTGTGCTACACAGTCAATACTGTACAAACTCTCTCATTATATCCACCAATATATACAGCATGGCTGGAAGTAGTGATGGGCAAAATAATGGTAAGGTGATTCTTAATGATGATGGAGGGTAATGAATATGGTCTGGTTGTAACCTTGGCATCTTTCCCAGTTTCCACTTTTAAGTGTGCCTTTACTGTCTGTTAGTCTTCGGTCCATTAGTGGTTGTTGTCCGCTTCATGAAAATAGTCATGGAATATGTTCTCTCCTTGTTGCCATGGTTAAAACATGTGAATCAACCTGATGCAAAAAATTTATTTCACCTTAAAAGGAGGAGTAAGTGCGTCTAAGCCGGCTGATTGGTTCAGTCGTTTGAGAGTTGCTTTCTCCTTCACTTGTTCCTTTTCTCAGCAGGTTTTCTTTCTTTCCATGATAAAAAGTATTAAAATGACATTTTCAAACCACACTGAAAAAGAGTCTTCCATTCAACAAGGTTTGTGGCACTATTATAATTGGCTCTCTGATTCATGACCTCGCTTTTGGGATGCAGCATGCATTTGAGAGTGAGAGTTGAAGGGAGAAAAAGGAGTTTAATCTGATATATAAAAAAGAATAATGACATTAAAATGGAGGGGATGCAGTTTAAAAACAAGTGATACGGTCCAGCGGCAAGAGCAATGTCCTTGCATATCTCCCGTGGAAGACCTTTCATCCACACCTTCACAGGGGCAGCCTGTTCAGTCATTGATGGCCATGCATGCAGTGCTGATGATGAAGTAGAGCATAATGAATGTAGTAGTAAACTTTATTTTATTTATATATGTGATTTTATTTTATTTACTCATTCATTTCAAATGTGTTAAACATAACAAAAGGAGAGAGAAAAAAACATAAAAAAGCAAAACAGCAATAAAAAAAAAGAAAGCAGGTGGGTGGGCCATCCACCACACCTGAACATAAGCAATCTAGGCCTTCAAGTATATTTCATGTTTGAGAAGGAATGGGAAGAAGTACAAAACTTATTGACTCCCACCCCTTCCACACTTTAGTGCACAAAAAATCCATTTTTGTCACTATAGTGTATTTGTTTAATTCTGTTTTAACTAATGACAGCATTGTGCCCTAAAAAAGTTTTTCCACGGGTGGACAGTGACATATATTTTGCTGTATTGTATCACACTGTATGATATACTTTCAGTTGGTGATTGAAATTAAACATAAAATAAACTAATTTGATTTAGTCTTAAATTGATGTTTTGTTACATCAATTTCAAAAATTTCCTGAAAAACTAGCACTGGAAGTATTTATTACTCCTAAAAAAAGATAATTCAGTATAGAATTCCACTGAATTGGTGGTAATTCATAAACTGGTAAATCTTGCTACCAGGTAGAGCAGGTCATCTAATAACAGGAAGGTTTCCCATTCAAAGCCCAGCTTTATCCCAGTCTATCTGTCCTCGTGTCCTAGAGCAAGACACTTCACCTACCTTACCTCTAATGTTTGCAACACTGGTGTATAAATGTTTGGTGGTGGTCAGTGAGGCTGGTATTGAAAGCCATGTTTCTGCCAGTCTGCCCAGAGTAGCTTACTACCACCAAATATGAATGTGGAGTGGATGAATAATAGATTCAGTGTAAAGTGCTTGAGTGTCTCAAAAAGTGCCATATACATCTAATAAATTAGTATTATTTTTATATTATTAGTTTGTAGAAATTTGATTCTGGATTTTTTTTTCTTTTACTCATGACAGTAAGTATTTATTTGTTCTTTATTCCCTTTTCCAGACATGATGGAACTGATTCCCCGGCAGATGCTGGTGATGTCATAGTTGTGCTGAACAGTTTCCACAGTAAGATCATCAAAGTCAGGGTGAGTATATTTCTCTGATGGGTACACCGTATATTAGATTCTGTGAAAAGCTTGAAGTTATTGACTTGTCCTGCTGCAGCTTTTGATGATGTACCTGGCCTTCCCAGATTACGGATTATATGTCATAACAATTCTAGACAGTCCCTGATAAAGTGTGTTGAAGCTTGTGTGTAATTTATCATTATAGGTGCAGAAAAAGGCAGAGAAGATCAATGAAGATCTTTTAAGTGAAACTAGTGAAAGCAAAGGCATTTGGGACTCCATAGCAAGGTGTGTAATGTCAAATACAACTCAAAGTTGATTGGCTTTCAGTTTAAAACCCTCCTCCAGCTGACAGACAGTAACAACTGTGAGTTTACTGATTGATGGGTGTGCTGATGCAGTTTCCAGTTGTCAATTATGCATTGCGGTTTCAGGAGATATTACTCCTCACCTGGATCAAGACTGCAATATTATGCTGTAAGATCTAGTCTTGCAAAAAATATGTGCTTCTGTAGGTATGTGTGTGCATTTGCGTGCCCCCCACCCCCACCCCCCCAGCACTTCCTAACTGTGTGATCCTGTCTCCTCACTTAATGCTTACTGTGTGGAGTGTTTGGAGCACTTTTGAAAAAAGGTAGGCAGTTTTTGCTGGTGCCTACTTAACACATCAAACTTACTTGTCACATTCACAAGCATGAGTTTTTTACTTGTCAGCTTAAGTTGTTTAGCATCTCTGCTAAATGTTGTGATAATTGAGATTGCATTCGTTTGTAAGTGGTCTTTTTCTTTTAGAATATCAGTGGCACTGTAAATAGTGTTGCAGCTTATACAACATATGTGCATAAACTAAGTGCACAAACATTGTTTTATTCACACCTAAAACATGTACATGCTGTGCTCTTGGGCGTAATGGGAAATAAAAATGATATCTTGTAGACTAACTTGTGTTCATATAGTTAGATTATGTTAAGTGGTCGGACCACCACTTTATAACTGGCTACAAAGACGGATTCCTGAAATATGAATTTCCACCTTTCTTGTGTGGAAGAGCAGAAGATGGAGAGTGGTATCAGTCAGATAAATTTGTTTTATTCAAAATGAGCAAAAATATGGAAATATGCTCTTTATTGTCTTACTTTCTTAAATTTCTGCACTATGTCTTGATGCTTAAGGACTTTTGGCTGGACTTCTTTTTTTCTTTTTTTTTTAAACCAAGATTTGTCTATGCTGAAGTTCTCATGGTGGATCTTCATGATGTGTTTTAACCATACTGTAAAGGAGCATGACTCAGAGGAATGGCCTCCCTCATGTGAACCAGTGTGATGTTTGTTTTTTAGTTTGTATGATACATACTGTAAATCCAACTAGCATGAGTGAATTATATTGAACCGAAAGGTAGTGATAAACTTTACAATTTTAAAACTGGCTTAGTTGATGGAATGAAAGAAGAAGCTATGAAATAACAGCCACAAAACTAAAGAGAGCAGTACTCTTTAGTCACTGCAGACTGTTGGGACTCCCAGCAAAACTCTCCGGCATCAGACATGGCTTCAGCCTCACATGCCGCAGGAAAAGCACAGCAGCTCTGTTTTCTGTTGTAGTGGTTTTGCAGTGGGTTCTTGAGGATTTGGGGGGAGCATTTACAATCTATATGTAGTTTGGGAACATAGAAGCCTCATGACCATTACTGAAGTCTTTTCAGGAAAGAATAGGTGGAGCAGGATCTAATTTGTGGTTTTCAGCAGCTGAGACTGTCAATAAAGTGCATAGAAGAACTGCTGCGCCTTGTTATTGTACTAGCTTCCCTAAACCACTGGTTGATTTGACAGGTGGATCAGTTTGCTTCCTGGGTACTACTCCTCAGGTTGTGTTGGAATGGTGCCACAAGGGAGACCCAGAAAACTGAAGCGATAATAGATCAACTTTGGCTGCAAATTTACTGTCAGGAGTTCTCAAAGATTGTTGTGGTGTTTTAGCACAGTAGGTGCTGCAATCTGTTGGTACGAATAACAGTGGTAAGTGGAGTACCAAATATTGAGTGCAGGTTGGTCATGGAGCAATTTCTAAATTTGCAGGCCTCCTGTTTAAATGTAATTCAGCTGCCATTTGAAAGAGACAAAGAAAAGCTAAAAAAAAAAAAAAGAGGATTAGTGAGATGGCTTTATTTGTTTTCAAGTTTACTATTGCACTCCCAATATTTGTATCGTAATTGTATATGAGGTAATCATGCAGTGAACTTCACAAAATGTGACAGTCATAAAAGACATTTTTACTTTTAATTACAAATTCAGCTTACAGACAAAAATAAAAAGTATAGTTTTTGCACTTCTAACAAAAGATGGGCATATTTTTTAAGATACGAATGAACAAATGATGACGACTCAACAAAAAGCAAAAAAAAAAAAAAAAACAAAACAAACAAAAAAAAAAAGCATTGCCCCCTCCCAAATGCAGAATTTTTTTTCATGCGTATCATGGTAAATGTTTGGGTGCTTGTGGTAACAGTGGTGTGACGGGCTTGACATTAGAATTGCCAATGAAAATTCATACATCTCAGCTTTCTTTTGAGGCCAAGACTATAGACGTGTAGCTCTAGTTGTTGTGAAAATATGCTTTATTATTTTGTGTATTCCCGTTTCATACCAAAGGCCTCTTAAAGAATAGGCTAAGCTTACCATCTTCAAGAGGATGAAGGTGCTGTGGTATACTGGTCCACTGTAGATACAAGTGCTGTTGGAGTCTGTAACCAAAAGATTCTTCTCAGACAAAAAATGCTATTCATCCTAAAAGATTATGCAACCATTATGATACTGTATCTGGTTTTATACTGACAACATGAGAAAAGTATATGGTTTATTAAGGTGAAAGGTCAGAATACTTGAGTAAAGATGACCATGGCAGTGATTCACTGCATTTAAGACAACAACCGAAGGCTGTACAGTATTTATCAACTGCTTGAAAGCTTTGGTGAGGCGGGCTGATACATCAGTTAGTCGTTACAAATTCTCTCTTGTTTAAAGGCAGTTTCAACTCTGTGGAGCGAGAAAAAGAAAAAAAAAAGAAAACCTGAGTAAAAAGTAGATTTAATCTCTAGGTCTCTTGTTTTCTTGCTTACATGCTCAGCTTGTGTATTTTGGAATTTGTTGCTTTTATTCTCTCTGCTTTGTCTCTTGCTTGGAGGAAAATGAAGAGAAGCTGTCCCTTTTTGCTGTTGTCAGCTGGGGAACTTTGTAGGTTTATTGTCCTTTCTGCTGCTCTTTGAAATCACAAACATCATGGCCACACAGGGTGTGAGAGAGAACGGGCTGTTGTGTTATATAATGGGTGCAGTAAAATGAACATCTAATAAAATAGCCACAGAACCTTCAATGTGCATTTTTAGGGTGCATGTTTTGCTGAGGGTGTTGGTCTGGTGGTAGCTAGATTGTGGGACATGATGAATGAGAAGATATTAGCCAATAATCCTGTTCAATCTACAAAGTTGGAGGTCGAACAGAAGGAAAGTTTTGTTTAGCTGGTGTCATCCACAGCTTGGGATTTATCCAGAGCTCTGTGGGTCCTTCCAGGGGTCCAGATTATCTTGAATGAGTCAGCCAAACAGGCTCTCACCTGACCCTCCAAAGCTGCTTATCTGGGGGACCCTATTGTTGTGCTGAAGGCCCTTCATAATGGCTGGCTAAGTCATCACAGGCGGTAGACCTCCCCAGACCCCACTGATGTGCGGTGACGAATCAGAGGCCACTGCTCAACTATAAAGAGGCAAAGTAAGCCTCTGTGGAGAAGCACACTTTGTTATGAAGATTACAGGCAGAGAAATGCACCTAACACTTTCAAAACTACAAATTGGTAATAATAAAAAAAAAAAAGTCCTGGGCCATTACAGAGTTTGTGTTGTATTGATGTGAATGGCTTACTGCTCGTGTTGGAGAATTGGTTTTAGAGGACATGTAGAGACAAACAGTGCTGTCCCTCCCCTCCCCTCACCTTCCCTGGTGTCTTCCTGGAGCCTCAAGGCTGAGGCTGTGGTTGTGATTGAATGTGGTAGAGACACTCCTTTCCTCATCAGCAGTCTGTTACAGACAAGGACACAGTTTGACTACAGACACATCTACCCTCCAGCACAAGTCCTGATTTCTGTCCGCTAAATGTGCCTGAATCATGAGCCATTGCTCTTTAATCGTAGTAAGGGCATGTTAATGTGCTTGCAAATGTAGAAAGCGACCTTCAGATTATTTTCTGTCTCTGCAGTTATCTCACTGTAGAACATTTAGCTGATCTGTTCTTTTAACTATTTAATAGCAATATACTGTAGGTGATTTGATGTCTATTCTCCACATATAATGGTAACCATCAAATGAAGTCGTGTGTCTTTTTTTCCCCCCATTTTTTTCCTGCTTGCTTGGTTGGATTTGAAGTGGCAGTATAAAATAGTCTGGGGAATAGTTCTTCTTGTGTGCGGACTTCATGCTTTTCACGATAAGTGGCAGCGTATACCCCAGTGCAAGGTGATGCTAATTGGATTTCCTCGCACCTATTTTTAATTATTCTCTTTTATTTTCATCTGTTAAACTATTTACTCACAAATCATTCTGTTCCAGTCTGTTTTCACATTTGGAAAAACTGCAGGCAGCTAATTTTTGCCTGATAAATGACCCAGACTCTAATATTGTAATTGCTGATACATCAGTTATGAAATTAATTATGGGTACTGGTCATCTGCACAGTTCATTCAGTTCCTTAAAGAAATACCTGCCATTTAAACACTTCTCATTAGTTTTTTTTTTTTTTGTATCTGTATTCTCAAGCAGCAATATTGGGTTACCAGGGTAACAGCCATGTTTGACCAATTATGCTTAAAGGGTTGTATAAAATGGTGCATTACATTTGAAGCTATGGAATGATGCATTATAATTGA
Organism: Atherinomorus stipes; assembly: GCA_023101725.1. Lineage (NCBI taxonomy): Eukaryota > Metazoa > Chordata > Actinopteri > Atheriniformes > Atherinidae > Atherinomorus > Atherinomorus stipes. The sequence continues at coordinate 281,308 of JALJCO010006373.1, read as the reverse complement.
GTCCTTTCTAAAATTTTTGGTTATATAATGTAACCATATAAAGGTTTAAAGAGACAATGACTTGTTGGCTTTCTTGTTGCAACATTGTTTTTGCATTGGGCCTGATATGAAATATTAACCTGTAACTATGCCTTTAGAAAGAAGGAGTGAAAAACATTTTTATCTTAATTTTTGTTGACGCAATTGTTTTTTGCTTGTGGGTAACTGGATGGAAATAGGGTAAGTTATCAGAATTCCAAACGAAAAAGCTCAAAATGTGTCTAACACATGGAGACTGATAGACTTCCAGTGTGAAATTAGAATAAAAAAGAAAGTGGGCTGCAGTCCATTTACTCACAACCCTGCATGTCTCAAAGGAAAACATTAGCCTCTCCTTGGCAGCAGAATTTCTACACCATTACCTAACTGTGAGCAACACACAAGGATGAAGAGAGTACCACTTGTAAAAAGGGATGAGAGGAGTTGATGTGATTGGGTGTGACTTTTACCAGCTCCAAACATGGTTAACTAGAACTGAAGATAATGCATTTTTGCAACTTTTGTCCCATTTTCTCCCTGTGTGGCATACACCCAGCTGTGTGTGTTGGCTAAATTTAAATTTTTAAGTCAAGTGATTTGGTAGAGACACCCATCTATGTTATTTAGTTCATATTGACCTGTGAATGTGATAACAGATTGGTTTGTTTGCAGTATCTCCCGCTCTTACACTTTTTTTTTAGCTCTCTCGATGAATGACAGCAGGAGATGAATCCAAATCGTGTTGTATTTGTTGACTTCCGTACCATTTCCACCTTCATTATTATTTCATTTAAATGAAACATCTCAACTTCTGCATGGTCTGTTTTGAAATGTTTTCCTCTGGCTGTTTATTGCCATTACCCTTGGCTTTACAAAAGCATGGTGGCTACTAGTAAAGTCTTAATTTATTGCTTCTTGCATATAAAAAGAAAATGGACATCAATCAGAACATGACCATCTTACCTCAAATGGTTTTGATTACAGCATCACAGGTGGTGGCTCAAAGAAGGATGATGGAGAGAAGAAAAAAGAAGATGTTTTGAATATATTTTCAGTTGCCTCTGGTCATTTATATGAGCGTTTTCTGAGGTTAGTAATGTCCTTCTTCCAAATTAGTCACTGCTCAAACGTAACATGCTACAGTACTTTCAGAAACTTGGAGTCATGTCTTTCTGTGCCCTTCCTAGAATAATGATGCTATCTGTCCTTCAACACACAAAAACACCTGTCAAGTTCTGGTTCCTCAAGAATTACCTCTCTCCTTCTTTCAAGGTTCGGGTTTTCACACCAAATGTTTTGCTACTTTAAATAGACATGAAATATAACATCATTTAAGATTTATCTTCCTCTGTAATTCACTTTTGGTGTGGTTAGGAGACCATCTCTCACATGGCAGAGTCATACGGCTTTCAGTATGAGCTAGTGCAGTACAAGTGGCCCCGCTGGCTCCACCAGCAAACTGAGAAGCAGCGGATTATCTGGGGATACAAGATCCTTTTCCTGGATGTTTTGTTCCCTCTGGCTGTGGACAAGATCATTTTTGTGGATGCCGATCAGGTAGGGATCAACTGAACTGATGTAGAAAGAGCTTCACAGCCTTGTGCGGCTTAAAGTAAAACTCATCAATATGGGTCTCACTGTGGTGTGAAGATTTGAGACTTTGAGACTCCCTTAAGTGTTATGAGTTTGTTCTGTGCTTACAAAAGTCCTCTCTGTCTTTTTTGCACAGATAGTTCGGGCTGACTTGAAAGAGTTGAGGGATTTGAACTTGGAGGGCGCTCCATATGGCTACACGCCGTTTTGTGATAGCCGCAGAGAAATGGAAGGCTATCGTTTCTGGAAAACTGGCTACTGGGCCTCACATCTCGGACACAGGAAATACCACATCAGGTATACTTCATTAAAAGCCATTGAATTAATTTAGCAGGAGTTGCTGTTAACATCTGACATTTTATCTATCATGTCTGGTCATTTTTGAGAATTTGAAAATGGAAAATAAGGAAAAAATGGTGCTTCTCTATTGTATGTGGTTTTTTGTTTGTTTGTTTATAGTTGCATATTAAATCCTCGTCATTAATTGAATATTCTGGACATTAACTGGTACTGAGTTCCCCCTCTGTCAGCGTGATGATCAATCAGGTGGTAGCCAGTGGATGAACAGAGTTGACATTTCTGCCTCACCACTGACTGGTAGAAAAAAGAGGAAAAAATGTCCTGTGTGTGTGTATGTGTATGTGTGTCTTTCTGAAACTACATGTGGCTTTGTGGCTGTATGTTTCTGGTCAGCTACAAAGAGGTGTACTACAAAGAATGTTCCACATAACCAAGCTTTCATTCTGTTGGCTGGCTCTACAAAACCTAAAACATCAGATAGTAAGAATCACGATAGTGGTTATCAGCTCTCTTTGTTCAACCAGGACAGGCACTGTGTGGAGTTCGATGTGTTATTTGAAGCATCTTTCACACAGTATAGACCTATATTGGGCCACTTACATCAGTAAGCAGATTGCTGTTATAGTAGCAATCTTAGAAACAGTTTTTATTTAGGTAAGAAATGGCTTTTTTACCAGTCGCACTTTGTTGCTCTTAACTTTCAAATACGTTCCAACATGAAATCATTCTGGAATAATTGCATCACACTTTTGGGGAAATTAAGGGGAAACTAATTCTATTGACTGAGTATTCTCATGATAGTTATGAATGGGCTTATCAATTTTTCATCTTTCCTTTATCACCTGCTGTACCCGCACTGATAAAATGGCCAGGCAGCTGATCAGCTGAAATCATAAAAAACAAACTTCTGCATTTTCTGCATCATAGATTTAATGCACTCAGTTTTCTGTGGCAATGCAGTGCATTTAGTTTGTAGGCCTGCAACTGTACAGCATATTCTAAGGGATTCCTAAAAAAAAAAAAGGAAAAAGCTGAACTGGTTTAGATACAGAAACACCGAGAAACATTTTATTGAGAATAAGATCAGATGAAAATAATCTTACCAATCCAGGCATAGTATTGCACACATGCATCTCCTTTTTAAACCTGAATAAATTAATGTATACCTTTCCCCTAAGCCTCTAACAGTAGGAATGGGCCATTTTGATTTTTTACTGATAAACATAAGGGTAGCCAATGATTTTATTTTATTTATTTTTTTCCCCATATTTAAAGTTCTTTTGAGGCAAAGACATAAAATGTCCTCAAACACTCCTAAAACCTTTTGGATAGATTCTGTGTAGGTTAATTCAAAGTCTTGAAAACAGTCAAAGCAGGATACGTGTTGGAAGAGAGCTGCTGTTGTGACTTTGAAAACTCTGGCTCAGTGACTCAAGGCTCAACATCCTGCAGTAACCTATTACTCTCAGTAGATTGTTCCCTCTTAAGATCAGGTCAGCCTGCCCAGGGTTTCCTTGTTAAATTCTTTGTTTGCTGCACTACTTTTTTCTTCAACTTGTCAAGACATATAGCTGCACCCCCCAAGTCTGGTCCTGCTGGAAGTGTCCTTCTGTTAGAAAGGACTACATCCTCACTGCTTTTGCCAAATATTATATTATTTCAGTGGGACTCATTGTGTTTTTGCAGTATTGTAAGACTGTTTAAAACCAAGTATCGGATATTAATGTTTTTCTTGGCTAAGTATGTCAGAAGCAGAATCGATCTGTATCTCTAAGATGACAGTTTCCATCTGAAAATGAATAAATAAGTGTCCTCCATGTTGTAAACAACATAGGTACACCTCTGGGATCATTATGCCATGAAAAATTATGTGAATGTGGCATCATTGAGGGGAGAGTGATGTTTTCCTCATTTGTCTCTTATGTCTTCTTCATGTCCTCTCCTGTCCTTGCAGCGCTCTGTACGTTGTAGATTTAAAGAAATTCCGCAAGATCGCAGCTGGGGACAGACTACGAGGCCAGTACCAAGCCTTGAGCCAAGACCCAAACAGTCTGTCTAACCTCGATCAGGTCCATAACTCAGATAACACTGCTGCATGTTATTATAAAATTCTGCACTTGGAGAGCAAAATATTTAGGCTCATGCCTAAATGAAACTTTATGTATTATATTTCAGGACCTTCCCAACAACATGATCCACCAGGTGGCCATCAAGTCTCTTCCTCAGGAGTGGCTGTGGTGCGAGACGTGGTGTGATGACACCTCTAAAGTCACAGCTAAGACTATAGACCTGGTGAGTCCTGCAGCTGTCGCATTTGACTGGTATTGCAATCACTGAAAGCTAATTGGCATAATCAAGAATTTCTCAATGATATAGCTTTAGAGGAAGCTGTTCACGTGTTTAAAGCAGTGAAATCCATTCAGTCATTTTTATTTTAATCTCTTTCGTGTATTTTCTGCTTTGTTGCAGCAGAGAACTGTAGCTGCAGCAGCATTAAAGTGTGAGAGCACTTGGCATTTAGGAGACAACTGAGGAGCAATCCTGTGGTGTCCTAAACTAATTTAGAAAATTACTGGACCGTCTCCAGTAGACTGGAATAGGAAGTATTGTCTCATTGTGGTATAGGTCACTACTTGGTAACTCAGACACAAGGCAGGGCCTAATGTCCTTTTAACAGAATTGGAAATCAAATTAGGTGCAAATGCCTGTCACAGACAGTACTGTGAGTGGTGATCTGACTTGTTCGGACAAAGCGCTACCGGTGGCGTGAGTGATGTGTTTTGTCTGCTCTTCTTGTGCAGTGTAATAACCCAAAGACCAAGGAACCAAAGCTGACAGCTGCAGCAAGGATCGTGCCTGAGTGGGTTGAATATGACAACGAGATAAAGCAGCTGCTAAGACGAGTCCAAGAGCAAGAAGATAAGGCAACACAGAAGAAGTCGCCCTCTCCGTCACAGCATAAAAAAGGTTAGCACAGTGAAAAAATTATCCATCCACAGTGTTTTATTGTTAATTAGTCAAACTATACACTCCATCTGTTCTTCCTCTGTGTGATGAAGCTTTTTCTTGGCCAGATTGTTTTGTCCCTCACCGACATGCTCATTTTCAGCTTTTCTTTCCAACCGCAGACAACCGGCGCGATGAACTTTAGTGTCTGCCAACACCATGCTGAAGAGAAGGAAGGCAGCACCTTTTGCACGCAGGCCACCTGTGAAGCTCGAAGACAGACAGTTCCATCTAAACATAGCCATAGTGTTACATCCCCAGCCGGAGGAGGAGGAGGAGATACTGTCAGAGATGCCATATCTGCTTGTGCAGTCAGTACAGACAAAATCAACGTGAGATAATTGTTAACTGCCATACATGAACTTTTGGTGTGCTATGAGCTTATTAGCAAGTTTGTGGTTATTTAAGAATGAAGTAAAAGAAAGAGTGAATGAGTATTAAGGCTGGCATATATTGCACTGATGATGTGTGCAAAGAATCAGATGCTGAAGGCACATTTCTAAGGATTTGGTTGAAATCTTTACTTTATGTAAAACTCTTGCACAGAGTTAATTTTTGGTATTCTTAACTTTAAGTTGTAAACCATGCAAAAACTACAGTATTATGCCTTTTTCTAAAATGCCAAACCAAAGTTGACTATTAGTTCTTGCAAATTGCATTAGGAAAAAGAAACACTAGGCACAGGCAAGTATTTGCTAAGCTCTGCCCACACATTATTCTGGTCCAATTTTGGCTTACCAACTGTAACTAAGCATTGCAAAACAACAGGGATTCATTTTTATTTTTTTCTTTTCTTTTCTTTTCTTTTTTTTTTTCTTTATTTTTTTTTCTTATTTTGCAAAACCAATTCCATAAAGTTGGTATGTTTTGTGAACTCTAAATAAAAACAAAATGCAATGATTTGCAAATCTCATAAACCTACATTTTATTCCCAATTAAACAAACAACATATTACTATTTAAAACTTAGACATTTTACAACTTCATGGAAAATATTAGCACATTTTGAATTTTATGGTAACAACACATCTCAAAAAGTTGGAATGGGGTCATGTTTGCTCTTGTGTAGCATCTCCTCTTCCCTTGTAGATCCAAGCTGTTGTAATAACTGCAGCATGCCATTAAGTACTGATTTTCTGATATATGTAAAGGTCATCCCTGAAAGAGACTATGTCTAGATGGAAACAGATGTGCTAAAACCTCTGTTCTATTGTTTTGATGGGGCCTTCACAGATGAGTACACTGTCCAAGCCACAGGCACTAATCCAACATCACACATTCAGAGATGCAGAATTTTGTCCACTGATAAAGCTGGATGATCCCCTTCTAGTCTGCAAGGCAGGGCATTCATTTCTCAAAAAGAATTCCCCATTTTAATCCATCTAACCACAGAACAGTTATCCACTTTGCTTCAGAGCATTTTAAATGAGCTTTGGTCAAGAAAAGGCAGCAGCATCTCCTAAAAATTACTGCAAAACCCACAACTGTTACAATCACTTTGTAGACATCCATCTGTGATAAATCACATGATGTAAACATCTTTCTTCACATAAGATAGGACCCTTCTGCTTAAATTTTAGCACAGCATTTACCAGATCATAATAGACGAATTCCTATGTAAACAGCTGTGCTGACAATGAATGATTTAAATCAAAATGGGGAAAAAGTCTCCCTGTAAACGTGGTGACTAGCTCGCTGTACTGTCTCGAAGCACCAGGTGAGATTACATAGTGGTTGCCGTCGGAGCCTTTTTAAACCAGGTACTTCACCTTTGGTACACATCTATAGGACCATGCCCGCATAATACCCTGGAAATTTGGGGCCTCTAGCTCAGATCCCTGAGGAGATATTGCAGAAAAAAGGGCTCATTACTGCTTGGCCACCCACCATCTCATTTGGGACACCTCAATTGTTTTCAGGCTTACTGTTGAGCTAGAAACATCAAACTTGGCAAATATTATCAAAACCATATCACAATGATACCCTGTAAGTTTGCTTGCCTTCAGTTTGAGCTTATTTATTTGAAAAGGGAAAGTGCATGTTAATGTACACAGACAGATTATAGTAGAGCTACTTCCCATCCTTTGTCTCGAAACATTCCTGAGAAATTAAAGAAAACATATAAAGGCCTCAGTATCGTGCAGTTCCTGGCCCTATGAACTTCTCTTTAGATCCAGACACTTAAAACTGGATGCACATGTTTAGAAAAGTGCCTTGACGATACCCTGAAAATTTGGTGCCTCAAGCTCTAAGCATTGTGGAGATATTCGGTGAAAAACCCAGAGTTTGTCACTTTTAGGGCACAGAGCATCACCTTTGAGGCAAGGTGTGTTTGAAGGCCTAGACCATCTGGTGTTTGAACTGAAAAACTATAATTTGGTAGAGATCATGAGGACCTCTCATTGAATATACCCCTAGTTGCTTTTTTGAAAAAGAAATTTTAAAAAGTTGCAAGAGAAATCTGAAAAGATGCTAAATATAACATGAAAGTTTTGATGTGTGCATCAGTAGGATCAGTGCAACCAGGAATTGTGCACTGACAAACGTTCTGCCATGTTTGACACATAAACTGCGTTTTTCTGTGTTTTTTTGTGGGTTTTTTTGTGTTTTTTTGGTATTTTTGTTTAATCAAGCAAGCAAGTTTATTTGTTTAGCACATTTCAGATTTCAAAGTGCTTTAGATAAAACAGAACAATTTCAGATGGCATTTAAAAGTACAAAAAAATATAAGAAAATACATAAAGAGAATTAAAATCATATTAATCACAATAAAATAATAAAAAATAATAACCTAATTAAATCAAAATTATTTCAAGAAGCAACGGTGTAGATAAGTTAAAGATACCGTGCAGATTTCATGGATAGACACATGGGAAAATTAATTTTTCAAAATTTAAAAAATAATTAAAAGTGATAGTAATGTTTGGTGAAAGTTCAATCTCCACTGTAAGATTTTCTCCACTTGTTTTCAGCATGCTGTAACCGTTGCTTCTCCATGTTTAGTCTGGACTCGGGTCTGGCCTATCTGACCGGAGTCCTTGGATTTAAGAGCCATACTGGGTTTATATTTTCTGAATATATCACAGATGTATTCTGGACCTAAACCAATCTGGGATTTGTAGATTAATCTGTAGGATTTTATAATCTATTCTCTGACTTACTAGAAGCCAGTGTAAAGACTTTAAAACTGGTGTGAATTGTTCATATTTTTTCGTTCTGGTTAGAACTTGAGCAGCGGCGTTCTGGATGAGCTGCAGCTATTCGATGCTCTTTTTTTTTTGGAGGTCCAGTTGAAAGAGCATTATCCAGTCTACGGAGATGAACAGTTTTAAGCAGTTTTAAAGCTTAGATAATGATCATTTTGATGATGTGATGGGGAATGTTAACTTTCTTTTATTCTTTTGGTTAAAATTATTCAATCTCTAACCTGCACCATTTTTCACTACAAAGAAGTGAACAATTAATTTGTAAAACTAAATTTAGAAAAACGTTTGTCTGCTGTTATTGGTGTTTTCATGTCATGTTTAGACTCACAGAAAGAAGTTTTTAAATGGACTGAACATAAACCACAGCTATTTTTTTCTTCTTTTTTTTTCATTTCCTTTTTCTTTTTTCTGAGAGGGGATGGGAAAAGAGAAAAGAGAGGAAAGAGGTGAGGGTAAAGGGTCGAGAGTAGAGGAAGGAGAAAGACTCACTGAACACTAGACATGGATTTTTGGTTGAAAATAAATTGATTTGCAGTCTGAATGTCAGCAAAGGATTGTCACAGGGGTGGTACCCTTAAAGGTACTGCTGTTGTACCTGCCAAGTCCAAAGGGATTATTGTGGCTACATCTCTGTACAGCTACAATCATCTCTGCCATCATTGTGAGGCTGAAAATTTCTGTTGAACTATACAGCTACACTCACAGAAAATAAATACCTAATTGTACCTTTAGGTACCAAGGATTGTCTCTGGGGTGGTAGTCTTGCTGTTGTACCTTTAACAGTATGTTTTAACCTTAAGACCAATGCTGCTCCTCTCGTCTTAGAAAAGTACAAACTGCACTGTTAAGGATACAACAGCAGCACCTATGAGAGTACCACTCCAGTGACAATACCTGCATCTTTAAAGGTAGAATGTGGTACTTTTTCAATTTTTTCTGAGAGTGTTAACGACGATGACAGAGATCAGCTAATTAATTTAGCTGTCTTTTGGATATCTTTTCAACCAGAAAGTGTTCAGTAGGGATAAAAGGAAAGAGAGGGAGAAAGTAACTGTATTTAAAGCAAATATACTGTAAGCTAGGGTTAATATGTCAGAGATAGCCCGAGCTGCAAAAAAATTCCCTCCAGAAAAGATTCCTTCAGATCTGGAGGAATTTTTCACATCAGTTTGAAGATGTCATGTCTCGCACGATGGAATTCCTGATCTCTCAGAGGTCTATTTGGCTCGTTCTTTACTTGACATCAGAAGTTCTAGATTCTGAACTCTCCTCAGTAAGCGCTCTCTAGAGGATTTCCTCTTTTTCTGTCTCTTCCTGAGCCTTTTCAGAGTGTACATTTTCTCTAGAAGCCTTGACTTCTCATCTTGCTGTTGAGTTTTTTGGTCTTTCTGTTCTCTTTCAGACTCCCTTCACAAACTTTTTCTGGAGGCTTTAGTTTTTTTCCTGTTCAACCAGGAGATGGTTCTGGTGCTGCTCCCATTGGTGTTTCTGCTTGTCAAGTTCTTCCTGGATTTTCACCAGAGCAGACTTTATTTTAGAGGTTTCCTTGACCTCCTGGACCAAGCGGATCTCAGCTCTTGATTCCTTTGTCCTCTTAGCAGAGAGATCTGCTTCCAGTTGGAGGACTCTATGAGAGATGTCTATAGTTTCTTCCTTAGTTCAGCAAACAGAATTACCGTCAGGAATCAGAAACACAGATTTCTAAAAATTAAATTGTTGTTTCACCCTCTCCACCTCAGCTATGAGTGCCTTTCCCTCCTCAGTGGTGTCCTGTTGTTGATCCTGAAGCTGAGTATAAATCTGACTCAGTTCAGTCTTGGCATTGTCTGTTTCATGTTGCATCTGCAATAAAGAAGCCTCAGCCAATTCTCTTTTAATCGTCTCCTTGTGGAGTTCTGCCTCCAGTTCTGCACCTGCTTAGATGCTGATGACTGCATGGTCTTACTTTTGTGGACCTGATCACGCAGTTCCCTGAGCTGAGTCAGCAGGTCCTCGTGTTGTCTCTGCAGCACTGACATCTTCCTGTCTTTGACAGACAAGGCTTGATGAAACTGGTGTTCTGGGATCATTGGTTGTGACCAGAGACCTTGGTTGTGAAGGATGTTCTGTTTGTCAACATGATTCATGTTGACAGACTTCGTTGGCCTGTAGAAGTTTCAGTATTGGATGTGGATTTCTGGCTGGATATGCTGACAACAAAGAGATTGAGTCAGCCTGTGGTTCTGCTGGTGGTGTTAGAACCAAAGATTCTAAAGGGACCCCAATGGGCATCTTCTGAGGATTCTCCACGTTTTATTGTACTAATTCATTCATTTAAGGCTACACTTTTTCATAGAAGAACACAAGAAGATGAGCATATACAGTACATAGCAGTCATCACAAAAGAAAACAAAATGAAAACACGTGTTTTATATATATATATATATATATATATATATATATATATATATATAACACTCACACTTCCTTCAAATCTATTTAGTTTCTTAGATTTGTCGCAATTATCAGTCATTGTGTTGTCTCTCTGACTATCGAAGCTGTGATCTTCAGATGTTTTTGTCTGCAGAGAGCCCAACAATGTATCACAGCAAGACTGATCGTCCTGGGCATTCAATGGATCTTTAAACAAATTTAGAAACAGAGGAACTCCCTTAAGATAATTCTCATACAGTAGGTTAAGCCTGAGGATTCCAGTTGTAGAGTGAAGTCAGGCTTTATAGGTCTATTTTTCTCCCATTTCTTGCATCGCTTTCCTTAACTTTGTTCTGTTCCACTCTGTTCCTCAATGAAAAACTTGATTTCTTGTGGAACTGGTGTTTCATTCTCTGAGGCAGGTTTGGTGGAAGTCTGTACAGACTGTTCTGCAGGGATTGAAGCAAGCATGTTGAATTCAGCTGCTTGCTCAGACAGGGTTTCTCTAGTTTGGGGAACCTCGTCTGCAACAGACATATTGACAACACTGTCAGCTGGCATCAGACATAAATCTTGATCAGGTTCTCTGTCTGGAAGCTGTACAAGTGAAACAGTCCCAGGACTGTCCTGCTCAGCCTTTGCGTTATCTTCCTGTCTCCCCTCTATTGGACGTTCAGATGTTTGGTTCTCTGCCTGACGACAGGACATCAGCTACTTCAGTCTGTGGTAATGGATGACTGAAGGTCTCCTCAAGCTGAACTTGTGTTGTTTTTATTGAAAGCAGAGGTTATGAATTTAGTTCAACTGAGATTTCAGATCCTGGGCCTCCGAATGATTAATTGATTGCCAGACATACAGATAGATAGATAGACACACACAGATAAGCTTTCTGATTAGCTTGTTCAGTCGGTTACCGTCCTGGACACTAAAGCTGTTCCCCCAGCAGACAACAGCAAACAGCACATCGCTGGCCACAACTAATTGGTAGAAAAGGTACAATACAGCATGTACCAGCATGAATGTTATTGGTTTCCAGAATTCACTGATGAATTTTCAGCAAAGTTTGGTGCCTGAGGAGAGGGCCCCTCAAAGATAGGTACCAAAGGTTTATGTCTCCTTACCCACTTACCACGTTTGAATTTCTTTTGATCTTCTTCACCTTCATAGGCTGGTTTGTGCTCCAAGCACAAACTAACCGTGCATTGATTTCCAGCACAGAATCATACCTGTTTTTAATGTGGTGGCTCATTATGGCCCACTGATCACAAGCATCCTATTTTGACCCTCAACGTTGTCTGATGTACCCAGAAATTTTTTCTGATTGCCTGAATCTTTGGATATTACAGTATGCACTGTACATGGTGGGACATTTTACGCCTTTGAAGTTTTACATTGAGGACCATTTTTTAAAAATTGTTTCACGATTTTTTAATGCAGTTTGTCACGTCTGCTGGTGAACATCTGCCCATCTTTAAACTTGAGAGGCTCTGCTTCTCTAAAAATGAGTATTGGCAGAACCTCTCTGCAATACTCATTTTATACCCAGTAATGTTATTTAACCTGTTGCCAGTAAGTAGTAGTTAAATGTTCCGTAAATTATTTTTATTTAGAGCCAATTACTTTTATAGCGCTTTGTTGCCCCTTTTCCAACTTTTCAGAGATGTGTTGCTGCAGTCAAATTCAAAATGAGCTCCTACTTTCCATGAAATGGTAAAAATTCCCAGTTTCAACATGTTTGTTTTATTCGGAATAAATTACGGGTCAGTGAGATTTGCAAATTTTGTTTTTGATATTGTTCCAGGTTTTTGGGAATGGGCTATATGCACAACTCCACTACTTCCTTAACTTAGTAGTGCTCCTTTGTTTCCTGTCTTTCATTATTGGACAAACTGAGTAATCCCAGTGTGCCTGACCTCAGTTACCACGACTACAATGGACAGACACATCTGGATTAATCAGTTTGTCCAGTAATGAAAAACAGGAAACAGAGGAGCTCTACTAAGTTCAGGAAGTAGTGGAGTTGTCCATACAGTATAGCCCATTGTGGTTGTAGTCTTTTTTTTTCTGTCTTTCAGACCTAATGCATAAAAACTCTGTTAACATTAAATATTTGGATCCATTGCGACACCACTGTATGGTCCGTTGCTGTTATGGCCGCACTGCATCTTTCCTTTATTCGTGACCTGCAGCTCTTGCATGCTAACTCAGTCATCATCCTGCATCATTTACTCTCATTTTGTTGTTCACAATCAGATTCAGATTTAATTTCCATCCCAATGGATTTGCATAACATGACCACTGGTTCTTTATGACCAGTCGACTAGAAAGCAGCTTTCTTCTAACATGACAGACTGTGACATGGTGTAGGGCAAAAAGAACTACCCTCTGCAGGCAAGGAAGTGAAAAAGTGTATACAGTAGTTCATTACAACTGCATTCATTTAGCAGATGCTTTTATCCAAAGTTCAACTTAAAAATGAGTAATACATGAGGATGAATTTGGGTTTGGTATCTCGACCAAGGACATTTCCACATACGTAAATCTAGTGATCCTCAAAGTGAGTGGTGATCATGCTACAACCTGCAGCCACATACAGGGAATAAGCCTTAGTTCCTGCCAAAGACTGACTCCCTGCAAACAAATCTTTAACTCACCAAACCACTTAACAACCTGGAGGGCTCTAGGATTTGGAGAAGCCCTTGGCAAAACCAAAAAGACAATCACAGATGTTTAAAAACAGCATTCAATGACACTTCAGTGATAAGATTTAAGATGCTTAGCTATCTACTGTAGAATTGGCAGGTTCACATAATTGTAGAATTTAGAGGATTTTAAGTCACAAATGACTTCCAGCAGTAATCCGCTCAGCTATTCACAATTTGTGCATGGACTTGTTGGAGAGCTAAACACCAAGTTTTCTTGATTGTATCACCCTGTAATATTTTCTGTTAAACATATACAGTAAGGGTTTCTCAAGAATCATGACTTTTTCATTACAGTAAATCATCTGGACAATCATTAAGTGTAAAGAATTCTAGCCAAAACACAGTCTCAACTTGGGAAACTAGTTCAAATCTTTTCTTATTTAGTGTATGAAAATATTTATTATTTTTAAAAATCTCTGCACAGTGGTTCATTTGAGTGTAGGCTGTACACATGTTCTGAGAGAAGACAGCAGAGCTGGTTTTAAAAACATGAGTTCGTAGTAGGTGGGGTTTGACAAATAGTCTGTCCATGTTAAGTCCTTAATAAAGTTTTGGCTGAGACCAGGCTCAGCCTTGTCATGGATCAAAGAAACCTCATTTGCACACTTGAAGTTGTGTTTTTTGTGTAGAACTGTGCAGTATGTTTACATTTTATGTAAAATTAATCTTCACCGTTTTTTTTTTTTTTTGTTTTTTTTTTCTTTTCTATACTTTTTCCACCATTTGAAATCCAGGAAGAACCAGTGTTGTCTCAGGAATAAGAGGTGTTGCTTCTGGACTGGAGCCAGCTGTAGTTTTTCTGTCTTATGTCCATTTACAAAAAAAGATGGGTGCAGACACGCTGCTCTCAGGGCACCCATCTTTCACTGTGCTATGTCAAATAGAAATGTCTATATTACTGTTTGGTGGAAAATATAAATAAATCTTTGCTATAAAAACTTGGATTCTGTCCTCACGGGTGGTCATCTGACGCATGATTCATGCTCAAGTCTTTTTGAAGTAAAGTTCTTGCATGATAAAGTGTTCACCATAAACCATTTCATGGTTTCAGTAAGTGTAGCAATACAATATAAACCTGACTTCATATACATAAATAGCTCTTTATTTACAGATCAGAAAAAACTCATTCATATAAAAATATGTACTTTCACACAAATTGAATCTTGGGAATGGATATGAATTGTAGGGTGGAAACTGTGTCAGAACTGACAGCTTACTGTTGATGAACGGCTTCACACAAGGCCGATATGTTAGCATAGCAACAGACCTTCCCCAGTTTGAATTCAAAGCTGCATAATTCAGCATTAAAATGCACCTTTAGCCGAAGTAAAAGTCACCATTTGCTCGACACTTTGACACTTGAAGTGTGGGATGTTTTTTATGCCGGTGATCTCCCTTTTAAATAGGGAGGAAAGTACAAAAATCTACTCCAGCTGTGCTGGATAAAAAGTCTTCTCAGTTGAAGTTAAATTTAAAATTAAATGGCCCAGAACCAAATGGATTAAATCCCTGGAAACCATGGAAACCTCCATGGAAGTGATGATGGTGACTCTGCTGGCTCTCTGGATCCATGGGGTCTTCTCCATGGTCGAACTTGGTTCTCATCTCTGGAACATATGTGGGGTAAACATCAGTACAGAACAACGAAATAAATGAGCCTGTCTAACTTTTGAGAGAGAAATAATGATCAGATAATGATTTTGTAGAATGACAAGTTTAGTTAGCTAGTTTACACCATTTAGTAATGGTCATAAGACAATATGTGCGAGAAGTCACGCATAACTTATTAAATCCAAGTAGGATCAAATATCAGTTTTAGATAAACTGATTAACACTGAAGCTAATTAGTTTTGGTTTCAGAGTGTGGGGATTATAAAATTTAACTTTCATCTGTTTGGCCCAAATTTGGCAGTAAATGCCTGGATTATTTCAGCAAAGTTGACATAAATGGGACAGCAAACTGCCCATGTTTATCGACAGTGCAATGAGATTAAGAATACAATCTAAAGGACAAAGTAATAAGTCAACTGTTTACAGCAGCTCCTGGGAACCCTGACATTTAATGCAAGACAACTCTTTACCTGGATCAGTGAGAACTTCTTTAGCCTGAGCAATGTCTATAAACTTCTTTTCCGCCTTCTTCTTCTCCTCTGGATCCTGAAAGTTGTCTGGGTGCCACTGTTGTGCCAGTTTTCTGTAGGCTTTGATAATCTCCTTTTTCTGGGCAGTTCTGTGGCCATGAGAAGAACCAATTCAGTACATGTTTTGGAGATACTGTAAGAACAGCCCCTTTTTTCTTATGTCATCAAAAGTTAGATCTAAATTGACTTATGCAAGTGTTGACACTTTACTTTCTGTGTACTGAACTACAGCTTTTTATAATCAAGACATGTTCCATCCTGTATTTGTAGAAATGCATCTGAACTGAAAAGAGATTATGTAATGTTCAGGGGACAGTAAAACTATTCGAAGAAGCAGTCATTTTTCCAGTGAAAACTAAAACTTGAATGTAAAACAATACCTATTAGTCTAATAGGTATCTAATAGGTATACCTAGTCTATTAAAATCAACCCATTAAAAAAAAAAAAAAAAAAAAAAAACTTTAAGTCCCCAAACACCTCTGAAAACCTCTAAATTTCCCAAATCCAGTGATCAG
The DNA here is from genome assembly GCA_023101725.1 of Atherinomorus stipes. NCBI lineage: Eukaryota > Metazoa > Chordata > Actinopteri > Atheriniformes > Atherinidae > Atherinomorus > Atherinomorus stipes. The sequence goes on along the minus strand of JALJCO010006373.1, from coordinate 265,412 downwards.
TTCCCACCTCTTCACTCCCAGGATCTTATAATAATCCCTCTTCTTAGACTGTTTGAGAAGTCGCTGAGCTCTTTCCAAGCCTTCTTTGATCTGACGGTCATTCTCGCTGTGTTTTGCAGCCGTCTCATAGTCTTTAATGGCTAGAAAAAGATAACAGAACAGGGTCAGTAATACTCATCAGAAGCAGCTAATGGTTGAGGGAAATGCAGCATTCAGACAACGCACCAACAGATCTAAGATCACGTGGAAAGTATCTACCCTGCATCTGTCAGCAGTTCAGTCTTATCAAAAGGTTCATGAATACATCAGAGCTTCCGATAAAAGATAAACCAATCAAAATGCATCAAGTATAAAAAGAATAATCAACACCGTCCCCATTTGGAGGCTTCATTTAATTTATTATACAGATGATTTCAGGCATTTGTTTCAACCAGACTTTAAGTCTGATGACTTAAACCTTATTTTATGCTTTGAGTAACTTCAAAGCAGAAGATCTGGTATTGTGTGAAAGACTGAGGGCCTAATTTTAAGTGCAGTCTAACTGCATGAAAGGGTTTAATAAATAAATTAAATTTGAGCTGGTCACATCACAGAAACAGCATGGCCTAACAGTGATGCATGACAGAGGTTACACATAGAAAAATGCTTCTCCAGGAAATTACATTACAGAAAACACATTATTGTCTGAATGACAGAGAAGCATGATTTAGATTGAAATGCATCTGCTTGCTGGGAAGTGATTAATTAAACTAACCATTAGATTTTAGGCATAATTTTAAAGGAAGCGTAAATGAGCACGATTCTTGTGCGGCCTCATTTGAATAAACCCCCAACCTTGAGCAGTGGGCACTCTGTGCCGTAACACCACAGGTGTTAAGGCTGTTTTTTTGTAAATCTCAGGAAAGGTATCCAACTGATAAATGTACAAAGTCATATCGCAGGAATTTAAAAAGAACCCAAAATAGTCCTACCATAATCCATAAGCTGCAGTCTGACCATCACAGCTGCATACTGCATGCCGATATTTTACACATTTAAATCTCAACCATTACAGAATTTGTCTGTAAAAATTGTTTCACATTTGGAGATGACAGTTTGCAACATCTGTCAGCACAAAATAGGAAAAACACTATGCAGCGTCAAAATGAATGACTCCAGCACAGGCTGCACATCTTTATGATGACTATGACTGGTGGGCTGCTTGATTCTAAAGTAGACGTGTTGGATAACATCCTTATTTCAAATGATGAGGAATATTTTTCCATCTGAACTGAACTAGAAAAGATTCAGGGTTATCGGAAAAATCAGATGGCCTGCTTTTGCAGTTTCATTATTGCTAGCAGCGTTGTAGAGCCGCATGTTTATGATGGTGATCATGCATGCAAGCAAAAAGTAACAATCTGATGTCACATTAAAGACATCTGATATACAGTAGAAGCTAATACAGATGTGACAATAGGGATTAAAAATGGATTGTTGGGTTACTTTAGCCTGGCCATATGAACACAGTTTAATTCTGATGTGGGATGGGTGTGATGCACCATCTATTTTTTCTGGCTGAATGTGTCTATCCATTTATGTTCAGCGGTTTTATGATCTTTGTTGATGACACATCTTCTAAACTGATGATGAGCCGAGGTCTTCCACCCTAAAATCATGTTTGCCTTCTGCCTGGTGATACCAAGCTAATCACTATCTGAAAAGTTAAGTGATCACACACAACAAAAAACAGACTGCATCACCTAAAATGTAAAAATTGTCTGAAGGATTTGTACTCCAATTTGCAAAAAGAAAAAAAAAAAAACAAACAAAAAAACATTCTGATCCACAACTGAGGTGGTAAAGACTGTTCTTTCGGAAATATCTAATTCATATTATTATTATATTAACATCAAAAGGAATTCAGAAAATTGTTAATTCAATAAAAGACTTCCAAAACATCTTACAATTTTAACTTCTTTTAAAAGCAGTAAACTCCTCTAGAAAAAAAAATCTTCCACTGGTGTCCAAATAATTTAATATTTTTCATCTGGAGCTTTCCACTTGAAGTAAAAACATATTCAGCTGGGGGGTGTCTGCATGCATGCATTTGGGTGCTTTGAGGCTTGTTTACTCTGTGAGGCACACTGAGGTAAATTACATACACATGTTCTTACAGTTTGAAAACCCACATGGGGTCTGCCATCCCTCCCTGCTATGTCCATGCCATGTTAATAACACTGTGTACACACTCTCAGCCAGTATATCTCCTACACCTGCTGACACAATGAGGCTGCAGGTTTTATCTGACCTGTTTGGGATAATGGTAGAGTTAATTGTGGGATACAACTTGATGATGTTCCAACTTTTCTTTTAAGTTATAATATTTCAAATACTTGTTTTTTACTCCTCATGTGAAATAAAAGTAAAACCGCTTTGGGTGACATACTGGGGAAGGGAATGTCAAACTTCTGGCTGTTTGGACAACAGAAATGAGCTTTGATTCATCTCATTTCTTTTTTATAGCTGCTATTTATGTGTGTATTGACATTTACAACTATCATTTTTATGAGTTGTTGGCAAACGTAAAACTAAAATCTAACCTCACTGTAACGCTGACCTTTAGTACATCATAGCAAAGACACATTTTGCTTTGTGCCTGCATGCGATACATTTCCAAGACTGTGCAGCTTTCATTAGAGTTCCTGATGCCTATCAGCTTGTCAGTGGCAGTTTGGCATGTTGTTAGCTTGCAACAACAAAAAGGGGAGACACCCAGCAGCACTTTGAGACTTCCCCCCCTTATTTAAAACAGATTCACAGCACAATGCAAAAACTTCCACCAACTTCATTGTGGAAAATCGCCAAGTTGCAGCGATAACATCTGCAAAACAGAACAAATACTGTATTTTATGATATTGGGTTTTTTCCTCCACCAAAAGTAAGCTGAGCTAAATTAAGTTCCTTCAAGTTTTACAAACGAGTAACTGTTTTCAGTTGCTGTCTCTAATTTAATAAACATCCACTGCTCACTCTTCTCACATAAAACAAATTTAAAGCAAATTTAAAATAATCACACATCCACTGCAGTCTATCATCAATCACACTGGTAGTTTGCGGCTCTTGTGGCACTTTTCTGCTGCTGGCTTAGGATGCTGCCAAATTAGATATTGCTGCATTTATCCAGGCATTAAGCCTCCAAGGTGCTCATTAAAATAAATACATCTAAATTGATTTATGTAAGTGTCATTTTAATTTTGAAGAAAAAAAAAAAAAAACTGTTTCAGATCCTACCAACTTCAATAACCTTGGTCCTATCTCCAATCTACCTTTCATGGCTAAAAGACTCGAAAAATTCATTGCCGCCCAACTTGACTCACATCTGACCCAAAACTCATTTTACAAACAATTTCCGTCTGTTTTTCGCCCTCACCATAGTACAGAAACAGCCCTCATCAAGATCACTAATGACCTCCTCAATGCAGCTGATTCCGGTTTACTCTCCATACTCATCCTCCTCGATCTCAGTGCAGCCTTTGACACCATTTGTCACAGCATCCTCTTCAATAGATTATCTTTAACTGGTATTTCTTCCACCCCCTTAGCCTGGTTTCATTCCTACCTCTCTGGCCGCACTCAGTTCGTCCGCCTAAATTCATTCACGTCACAGCCCACCCTCGTCATGTCCGGTGTGCCCCAGGGCTCTGTCTTAGGTCCCCTTCCCTTCATCACTTACCTTCTCCCCCTCGGTAACATTCTCCGTAAATTTAATATTAATTTTCATTGCTATGCAGATGACACCCAGCTCTACCTCTCCACCAAACCTACTTCCTCACCCCCACCCCCTCTCTCATCAAATGCTTATCTGAAATCAAGTCCTGGCTCACATCTAACTTCTTAAAATTAAACAGCAATAAAACAGAGATTCTTCTCATTGATACCAAATCCATTTTATCCAAAGCCGACAGTTTCTACCCCCCCATGGACAGCTCTTCAGTCTCCCCCTCCCCACAGGTTAAAAGTCTGGGTGTCATCCTTGACAGCACTCTATCATTCCAAGCCAACATTAATAACTTGACCCGGTTTGCATATTTTCATCTGCGCAATATCAAATCGCCTTCGCCCCTCCCTCACTCACCACACTACCTCTATACTCATGCACAGTCTGGTGACTTCACGCATTGATTACTGTAACATCCTCCTTTTTGGTCTTCCCCTCAAATCAGTCCATAAACTTCAACTGGTCAAGAACTCAGCTGCTCGCATCATCACCAGGATTCCCTCATCTCATCACATCACCCCTGCTCTCCAGCAGCTTCACTGGCTCCCAGTCAAGACCAGAATAGTTTGCAAAATCCTTCTTTACACTTTCAAGGCCATCTATAACCTTGCCCCTCCCTACGACCTCCCCTCCCGCTCCCCTCAGATCCTCCTCCTCTATTTATCTCACTGTGCCCTCCTACTGCCTCCACACCATGGGGAGTAGAGCCTTCAGCCGCTCTGCTCCCCAACTTTGGAATACTCTACCACCAGAAATCCAGAACAGTGGCTGTACCTCTTTTCATATTCAGACTAAAATCTCACCTGTTCAGGATGGCTTATCCTTTGTAGTCTTTCATCCCATTTTGCACTTTGTCTGCTTATTTTGTTGTTTTTATTATCCTGTCACTTTTTTATTGAAACGTCTTATCTGTGTACAGTGTCCTTGAGTGTTTAGAAAAGGGGCTTACAAATAAAATTTATCATTATTATTATATAATCAGAGGGATTGTGTCAAACGGGGCAGGTGGTTTTTAGATGTTAGCAACTCTCCAATTTTACACACAGCACGGACTGAAATCTTGCAATAAAATAAATAAATGAAAACATTTTTCAGGGTAAAGGGAACATTAACACACCTTCACGAATAAAGGTTTAGATCTGCATTAAATAAGGGTACACTGACAACTTTGTGTATCCTTCCTGATGTTACAAGGACCCCTTGTGTTAGACTTCAGCCACAACACTGCTAACTGGAAGTAGTACCCCTCAATGAAGCATTAGGCCAAGTGCACACATCAGCAAACACACAGCAGCCACTATCAGGCACCCCTGCGGACTGATATCTAATCCATCCATTCTCACTTATGAAGAATTAACTTATTGTAACAGTACTTAATCTCAAGTCACTGAGAAAACAGGGAATATACAAAAACTTGAAAAAAGCAGAGTACATATACAGATTAAACAGAAGAGAAGAGCATGTTTAAAGTTGACCCATTCTTTGATACTTAAAGCTATTCATTTCTTTTTACATCTTTCCACAATTTTAAAACATAAAAAGGGAAAGTTCTGTGAGATTCTTGAATTATGTTTTTTTGCAGTGCTCCTTTCATCTATTCATACTAAGCAGGTTTAGTTCAAATGAAACCAGCTTGTGCAACTATTCTGTTAGTAAGTCCAAATGCTGTTAATCAAAGCTTGTTTCACACCTAAACCCCAAAATGTCAGTGTTGGGATGCTTCCAAATGCACACTGGTTTGGTCTGATTAAAATATCAATACAGCACAGACCAAAGGCATATAGTACAAGTAGTCTTGTTGTTTTTCTATATGTGGGAGCTGCGCTGCTCATTACAGTTTGGTCCAGGCGTTGGATCTGCTCTCTCTTTGCAGCGTAGCTTCATTTGTGCATTAAAAACACAGGAACTCCTGCAACTCTTTCGACTCCTTTGTGCATTAAAAAAGTTCTGTGGACTCTCCTTTGCTTTAGAAAATAAGATTTTTTTTTTTTACATGCCAGCAGTTACTTGGAATAAATGTGCTTGTCTAATTCAACAAAATCCATTTCACTAGAATTTTAAAGTCCCTGCAACAAAATATAGATTACAGAAGCTGTTCAATCGTTACCTTGATGTGCAAATGAAATGCCAGTTCAAACCAAACAGAACATTTGCATGTCCCTGGAGTTCATTTTGTCTGCATAGAGATAAATGAACTCGGCAACATTTAGCCTGACAACCGAGTTGGTTAAAATTAGACGCACTCGAGTCACAAGCACATGCAGCTTACCTTCTTCGTACTGTTCATCTTGGACGTAGGCTTCAGCTCTATTCTTCAGCGCATTAACATTTTCAGGCTCCGACTGGAGGACTTCGCTACACACTGTGATAGCTCTGCTCCCCTGCTGGTCCTGGTTGTAACACAGAGAACATGATGATCAGCCTAATCTTCTAATAAGTAAGCATCTGTTGTCATATTTAAGGGTCTTACGTGTGCTAATGCATGGCAGATTCGCTCCTTGGCGAGAAGTGAGAAATGGGGCACATTGGGTTCAGTCTTCATCACTGCCTCGTACTTGCTGACTGCATCTTCATACCTAAAATATAAAAGGCAGAAGTTGGAAGGTGTCAGGGAGCAGAATGAATCATGGATCATGGCACCCTCATTTAGTCTTAAGACATACATCATATACATTAAATAAAACATCACTTCCATTCATATCAAGATGGCATTTGCGAGCCCTTTTGTAAAAACAAAGGAAATTAGACAAGATATCTTTTTATTTTTACTAGGATATACAATTACCAGAAACCTCATGCATTGCAGGCAAAAACGCCCCTATGTCTAGGGTATAAATACAATTTGTTCCCCACAGAAAGAAATTTAAAACACCCACACATACACACACCTCTGCTCTTGGATGAGTTCCTCTGCAGACTGGATCTGTTTGTTGAGCTTCTTAACTTGCTTGTAATGGCTGTAACACTGCTTGTGGTCAGGATCCAGCTTCAGGCATTCCCGCACCTCGCTGCAGATCAAACGAGAAGAGCTAAAGGTGAAAACACTGACTTTTCAGTGAAAAATCTGGTACAAACTGTTGATTTGGATTGTTGTAAATACACTTTATGTCTGGTAAAGTATATGTGACCCTTGGTACTTTATTCTATTCTACATTTTCTAAATGTTTTTGTACATTTTTTATTGCTAAATTATAGTGAGGAGAGCTCAATGTTCGATTTTTTTCTACAAAGTAAGCAACAAAGGCAAGTAATAGTGGACTGAATACAGATTACCGGCATGTATCAGCTACCAAAGACTGGACATTATCATTTCAATAGGAGTGGTTACAAGGCCCAAAATGGGAAGAAAAAAAAAACTGAAAAAGAAGAGAAAGCAGTCCCTGTTTGAATTACTAATACATCCAGTTCATTGCACAGCTTACACACTAGCAAGTAAACATACAGCAGCCATAACCTTCAAGATTGCCAATGACTGTATCTTACTTGAGGGACATCTCATGGTCTCCGAGATTATAGTAGATGGTGCTGAGCTTATAAAAAGCCTGTGTGTTGTCATTTTTTAGCTTGGATGCAGCTTTCAGGTCACTGATGGCCTTCCCCATTTCTCCCATTTGAATGAAACACTCTGCTCGCATTTCACGGGAGTTTGCATCCCAAATGCAGGTCTGTAATAGGTGAAAAAGAACTCTTACAAATGCTGCCTTCGATCTGCAGCAATGACAAGGACAAGCTTGTGTTTACAAGGAAATTACTGACAAGGTATGCCTTTTACCTCAATGATAGTGTCAAGCTGAGCAACAGCTGTCATATAATCCTTGCTGCTGAAGCTGCTGCGTGACTGAGCCACTAGCCGCTGAATTTCATCTGACTTTGCCAGTTGACTTTGGGCTTCTTTCTCTTCTTTGTCGCTTGGGTTGGACTTCAGCTGGAAGATTTTAAGGCAAGGTATTACACCAGGTACTTTTAGCCACATTTAAAGAACTTCACCTTTAAAGCCAAGGAGGAAAAAAAAAAAAAGTATAAAGCAGGAGAGAATAAGGAATATGACATGCAGATCAGAGACCCTGGGAGCTAAAAGAAATTCTACTCTCACCACAGCTTTTCTGTCTGAGATTCTGGAGCTAACTTCTGCATTCTGACAGCAGTTTCTCTAACAGCAGTGCTCCCTAAACCCATTACATTGTGATCATCCCCATCATAGAGTTCATCATATTTATAAAGAGCTATCTCAGCTAACGACACTTCCCTTACAAAAAAAAAAAAAGTACCCGACTACCTTTTAAACATTTCCTGCTAGCTCAGCTTAGAGAAGAGCATAAATGTGATGCATTAGGATGGGCCACAGTTGTAGACTGCTGAAGCAGCAGCACACTGTGCACCTCTGGCCAGACTCCTTGACATTATATCAGTAAAATGTTATCCACCTAAAATTACAGCAGCCAAAATGGGTCTCTGGAAGGATGGTGGCCCATTGTCATCTTTAAGGAGGGTGCTTAGTTGATTAAAATTACAAGGGTGTCGATGCCTTAAACATTCCTAGAAAGTGAGTTTAACTTGTATTTAAAAAATTAAAATCAGATACTTAAACAGCCTGTGGTGCCTGACCTCTCCTTTAATGGCTAAACAGGAATTTTGGACTAATCACTGAGCTTTACCCAAACATATTTAAGCCTAAACATCACTGTTTTTTTCTGTGTGTCTTTGAATAAAATGCGACAGCGGGGAACCACTGACCAAGACAATGATCTTTGAAAAACATGTCCTCACCACACAGTCACACAATGTGACATTCATCGAAACTCCAGGAATTTAAGACAATCCAGAATATGTTTACTGACCATAGTGACTCATGAATTTGACAGTATCAACCCACAGATGGGAAGAGAAGCATAGGATCAATTTTACTTGTGTGCACAACAGCTGGCAACTCTCTGCAAGTCCTGCAGTGTAGGGCTGACCCCCACAGTCAAGGAAAGTCTTTTGGAAGTCAAGTACTTCCAAAAGAAAGTTGTACAATACAACAATGTAGTGTGATGGCAGCCTTACTGGTTGTAGTAGCCTACTGAGATGACCCATTGGAAGAAATGGCAGTTAAAGGATGCAAGTGTAGTTTTAGAGGTATCTGGTCTTTGCTTTGAATTAGTGGGTGTAAACTGAGAATAAAGCAATGTCCAGAAAGCAGACAAATCACATTTGTTTCTCAGATCTAATCTTTAAGACAGAGTCTTCACACAATTATTTGTAAGCAAGTAAATTGGGTTTGTTTGTCCTGAGATCACCAACCCATCTGAATGGATTAAGATAACTTATCTATGTAGCTACTGTACATCAGTATCTACATGTATGTAAGTACGTTGGTGATCCCGCTTTCTAAAATGCTACCCCAGACTAGGGATGTAACGATATGAAAATTTAATATCACGGTAACTGAGACCAAAATGATCACTGTTATTATTTTTAATCGCTGTATTATAGAAATACCCCTCAGCATCTTTAAAAATATCCAAAATGGGTCCAAATGTCTACTTTTTTCCTTTTTAAAAAGGGGGAAAAATCTCAAGAGAATTGTCCACCTTGGTGCCTTTGTTGCCTTCCACCATGTTTTCATAATTTAAACATTGCAAACTCTGACTGCTACTGCTTTTCTAGTCAATGAACAGCATCACTGGGAGTTTTTCAAAGTGCATTAATCAGTCACGGTTTTAACGATAATTCAAATTTGAAATGGTATTACAGTACTAACCGTTAAGAATTTTATCACGGTTAACCATTTTACCGATAATCGTTACATCACTACCCCAGACAACTAATTTTAACCTCTGTTGAGACCCCAATATTTTTCCCAGCTCCAATGCAAATCAACTTTGAAGGTGGTGTGAGCTGCAGTCCTCAGTGATTTCTAAATATGCATCTAAAAGAAACGCTCAACTTGTTCAAGTCTGTTGGTTTAACTGATCACTCTAAATTGGCCCAAGGAATGAATGTGAGTGTGAATGGTTGTCTGTCTCTCTGTGTTGGCCCCGCAACAGACTGAAGACCTGACCAGGGTGTACCCTGCCTCTTGCCTGATGGCTCCAGCAACCCTGCTACCCTGAACTGGATAAGCAGTACATGAAAATAAATGAATGAATGTTTAAATGTAATTTGAAAGTGTTTCTATTCAGACGACCTACCAATGAATGACCATGAGAATGCCCTAGTTTTATCTCCCTAGATGGGTAGACCTAGACATATGTATCAGATGTCTGGACAGACAAATGTAATGAATAGCAACAAGGACAGTTTTCATGAATATGTGCATTAAAAGACGCAGGGGTCATCATTAGCTATCAGTTTTCGTTTGTGGAATTGTTACGAATGATAAATGACGGAATAAGCATCGACTGAACTGACAGTTTCAAGGCTTGTTTAAGGTTATGTGTGCTCCAAACAAAAAACATATTTTTCCTTCTCGCTGCTTGTTAAAAATTCACACGGGCATGAACCGAGCTTTCGGAAAAAGACACATCCACCTTGAAACTTGGTTGAGAGAAAGCTGTAGAAATAGGACTGGACTCTGCAACCGATGCCAAATCTGTCTTAGATCTGATTTATAAGACCTGAAATTTTGTCTATCTTGCTTTCCAGACTAATGGTATGAACAAGGAATATAAATATTTTTAGCTATATAGCTTCCTCTCATGTTTTGTCTAAAATCAACTCTTTACAAAGAAAATAGTTTTCCACGCCATCTCTCTCTGCGTGTTTCTATATTGATTTACTCATTTCTACCCACAAAAAAAAAAAAAAAAGACTTTCTAAACAATGAATCTGTTTTGTGAAGACTTTTGTTTTAAATCTTATTTACTTTATTTCTATTTGTCAAGTCTCATCAAGTTTCCAGTCCAACCAGGCCACAGACCAACACTGACACCTCCTGGTAAGCTTTTGCTTTTCAAAGTTTTGCTACTGTAGTTTGGTTTAAACTGGATATTCTCATACTTACCACCTTCTTGAAGTCACTCTCAGCTTCATCCAGTTTTCCCCATTTCAGAAGAAGGTGTCCCCTCTGAAGTCGTGCCTGTTGAGAATCAATAAGAGCTTAGTTTTCATATATATCCATGATAAGACATTATCAAAACAGATGACATAGCTGAACAAATTCTCATCGTAGCCATAGCTGCAGCCAAGATAAATTGGAAACCGTGCAGACATAAAGCATGCTTACAGATATTTGTGTATAGTCATTTCTCACAGTGGTGTAAGTGTGCATTATTACTTGCTTTTAAAAAAGATGAAAATATTTATTTTTCAGACCACTTGCAACAAAAATTCACAAAAACTCACAGATGTAAAGTCTGGCTTGAGTTCAATAACTCTGCTTAAATCTGGCAGTGCAGATTTCGACTTCCCCATTGCGAGAAACACCGTAGCTCTCCTGTAGTATGCCATGTAGTTCTTCGGATCTCCATCTATCAAAATGCCAAAGAAGATGAATACATAAGTTTCTTGTTTGATTGCTTAAAATGCACTTCTTGCCATAAAATGAAGATCAACAAATTCTGCAACTTACCAACAGCAGCATGGAAATGAGACAGAGCATCAGCTAGCTGGCCAGCAGCGAGCAGTTTCTTTCCCATTTCCATGTGGTTGTCCACACTTCCATCTTTTCCACATTTTACTCCTAAAAAAAAAGGGGGAAAAAAAGACATGCACACGTGCCAAAATTTGTGACATATCCTCGCACAAATTTGAGAAAGTTATTGCAATCAGCTACATTACAGCACTCACTTCTTCAATGTTTCCTTTTGCATCTACTGTACAATCAATGCAAATATATCCTAACCGTTTGACATAGGAATTAAACATGCCCCCAGTTAACCACAAGTTAGCTTACACGGTGTATGCTAGGTCCCCAAAGAAGCTCTTTAGTTTTTCATCTTTTCTCTTCCAAAACAAACTTCATAAATTGCCTTAAATGTTAGCTGAGGATGAAACAAAATTCAGTTATTAGCTAGCTTAACGTCAGCAAACACAGCTAGCAACTTAGCAAGCTAATGCTGTCACTTCTATGACATATGTCAGTTTGACCAAAACAGGTCGTCTGATTGACCAAAGTTCAAGTTAATTACGACGTCAAGCCCCTAGTTGGTTAACTATTATAAACTACAACAGTAAAATACAGCGCGTTAGCCTCTTACCTTCATATCGCATATCAATCAAAACAAGAACATAAGGGATGTAAGTCAGTAACTTGTGAGATACATGATCAATGGAAACCATGGCTGAATTTAGATCTCACAAGTCGTCTCGCGCTATCTCCCACAGACGACAACTGACGTTGTTTTAACTAATGTTCAGCCTTTACTCTGAGCAGTCCCATGTGTTGACCGCGGTAGTGCATTGCTACCCCCTCGTCCAGCCACAGCAGAGCAGCACACGCCACTGACCGGTCGTGGGTGACGTTGATTGGCTGGATTGTTTGGAAAACCCCGCCCACATCTGCTGGCTCAACGCAGAGGAGCCACGGCAGCACAAGACTGTGCGCATAAGTGCACGCGCCTATAATTTGATAAGGACACACAGACTTGTGAGCTGGGGACTTAAAAGCCAGAAAACAGCGCATATTTAATCAAAATAAGCACTGAAATGTAGAATTCAACCCTTTACGACTTGTTTTCCCCCAAACATCTTTTAGAGGTCTTTATGTGGTCTGTAACAGTTTGGTTAATTCCACTAATTATATTTTTAAAAGTAGCTTCAGTTTTGATTAGGTTAAAGTAAAACCACAAGTTTTTTAATTTGTCCAAATCTCACTCTGGTATAGTAGTGACTCTTTTTGTACTTCAAATTTCCTGTGTCTTAAAATTTAAAGCAAACCAGTCAAAAAGCCATTAGAAACGGATCTTAGTCGACTTTCTGCTGCAACTCCAGCTCTTTCATTGCATTTGAAATAAACCATGACACAGACGTATGAATAAAAACAGTTGAAGGGTTAAATTTGGGTTAGTCTACAAGAATTTTGCAGCTCAGAGGCATATAACTCTTATAGACATGACGCAATAGCAAAGCAGCCTTGTAGCCTATGTGTGTTAAATCAGCAGAGCCTGTTATTAAAAAGTGACAGTCTTAATTCCCCTTCCTATTTGCCAGATGAAGGGGAACTTGAGTGCTAAGGGTGTTGAAAATACAACTCCAAACCTGGTACTGAGCGGTAAAGTGGAGGGGAAAAGTGCATTTTATACTTAGACAGTTAATTTGGTAGCAATATGACAGTCAGTCTACAATGTTACAATAGTTGGGAGACAGCTCATTAGTCCTGTACAAAATGAATGAATGAATGAATGAATGAATGAATGAATGAATGAATGAATGGTTACAGTAGGTTGACCTTAATTTAGATGTTTTAGATTTGGTATTCAGTTCAACAGGGAGTTGGTCAGTCGAGAGGGAGCATTACATCAAACATTTGGTAATAATTAATTAACTTCAAAAATTTAATTTATTGCAAATTTCAAAAACATATAGGCCTCCACAAAACATTATCACATTAAAAAAACAACAACAAAAAACCAAACAAACAATAAATGCAGCTTTCTGAAAAAAGACATACTGTAACACCCTTTGATTTCTGTCTTTTTTACCACAGAACATGCATTTGTGTGTTTCTTTGTTCTGCAAAGCAATATGATGAGTTAATTTGCCAGAGTTTCCTAAGTGTAAGCATATTGAATTTCCCTTATGGGATAATTAAAGCACTTTTATTTAATTTTCATATAATTTCATATACTAAAATGATAGAATTGGCTTGATACAAAATTACTCTCAAACAAAGCTCCAGAATCTTTTTTCTTTATTCACCTCTGAAAATAAGTCATACATAAGTATTAGTTGCTGTTGACTTTGTGGTGCTAGAGATCACAGAGATGCTGCTGACTTCACTGTCAGTGGTGGCCCTTGATTTTCTGCTCTTGCTGGTCTCTGTGCGAGCCACAGATGCATCACTCTTGTTTCCTGGAACAAATGTGTAGCCAGGGACCTGGTAGGGAGGGTATCTTTCTGGGCTGCAAAGGTTGGATTCCACAAATAGTTAATTTTTTTGTTTGACTCTTAACAGATGGTGAAAGAGGACAAAAAAGAGGGTCAGGAGCAGCATTTTACCTTGAGCTGCATGCTTCCCTCCCAGCTAGGATACTGCAAACAAGGCCTCCGGCAACAAGTAAGGTGGAGCCACCCCACCCGATGAAAACGCCAACACCTATTTCAAACCTGATAGTAAATATGAGAACATTTCAAATAGAGTTTCTTCTTCACAAAGTAATGAGCTGATGCATCAAATATGCATTTTGTACATTACTTCTGTTCTACAAAGGTTGGATCTTGAAAGTTTGCTCTAATTCTGTTTCCATAATAAGAGAAAGAAACCATGGCGCACATCCCTGAAATGACAAGTTCAAAAATTAGTTTCTGTGTAACCAGAAATATGAACTTTTTCATACAATTATCAGTTTTACCTCCAATCAGATAGTTCATTCCTCCAGCAAAGGTTACTTTTGCATTAGTTATCTCTGACCCTCCGATCTTAGTGCACTTCATTCCCACTAAGACCAGTATGGATCCAAAGAAAGCCAGGATGATACAGATGATGATAAGAGCACGACACATGTGAATATCCCCTGTTCAAGAGCAGAAACAATCTAAATCATGCAACAAACACTAAAAGATTTGTATACTAAATTCAGTGGGTGTAATGTATGTCTCATGCTCATATTGTATATTCAACTTACAGTTCAGAGCAAGCATTGAGGGGATTCCCTTGCAGTCAGATACTCCTGTTGAATCAGATATGCAGTCCTTCCACAAGTTGGAGAAGTAGTTTGATGTTGTCAGGACTATGCTGCCAACCTCAGACCAAGTCCAAATCTCAGTTGGCATGGTGGAACAAACAAGGATCCATCCACTCACGCAAATCACAAAGCAGCCAATTTCCATGTACATCACCACAGTCCTGTAACCCATCCTAGTGCTGAGGTTTGGATGCTGGACGAAGGAAAATGAAATCCAAACTCCAGAAACTGTGGAACGCTTTTGTGCCCAGTGCAGACTTTCAATACCCCGCTCAACTGCTGCACTCAGACGGAAAAACACACTGAATCACAGGCACACGCATCTCCGTTTGTGTACATCATCACATGTTTTGCCTCGAACTGCATTTCTTGTGTTTTGTAAAGTTCACTTGAGTTAATGTGTTTACTGTTGATACCCAAAAGTCCTTTAGAACAGAGTCAGTTTCAAGGATTGTTTAGCCTTTACTTCAGAGTGTGCAAATGTCGAGCAGCACATGGTGCAAAATGGAATAGAAAGTCTTGAATATTACAAACAATATTAATTCACCACTACAACTGGTTAACTGGAACAAAATAGGGAAAGGCAAGAATTTTTTTAAAAATTAAATACCAATTTAATTGTCATTACCACAGGTTTTCCCAGTGACATTTATATCTGAAATACATAGTTTGGTTTAATCACAATATTAATAGTAAACACAAGACATTATCCTTTCCACACAGTTTGACTTTCTTTTTGCCAAAGAAAGAAAGAAAGAAAGAAAGAAAGAAAGAAGGAAAGAAAAGAACAAATTTACAAGACGAACAATAATAACTATTTGCTTTCTAACTTTTAATCAGATTTTAGGTGTGATGACCCAACGGGCCCTGCAACCACTGGCTGTTGGGTCGTCACAGAGGACATTATTATGTTGTTGGTGTTCAAATATTACACCTGTCCAATAAGAAATTGTGCAAAATACAAATAGAGTGCAATAACTGCAAATGATAATGATCCTGTGTTTATGTGGAAATAGCTGAAAGACAAAAAAAAAAAAAAAAAGAAGTAAAAAACAATTCTCCCCTTATTCTCATTCAGAAGAGTGTCTGGGATCTGAAAAAGCCAATAATGTAGCTTTTGACAGCAAAATGTTGTTCCCTCTAGGTTGACATCAGCTACTTAACAGCTGGGGGCCCCTTTTAATTCACTTTTTGCTTCATAAGGCAGCAAATCTTTCCAATGAATTCAACAGGTTTGTCAGCCCATAGAGCCATACTGTTTAAATAAATGTAAGTAGTTTTTGACACTGCCCTGCTGAAATGATTGTATTATTTGAATGGCAGCTTTACTCTGAAATCCATGCACACTGTACATGGTGAACAACTACACACTAACAAGTCAGATAATTCATTTCTTCTTCAGTCTGGTGGAAAAATAGGCTTTGATATACAAAAAGAATTTTAAACTCCTAATTTGTCACACCAAAAGATGATCAGTTCTCACTGATTTTCTTCGTATGGGGGATTTTTAATTCCCATTTGTGTTGACAGTGTGTTGGCTATCTGTGGTTTTGGTAAGATTTCCTGAGCCACACATTGATTTCCACTACACAGTTGTACCTGTTTTGATGTTTCTTTAATGTCTAAAGATTGTAATAATTCAGAATATCATTAGATGAGTATCTTTTCAGCTTGATACTGAAAAACATTATCTTTATGTTGCTTAAGTGGCTGCCTTCAGATTTTTTTTGACAGGGAGATGAACGGGCTGAAACACTCCTCTGGTATGATGCTCCTGTTATATTGAATTATATCACTGACCAGTTACAGTTAACCTAATTCGTAATGAGATTGCTGTACTTAAGTATAAAAAAAAAAAAATTACAGCTTTCTTTGAAAATTCATCTTGGAACTGTGTACAAGTGGTTTGCATGCTACACAAATGCATCTCTGTCTGAAAGTCGTGTTGGCGTTGTTTGAGAGAGCCTTGAGATCTTGCTGCTGGATCTTCCAGAGCCGATATAAGTTCCGTACATCCTGGAAGGATAGTAGTATCCAGCGTACAAGCTTCTTCCTCTGGAGGCAGGGTCCATGTATGTGCCTCCCCCGTAGACTTGGACCACTCTCCTGAAAGACCAAAATATTAATTCATTTAATTAGTAAATTCAATGTGCACAGAGGAAAGGTTGATGAGGGATTTAAATACCTTTCAGGACAGATTATTTTGTAGACTGTTACAGCATAAAGCACAGCCCCAAAATATATCAAAAAGCATCCCACCAATCCCAGAAATATGGGAGGTCCTAAGTCATATCTGGAATAAGAGCGAAGAAAAACACAACATTGTGCAAAAAAGGAATACATCCATGGGATTAATGGCAAATATTTATACAACTTGAATTTGATAATAAAAAAACACTGTACCGTAAGAGTCCTGGAGCTAAATTGGCAGCAAAAGCTGTTCTGGCAATCCTGTTGATGTATAAGCAGTAGGCAGCTAAATTTGCCACACCTGTGAGCAGAGGTTTTGTAGAAACCAAGAAATAAATGAGGGCAAAACATTTCTTTCATTTACAGAGAAACACGCTCAGAACTCACCACCACAAACATGAAACACCGCTCCGGCAAAGACCACTTTGTCTTTGGTTTTATCAGCACCACCAATATATGTACACTCCATCCCAATAAAACAGCATACCACTGCGAAGAACCCGAGAGTCAGCCCACACATGAGCAGCCCCCTTACAGCCTGGACGTAATCTGTAACAAGGAGAGAGATCAGGGATAAACAAATTTACGGAACGGAAAAAGTTTTGTTTACAGGAAAAAAAATTTATACCACTGTAAGTAGATATAAATCTATAAAAAAAACAACAAACAAACCCCACAACAAAACATACAAATGATACAATTTAGAAATAAAGACAGCGTTAAAGTGTCAGTATTTTTATTGTGTTGTACAATAAAAATGATTTATGAGTATTGCTGCGCTGTTAGTTTTTATATTATTGTTATGTTTTATATATGTTAGAAAAAAAAGAAAAGAGACAGTATTACAACAATGAAGTTCCCTCCTCTGATAAATAAAGTATTTTTTTATTTAATTTTATTTCATAATCATTTAGTTAAAAATGTTTTGTCAGTTACTGAATAAACACCTCTATTATATCTTGAGGTGAGTCTTTATAATCTTTTAAATTAACAGCCACACTGGCCTAAAATGACACTAATAAGGTAGCATTATATGTTGTAAGGGAGATTACCATAAGCTGAAAAGAGTAATAATCTCTGCTAGTGTGACAGTTGCTGGTCATGCCTCCAACTGATGATGCACCGTGGCGACTTGGCAACAGGGATCCCTTTGGTTGAATGGTCAGCTTGCATAACTCTTACCTGGGAGACTGGGGTTCACACCCTGCCTGAGCCCTCATTTGTCCTGTCACATTCAGCTACAGTACTTTTTTTTTTTTTTACAAATGTACACAAATACATCCAAAGTTTTCCAACATTTTGCCACCAGAATTAACTAAAACCAGTTCAGCAGTGGGGATAGTCTCTTTTTCATCTACACACTTGGACTTGGTGTCTCTTCTACTGCTGAGCCTTCCTCTGCATTCAAAGTGAAAATTGAAAAAGACCGTATTCCATATATTTTTGAGCTGTAAAACTTACAGCTGACGCTCCAGAGGACTGGGAAATCTCTGCAGTTGGTGACAGCTGTGGAATCAGTGAAACAGTCCTTCCACAGGTTGGACCAGTACCAGGCCACCTTGATGATGAAAGATCCACCTTGTCCTCCTAATTGCGAGATCCTCCAGTAGTCCATTGCCATGGTGCAAAGCACAAACAGCCATCCCAGCGATGTGATTAAAAAGCCAAATATCTGAATCAAACGTTTTCTCATTGTTGAATCAATATGTCGGCAAACGAAAGATCCAGAAAAAAAAAAATCCAAGAGCTCTCACTTCTACGGGGCAGCAATCAGAAGGTTTGACTCTGATAGGTCTCTTGGCTCATGTTTGAGGGCGGAGATGATGACACGGTGCCTGTGCTCATGTGTTGATGAGGGTTCTGTCATATTGTGCAAGATGTTTACAGTCAACCAAAGCATGTCTCCTTGTTTTGATATATCAAATCCCCTTCAACATCCCCTACATCTACACTATCAATCTAAAAATTTGCATCACACAGTTTGAAACTTCTGAAATAAATATTATATTTGTAGCTTTGAAAACCAGAGATCCCCCAACTGGACTGTGAGAAGACATGGGGTCACACTGTATCAAAATAGCCATTGGAGACCTTGCCTGAACTGTCTCTACTAAAACCTCTCTTATTTTGTGCTGCTTCACTTCATCAGAGATGGCTTTTGCTGAGAAAATGCCACATAATCTATTATGAATTGTTAGAGGTTTTGAATTCCAGCTACATCTTTTTAATGGAATACTAAGATTTTAAAGTCTCAGTAATGTAAAAAAATGACAGCTACTGATCTTTAAAGCAAAACTACAGCTGTCTACAGACCTGATCACTGAGGAGCAGATAAAAGCAGGCAAAACACAAAACAGAAACTACTTTATTTTAGTTTTATTCATCAGAATGATACCATTCTACATTAGAAAGAAGTAAAAAAAAAAAGTGAGAATGAGCATCGTTGACTTCACATTTCACTTTCTTTTACCTTTTTCAGGTTTGCACATTACAAAAAAAGTTAATGGTTATGTCATGTTGAACAAGATAAAATGAGTCCCTGACACAGTTTTAAACATTGTCTTTACAGATTAACAACAAGAAGAGGTTACAAACTGTTAAAGATACAACCAACAAAATCAATGTTTTACTTCATATTACACATTCGATTACAATATATAGCATATAGAACAAAAAAAAAAAGTTTAGATGGGTCACTTTGGGACCAAATACATTTGATTTAGTTTTCTGGATGTACATTCCACAGTCAAATAAGAGAATCTCTGAAGTTCTGACCGTAAACTGCTTTAAATTCTTCCCCTTGTGGGAAACATTAATATCTTAAACCTAATTCATGGTAAGCTACAAATCAGTGCCGTAAATCCTGCTGTTGTTTAACAGAGACCTACAAACATGCAGTATCTTTTTGGCATAGAGTTGAACTTTTAAGACCCACCGGTGGCTTAAACTGATTTGTATTCACACCCCTTACACATAAGCATTCTTATCAAAGTGCTGGGTCCTGGTGGAGCTGCTGTAGTCTGGAGGCGGCTTCTGGTTTACAGACTTGGCCTGCCCTCTGGTGTAGGAGGAGATATGAGAATGTAAGGCAGCACCTTTGTAGATATAGTTTCCTTGACTCTGGCTGTAAAGAGAAAGCACACAACTTCATCTTCACAAGTAAAACAACTGTAAGACTCACAAATGTGAATCAGTTGTCCTGTACAGTAAAATGAGCTGATGCATAATAAGAACAGAGAATGTGTTGCTCATACCAACCTTTTAGAAAAAGAATCGGCTATTGAGAAGCAGAGGACGCAGCCCCCAAGGATACAGAGGACAGAACCTGCCCAGCCAATAAAGAGAGCAGCTCCAAGCTCATACCTGGAAACACAGAGTACTGTGAGTTGTACTATGTCTGAATTGGTCAATACACAAAACTCTATATTGAACAATTTTCCTTACTTTTGTGCTATATACATTGGGTCAAAAAACTCTGATGTTATCCGATGTGCATAGAGAGAGCACGCAGAAAGTGAACAAAGACCTGAAGAAAACAAGAAAAAGTGATTAAATTGCTCCAAAAATATGAGAAAAAAAAATGCAAACACGTATATCATTTACACTTACCGCTAAGAATGAAGTCTACACCAGCGAAACACGCAATCTTTGCTTTGCTTTTGTCGCTTCCCCCAATTTTGGTACATTTCATTCCCACAAGGGCAAACACAGAACCCAAAAACCCCAGGCAGACTGCTGCAATCATTAGTCCTCTGCAAGCTTGAATATAACCTGCAAACATAAAAAGGAAGTGCTCGTTTACAATCAAGTCAGATTCCTGCCTCTATCGGGTGGTTTTGCATGCCTTCTCACATCTGCACACCACAAGGTCAATGAGTTATTGACCTTCTGGCCAATTTACACATAAAGCAAGCAATACAATTAGTCACAAGTGACCACAATTGCTTTCAGGCACTTTCTGGCATTGTGGTGACCATGTGGGTATTCAACTTGCCACTCAGATAAGATTTTGAGGCAAATATTACCTTCAAAGTTAACCCCTGAAACTAGTCATCCATGGTCTAAACCGCCTGAGGCTCCCAGTAAATCTCCTTTATAGCTTTCAAGCTCCAAGAACAAGAGCTAAACATTGACATATTTGGAAGTAAATGAGTCTTTCCTTTGGAGCATTAGGCTTTAGGATGCCTGATAGTTTTGGGTAGTAATGAACTTAAACTTGAATATTTCAGCAAAATTTAGAAATAAGGTGTGGAAGGTTAATAAATTTGAAGCACCAAGTCAGTGAGGTTGAATCAATGGTAGATATACAAAAGAATCCTAAATGAACACCCAGCCTTCTTCAAATATCGTGGTATTATTAATTGAAAACTACACATAGATGTGTAAATCAAGCGATCATTAAAAGAATCATTATTAAAAGACAAATACAGATCATCTTATGAGAATAGAAAAGGGCTGACCATCCAGCGCCAGCATTGAGGGAAAGTCTTTGCAGTTGGAGACTCCTGTTGAATCAGTGACACAGGTTTTCCACAAATTGGACCAATATGTAGCTGTGGTAATGACTGTTCCATCAAGAGACGACACCTTCCAGTAGTCCGTCGGCAACGTTGAAGACACCAATACCCACCCCGAGGTAGTTAAAACAAAGGCCAAAATCTCCTGAATCATGCCGCTCATGCTGTATAGACAACTCCTCCACACCGCAGAGTCCTGCTAATTAAACTGGTAAGAGCCGAGATTGGTTAACGGTGCGCTGGCTGGTTCGATTTGTTAAATAATGCTGCTTGGCTCTGCACAAGTAGGTTCAATGGATAGGCTGTGATTGATAGTTAATGTGTTGTGGACAGTTATATTCTGCAGGGTGGAGTTTGGCCCTAAACATCAGCAAGTAACCAATGGTCTATAATGGCATTTTCTTACGATGTGCACGTCACTGTGACTCAGAGTTGACCTAATGGGCACTGAAAGTTCTGGATGTGGAAGTTCTATGATGACGTCACTGAAGAGGTTTAATTATCAAGCCCTGCATCAATCTGGATGAGAACTTTTTCTGAGGAGAATTTTGTGTAAAAGTAAATATAGAGATTTTAATTGGACATACAGCATTGAGTGAAACGTTATAAGATTTATAC
This sequence comes from Atherinomorus stipes, assembly GCA_023101725.1. Classification (NCBI taxonomy): domain Eukaryota; kingdom Metazoa; phylum Chordata; class Actinopteri; order Atheriniformes; family Atherinidae; genus Atherinomorus; species Atherinomorus stipes. Next base: position 243,501 of record JALJCO010006373.1, on the reverse strand, counting down.
ACTGATAAGGGAAAAAAATAAAATTTGGTGGCAGTCCTGAAGTGTCTCAGTTTATTAGAAGCGACAATTCATCTTGCAATCTTTCTTGGGCCTGTGGGGCTATAAACTTAATACAAATTGTTTTAAATGGCTGAAAATCTGAAAAGCATGCATTTGTTGTTGATTTTTTTCAAGTTAATTTCTCAGTTGTTTCTTGCAACATACAGTAATCTTGTATTACACTTTTTACAGCATGATTGATATGAAGCATACTTCTGTGTTTTTCAGTTGGCTTGAAAAAGAAAACGAGGTAGGATTATCACCACTTTCTGTCTACGCTGAATACACGACACAAGTCATTCTGCTTCCTCTTGGGCTTAAAATAGCAGGATTGAGATGACTTATTAACAGCTTGTAACTCTCTGATGCCTCACCCACAAGAATTACATTCTCAGTTTTAGGAAATGTTATTATTGGAGGAGATGATCAGGATGTTACAGACAAAAGATAAACAAAAGGTTAAACAAAAGACAGGATGGTGTCTAACCTCATGAGTTCGTTTTGCTTTTATGATGTGATGTAGTGGGTTAGATCCCCCTCTGGTGGCTGAACACTTGATACAATCTCTGCCACCATCAGGTGGAGCTAAGAATCTAAAATAAATTCAGCCTGTCACCCAGCTGTCATAGAGCACACTGTCCTTTTAGTTGATTTTGAATTGGAAATAAATGAACAAAGCTATGAAGGTTTAACACTAAAAAGTACATCTCATATCATGCTCTTATAAAAAGGGACAGAGAGAGCTCATAGAGCGCATTTATTTCATAGAGTAAAAACTTTGACTCTGATCTCCCTTAGTCCAATATCCCACTGCCATTTTTTGTGGGGTTTGACTTAACAATGGGAAGGGTATTGTTGGTAGAGGATGAAATTAACTTATGTATAAATTGCCAAAGGTGCATCTGTCAAAAGTTTGTACTCACTTATTCATTTGCCTACCTTTTTACTTGATCCTATTTACTTATAGAGTGAAACAATAACACTGAGGGACTCCTGTAGTCAGAAAACAATTAAGCAAACCAGAAAGTTTCTGTTTTGAGCTGTATTTCCAATAAATTAATTCACGCTTCACATGGTTGTGATGCTGAAGAGACAGACAGACTTTTGCAAGGTTGGGGGAATTTTGCAGAGTTTAGGGCAGTATTTGATTTTTTAAAAAGAAGAGAGCACATATTGCACTGGGTGGGATGGTATGTGGCTGTAGGAAAAAGCATAAAACTGAAAAAGATAAAAGTGTTTCTCCATATAAGTACATACTGTATATAATGTCCTGCAAGCAGTCAAATCATTCATCACAACAGGACTGATCCAGAGCACATGACACAATTCTCTGTGAACAACAGATGTAACCATAAACTTCTGAAATGGGCCTTGTGGGCAACCTAAAAATACAGAAGTTGAAAAATCTGAGGAAATAATTTAAAACAGTCAATATCTGTATAAAGTATTAATATCTTCATACAGCATGGGCTGTATTCCTTTAATTTTATGTAAAGAATAAAGAAAAGGAAAAGGAAACAATAGACCACAGAATGATTTTATAAATACATACATACATACATATATACACACACACACACACATATATATATATATATATATATATATATATGCATATGTATACACATTTGTCCTTATGTTATGAATGAACAAGTTATGGACTTGAAATGTTATGCATATGGAGTATTCATTAGATTTTGTTAAGTTTTATTTTCAAATAGGGTGTCTTTTTTTACTTCCTCGCCACTTGAACTCTATAGAAACACTCAGTTTGACATCTCCAACAAAAGTTTACACATTTGCCACAGTTAACATATCAGCCATAATCTGTAACAGAGATTAAATCAGCCCATGCTTGTATTATTTGGGCTTTTCTCTGTACAGAGGCTGCAAGTTTTGTTAGAAATCTGATCACAAGTAAACATACAGTAGTGTATGTCTGCTTTTTTTTTTCATTGTTTTCATTATAAAACACAATGACAATAGTATATAATTAATGTATAACTGAGGTGTTATTATAGTTAAGAATAAACCATGTACGTGACAAACTGATACAATGTGACACTGAACAATGAATACAAGCAAAAAATAAGCCAATAAATAAATAAAACAGAGTCTCATAAACAAATCCTGTGAACACGATTTGCTTAATTGCAAAGCAAGACCACCTAAAATATCTTATCAGACGACCATTTTATTCTACCATTACAATCTATGTGATAACGTCTGAGCAAAGAGGACTAGCAATTGGTCAGTGTAAGAGGGCAACAGAAAAGCAGCAGTTGAGTACTTTAGTTTTGCAGTTTTGGAACCAAGTTGATGCATCTCTTTATGTGTTGATGGGTGGAGTAAATTAAATTGTTACATTTTAGGAAGATTTACAGATAAAACACTATCAACTCACCAGATATTTCACAAGTGTGCAAAGAATTCAATGGGGAAAGTTATAAACAAAGACAAACACGGCCTGTAAAAAACTGACATTACAGAGATTTTGTGTCCCACAGCAATGATGCAATGCCCCTCTGATCTTACCTTCCAGCTTCAGAATAGTATGATGTGGTCTGCAGTGCAGAGCTCCAATGGCATTTCCAGCACAGTTGTTCCACAAACCCTGGAGCACCCAGGTTGCTGTGATGACTGACGATGCCCGGCTGGTGGCCCTCCATTCATTGGAGACCGTGGCGCCAATAGTGGCACCCAAGCCGGCCAGCCCGCTGAGAAAAGCCAGAATCTGCCAGCTTGACATTTGATGGTTTAAGATATGGCTGCAGTCTTTTGGCAAATTCAAAAAATAAGAAGAAATAAAATGTCCCGAGGCAACCAAATTACACTGCGGACATGTGTTTCACTGAGATGATTAACAGACAAGACACCTGCCTGCGTATCTGGGGGAGAGGGATGGACATAGATGTCTCAAAGTGAAATAGTAAAAGAAGTATGAGCTGGCAGTTCAGTATTAATCTAGGAAAGGGACAATGAGAGAACGCTCCATTTGTGCATTCAAATTCTGGTCTAAAAATAATTGTAGGTATCATATTAACATAAAGAATAATACATGAATAATCATTAATCCCCAAAACAGGTGAAAAACAGGTGACAAAGTCCAGTTACTTGTTCATCTATTTCAGCACTGAGTTTTTAGAAGCTGAGAGACTAATGATTGCCAGCTCATATGTGAACATGTATGTTATCTTTTAATGTTCCCGGTTTTACTGGTGGGAAGTGTCAAGAAAACAAAAGCAAGACCAAACTGACATACTGTATAATCCTGTCATCACTGTATCAGTCTGCTGTTTTATATTAGATATTTCAAATACTGCTAGTTAAATAGAAAAATTTCATCCCATGCAGGCAATAAGTTACTCTTTTAGCAAAAGTTCTGTTCATACGTGATTCAAGTAAAATTATCTCACGTCTTCAGAGATAACCTTAAGAACAACCAAGCTTTGTCTTTTCTGTTTGAGATCTGTAAAGTTACAGATACAAAATGCACAGTTTAAAAAAAAAAAAATACAAAAACAGGGAACACTTAAACAACACATCCTAGATTTTAATTAATGAAATATTCTTGTTGAAAATCTTTATTTACTACATAGTGGAATGGGTTGAGAACAAAATAAAATAAGAATGATAGGAGGAAATCAAAATCAACAACCACAGAAGTCTGGATTCAGAATAATACTCAAAATTAAAGTGGAAAGATCAGATTACAGACTGACCCAAATTCTGCAGGAACTCCTCAAAACAATTCAGAATTAGGGTCAGTGTTTGTGGCCTTCATGTGCCTGCATGAACATCAATATCTGATGAGATGACAGATGTTCTCCAGAGAGATTCTCTCCCAGACTTGGATCAGGGCATCAGTCAACCGCTAGATGGTCTGTTGTGTGACATGATGACCCAGAGGTGCTGCATTGGATTCAGTCTGGAGAAATGGCCTATGGCCACCACCTGTAGGAGCATTCCTTTATATGGGTTGTCTTATTAATTGCCTCTCATTTCCACATGTTACCTGCTTTATTTGTGCAACAGCAAGTGAAATGATTCACATTCAGTGTTACTTCATAACTGGACAGACTGAAATCCCAGAGGTAGGACTGACTTTGGGTTACATGGTAATGATTATGTGTTCCTTTTTTAAAGCTGTGTACAATAATTAATTTGCACAGAGAGATCAATCTGAGTTCAAATCAGAGATCAGTGGTACTGTAGGTGAAGCCAAGTAGTTGTTGACTTCTTCTGCATTGTTATCAATGTATTTCTATGACTCACAGTTTACTGTTAAGAATGAAAAATAAACAGGTTACAATAATTCATATTTTTTCACTGTCACATTATATTTTCATACTTTTAAAGAATCACCAGCTGATTTCAAAGTAGTTTAAAAACAAAAAGCAGACACGGTTAGTATCTGTGATATTTCATCACAAATTTAAAAATGAAAACAGAACATACTGTATACAGCAGCTTCATATCGGGCTATAAAAGACATGACCTGTAGACACGTTGGGATAAGGACTCACTAGGTGTTGCTTAGTTTTCACTTTAACTCTTGTATTTAGGAGCTTTTCTATAGTGTCCAAAATTGGTTGAATATTAACTTGCATTCTACGATAACATTTAACTATATGGAAGAATCTCAAGAGAAATGTTAATGTGCAGGTTGGCAGTGTCTGAAAATATTGTGTTTGTCTCTAACACACACACACACACTCGCATGCACTGCTGTGTAGTAAGTGGATTTACATTGGAGAAACATGAAAAATACATCTTTATATTAATAGTTATGATCACCAAAAGGAGATATTTGCAGCAAATTCAAAAAGGTTCATAGAAAGGTGCTGTAGCAGAGGGATCTTCAGGCTACCTCAGTTTTAATAGCTTTTTGTAGCAGTAGGCTAGTTGTTTTTGCACAGACTTAATCTCTCCTATAAATGTGAAGTCAGATGTCAATATTTAGAAAAGATGAAGAATGAGTTAATTTTTTTTTATATTGCATGCTCCCTCTACACTCCCTTTACATTAAGTAGATTCTATTCCCACTGATTAGCGTTTTCCGGCTTCCCCAAATCCCCCCCCACACCTATGGGCCCCCTTTATTCCTCTCTCCCCAAAAACCCTATTTTTAATACTCAAGAGCTTTCTTCTTAAACCTCCTTTTTTTTCTTCCTTTTTTTTTTCTTCTGCCTCCCCATTTACCATCCAAATTTTACCATCCATCCTTATAAACCAACTTAAGCCAATTCATATATTTCTAATCTTACATACAAAAAGAACACTTTTCCAATATTTTTTTTTTTTTTCTCCCCATCTATTCATATTTATATTTTTTCCTTCTCCCCCCTTTCTTTTTTTTTTTTTTTTCCCATTTATTTTAATATTATTTATTTCTCCTTTTTTCTCCACTTATTTTTTTTTTTTTTTATCCCATTATTTTATATATTGAAATAAAATTTAATTCATTAATAAAAATTAATTAATTAAATAAATATAATTTTAAATACTCTTTTAAAAATATCTTTCATACAAAACACCCAGTTATTCTAGACAGATATGAAAGGTGCGGGGGGGTTTTGTTTAAAATCATTTAAAGTCATTACTAACAGTTTACTTCTTTTTTTGCACTTTTTTATAAAATAAATTTTATTATCTTTTTAAACACATGAATATATAAAAAATAGTGGCTTTGTATAGATACTAAAATTTACGCCTTGAAGTTTGTGGAGTGATGGACATATGCTTCAGCCAATCACCGTTTAGTGGGCGGGGTCAAAACGCCGCGCTCACACACTGGAGCTGAACCAGCTGGCTACCTCAAGCTGTAATCCTCTGCTAAATGTCGGTGCTATAGTGACAGAGACTGGAGTTCACGCCAGCTGTGCTGTCAGAGTGTTTCCACTTGTGAGTTTTTATCGCCATCCCTCTGCCACAGCCTGCAGAGAAAGCCTGCAGGTCGCTTTTAGTGTTGGGGGCATGGAACCTCTGCCGAAGGAGGCGAAGGATAATCCCTCGGCTTCAGCTAATCTTCTCTCCAAGATTTTCTTCTGGTAAGAAAACTAGCCTCACACTGACAGCTTTGTGTGACATAAACTGAATGGGGGACTCTGCAGTGTGACAATTTTGTGGCCACTAAAGAAATCAAGTCCCTGGATGTGATAGCAGGTGGCTGCTGAGCATCCCCATGGTGTTGGCACATCAAAGGAGAAAGCTCTTGTTTAATTCACAAGTCTTGAGTTTAAAAGTGGCTAAAGAAAGATGAGCAGCAAGATGTAAACTCAGAAGACTTTTGCTTTTGTTAAACAAGTTGGAGAAGCAAAACCTAACAGAAATAAAACTCCTCTCTGACACATAACCTGTTTTGCTTAAAAATGTTGAACAACTTCTACTGAAATGTTGTTGAAACAAGATCAATGTCTGATTATTTATATATATATATATATATATATATATATATATATATATGTATGTATATTATATATATACATTTATTTATTTACTACTGAAACTTTTTACTTATATTGATTTCATCCTTAGTTGGCTGAACCCATTGTTCAGAATTGGGTACAAGAGAAAGCTGGAAGAAGATGACATGTATAAAGTTCTCCCAGAGGATGCATCTGATAGACTTGGAGAGGAACTACAGTGGTGAGTTGCTGAGCTTTTTCTCTATAGAATAGTAGTTTTATTTTTTTAATCAAACCTAAACATCTCTCTTTAAGCACTACTGTATATCAGTGGCATATTCTCTGTGATTTTCCTGAAGCGTAAGCGATTTAAAGTATTGAGTGAACAGTCTCAGATCTCTAATTCAGCCAAAATATTTATCTGCATCTCAGAGGAATTAAAAGTTTCACACTTAACAGAGCAGTATAGACCAAGAGCATGGTCGCAAACCCTTTTGTCCATGACCACTGTCACAATTTAATTATTCTCTGAAAAATGTCATGCAAACATGGGCTTGCAAGGATTTTATTACAAGGCATTGCTTTCCAAAATACTTAAAACCTCCCTATTATGGATTGGTCTCCTGTTCCTTTAAATTTTATATGCTTTCTTATGTTTTCAGACTGTATTCTGGCTCTTGTTTTTCTGTTAATTGGTTTAGGAATGGGATGTCTCAACACTTTCTCGATCTAGAAACTGTGCAAACCTGCATATTGTACCACAGTACTATTGCTTGCTATGGAAGCACACATGGTCGTGCATGTACACATGCATGCGAGTGCATGACCAACATAGTAGTTAGACTAACAACAGGTGTTTCAGATTTATGTCTCAGAAATCATTCTGGGCATCTTGGATGTTCAGTCACTGCCAACTTGAGCTTTGTTTTACCCCTACTGGATGACCCATCCAAGACCCTTTCCGCAACATTCAGTTAGTAGAGTTGTACTCAAATTCTCACATGAAGTAAAGTCTAGGAATGACCTTCCTTTGCCCTGGGAGAAAGTCCAAGTGTGTTATAGCCAAACAGAGACGAATGTCCCCTTCACAGCATTTCACCTCTGACTTTGCACAAGATGGGCTGTCTCCTGTTGAGAGCGTGGCATCAGTTAACACTGATCTTGGAGGTGAGCCTACCTATATATAGACAGAACTACTCAAACGCTCACATGCAGGCTGAATTCACTCTCACTCTAATCACATTAACTCTCAAAAGAGTGACTTTCAGGAGATCGTTGACTTTAGAGGCTGGCATAAACGTAAATGTGTTCAACTAGGATGGTTTTAAAGAGTTTAAAGACAAGTTTAAATGAACTTGTCTTGGTTTTCCCTGGTGATAGCTTATTTACTTGCATAGTTACTCCTGTAGTCCAATGGGTGTATCACCATCAGGGACATCGTGAGTATCTCCACTTTCGGTATTGGTATCACATCTGACCACCTGGCGCTAATTCATCAGAAGTGCCAATATGTCCTGCAACCCAGAATAGGCCTATTATTATTGCTTGTCATTAGATTGCAGTACTATAATGGACTCCCTCAGTTATGTTCTACAGACACGTAGTATATTCTAACAGGCTTGTATTTATATAGCGCATTTGCAAATAAACAAAAACAAGTCTGGTGCTTTTGTACAACTGGTAAAGATAACAACAAGATCTGATTGGCTGCATGAAGCAAAGGTGTTTGAGCAAAAGGAAAAACAACATTTTACAAATGTGAGGGATGGGGATGAATAGAACATACTTTTTGTTTGTGCTGTAGCCTGTTGCATGGGGAACATTTTACACACTTCAAAATTCGGCAATGGGCAAGAAGATCCCTGTCCCTCAATTTAAACATCATCAAAACTTTGTGGACACACTCAAAAGTTGGCCCAAGGATCTTGCAGAGCCTGAAAATAATTGCCAGAATGACTGGTAAAAAGAAAGACTCAGATAATTGGTAAAGGAAAATTTTCCATTTAATAATACCAATTATTGTTGGATTATACATTGTGGAAAGCATGAGTAGTCACCTTTACAATGAGGATTGTGCATTTATGGAAAAAGCAACACAGCTAAACTTGTGGGTAACACCCCCCCCAAATGTGCCAGGCGTTTTTATTGGTCAACCAGAGTGATTGCGTTGTTCACTCTGGCACATACAGCCAGCCCAAGCTGATCCCACAAGGGTTGAGGTCTGCATCACAGCAGGCAGTTCCATCCTCTCCTCCCCAATTCCAGGAGAATCATGTGTCTGCAGCCCAGCAGAGCCACAGGTTCAGAGCTGTACTTCTGGCCCCTTGATTTTTCATGACAGAGGAGAAACACAGTTAATGATGAAATACTGTCACAAGTTTCTACATGGAAACGGCAGAGATGAATGGGAAAGGAAGAGCCCAGTGCATTATGAACGTCCCTCAGCCGTCTAAACCGATAGCCGCTTAACTAAAGGATGGCTAACCATCCCTAACTATAAGACTTATCAAAAAGGAAGGTTTTAAGCCTAATCTTAAAGGTTGAGAGGGTGTCTGCCTCCTGAACCTGAATTGGTAGCTGGTTCCACAATAGGGGGCCTGATAGCCAAATGCTCTGCCTCCCATTCTACTCTAATGCCCTTTTCCACCATCACTTTTCTGCTCAACTCGCCTCTCCTCGCCTCGGTTAGTGGGCTTTTCTACTAGAGGTTTTCCAAGCTGAGTTGATACATTTTCTGTACCTGCTCTGGCGAAGTTCTGAGCATGCTAAGGTGAGCTATGTCTGACGTCATCTCACTGCATGCCACCTATTGGCCAAAGGGTTCGCCAATCAGATGTCAGGGTCAGAGAATGACATCATGGGTGACAGTTCACACTCCCTACCAGTAGGGGGAGGTAACGCACCTCAAAAAGTGTTTGCCAGCTGCCAGTAAAAACAGCAACAGAGGATGAAGACGAGGAGAAGGAGGATGAGATGCACAGATGATATGGGCCGTTTCTCAATTCCTAGTTTGCGTACTGCATACTCGTGTACTTGTGAGTACAGACTTGTGAGTATGTACTGGAAGACTGCACTTGTTGGACGCACATCAACATTATTTATGAAGTTGGAAAGTTTATCTTGCAGACCCACTCTGATTTGTTTGTTCCCCCATCTGTTCAAAAGGGACGTTCTCTCCAAACCAGCTGTCAAACTTGTGTGAGTCATCCGGCTGATCGGCCTTATTAAGTGGATCTAAAACTACACCCACCTGACTCGTTGCTTGGTTGCCTGGGCAGTAAATGGAGATGACCCACTGACAAACACCTGACAGCACTTGAACCTCAAACAAATACCAAGAGGAGAATATTGCAGGGGATTTGGGCACATTTTGGGGTATCTACCCACATGAGCTGCCTTAGTCACTTCACAAACCCGCAATCCTTTCAACGTATACCTCGTTGCCATGGTGACGAATCAGGTTTTCCAACAATACATAATACAGCGCCAACTGATATTGTTAAAGGGGAGAAATAATTGACTAGATAGAAATTTTCTTTTACGTTAGCAGCAGAAATTTTCAATACTTAATCATATAATTTTCCTTGTTTGCTTTGTTTGCTAAAAATGCATAAAATACAGTTTGCAGTAATGTGATTTATGATAAGCAACTAACACAATACAAATGTTGTGAATAACTGATTATTATTGCTGTTCCATCTTTCTCCTGCATTTTGGAGGTACTGGAATCAAGAAGTTCAGAAGGCTGCCAAAGAGTTGCGGCCACCCAGACTCACCACAGCTCTCATTCAGTGTTATTGGAAGTCATACGCACTCATTGGGATGTACATCTTTGTAGAGGTATATTACTGTGCTACAGTGACACCACACATATTAAGAGTTAAATTTCTTTTTAAATGTGCATGTTTCATTTTAGTGTTTCATTTCTCTTAGGAAGTCATCAAAGTCATTCAGCCAGTGCTGCTTGGGAAACTGATCGAGTACTTTGAGAGAAATGAACCTGCTCAACTAGCTTCAGTTGATGAGGCTTACGTATACGCCGCAGGCATCTCGCTGTCCACCATCTCCCTGGCTCTGCTTCATCATCTGTACTTCTATCAAGTCCAGCTAGCAGGCATGAAGATTCGCGTGGCCATGTGCCACATGATCTATCGGAAGGTCAGTGATGGTGAATGTTAACATCTGTTTGTCAACCTCAGTGTTGGTGACTTGACCTGACATCTCTGTTCCGCTTAGGCCCTTTGTCTTAATAGCTCAGCACTGGCCAAAACAACCACAGGACAGATTGTCAACCTTTTGTCCAATGATGTCAACAAATTTGATGAGGTGACTGAAAACTCCTCATTATACCACAGTTGTAGTTTATAGCCACTTTTCATTATTATGCATAAAGCCTTTGCTTTTTTTCTTAGCTGTTAATATTTTCAGTGATATTGAGGACTGAAGTGTTTACTCCTGTAGAAATGTTTTGCTCTATTCTGATTAACATTTCTGTTATTTTGTTCACCTCTGTATATGAGATAATGTGGGTAATTGTGCGGATAAGCTTATGTGATGTAACAGCATTTGATTTTTTTCCAGAGTTTAATTCATTCTAATTAATTGCTTCGCTGAGTGATATTATGGTGTTTTCTTTTGATTTAGTCAAAAAGCCTGTAATCTTAAAACGAAAATCCTGTGTTTGACTTCTACAAAATGTCTCTTCAGGTTACTTTATACCTGCACTTTCTGTGGCTTGGTCCTCTTCAAGCAATATCTGTGTTATTATTGTTGCTGTATGCGATTGGCCCATCGTGTCTTGCGGGAATGGCTGTCCTCTTCATTCTGTTGCCAATACAGACCATGTTTGGTCGTTTGTTCTCGCGTCTCAGGTCTGCAGTCTTTTGTCTGGTTTTTCATGTGGTTTTCTCAATTTACAGAAGTCTTTGACTTATTTTCCAGTCCTGCAATTTGTGTCTTGTGTTTCAGGGCTGAAACAGCTGTGCTAACAGATGAACGAATCCGCACAATGAATGAAGTTATTTCTGGGATTCGAGTTATAAAGATGTATGGGTGGGAGAAACCTTTTCGGTACACTGGTGGATGAGGTCAGAAGGTACAGCAGATCTAGTTTTTTTGCAAGTCTATGTGTGTTATGATGATTGTGGACCTTTTTTACAGTTAATAGTGTGAAATTATGAGCAAATCCACAGGTGCATTTTTTTTTTTTTTACATTAATAAAAAGTTGAAAGGTGTTTGCGGTTTCCATGTGCCAAAAAACAACAGTTAATGAATTCAAAATGAAATTCTACAACATTTTACACAGCATTTGCTCACAACTTGTTTTGTTTTGGACAGAATGGAAATCTTCAAGATCATGCAAAGCTCCTACCTGCGTGGCTTGAACATGGCTTCTTTCTTTGTGGCCAGCAAGATCGTCATCTTCTTCACTGTCTGCGTTTATGTGCTGACAGGAAACAAGCTGTCCGCTAGCAGAGTGTTTATGGCTGTTTCCCTCTACGGAGCGGTCAGACTCACCATCACTCTCTTTTTTCCCTTCGCAATCGAGAAAGTCTCTGAGTCTCTCATCAGCATCCAAAGGATTAAAGTAAATACATCCTGCAATGACACAAGTACTTCCTGCAGAAACTGCTTATCTTTTAAACACATTTGAATGAATACCTATTAAAGAGGTAAAACAGTGCCACAATACGAGGACATATTTTTACGAGTTAATGTCCAAAAAGATGGGGGCATTGGTAGCTTAGTGGTTACAGAGGTGGACTTGGGTCTGGAGGACTTGGGTTTAATTCCCTGGGCTGGCAACTGAGGTGAACCACTGTGAGCCCCTTAGCAATGGCCTTAATCTCCAACTGCTCTCAGGCACCGGGATCTGGTCTGGCAGCCCACTGCCCTTAGTGTAGCTAGGACGGATTAAATGCAGAGGAGGAATTTCTTGGGTGGGATTGATACTGTCTGATATAAAGAAACAAAAGACCCAGCAGCAAATCTACAGTGTGACAGGGAAAATCACAGCATCAAGCAGAACTTTCAATGTAATGTAATCAATAGATATAGCAAAGCTAGAGTTGTCTGGTCCCCAGTGACAATAATCATGCTTGGCACAGATCAAGGTAATCTTTTCAGAAGCAGAACAACATATCTGCTCTTAGCAGCATATTAGTGAAAATGTCTCAGATATTTGAGCTTTAGAGCCTGAGCAGCTGGTTTTTATTGATTGTTGTGGATTAAGCCTTTCGACATATTAATGATCTTAACAATAACAAAGCTCAAAATGAAGGAATGAACGTTTTGATTAAATGCAAGTCAAAGCCAAGATTTGAATTCCTTTAAAATGTCATGCTGGGTTTAATTAAGAAAACTCTTTTAACATCTTGCAACTAAACGAATATTTCTACTGCAGTATACTGTAGGGAGCACGGCCACCTTTCAATGCCAACAAAATATAACATTAATTTTCATTTTCTGTTCTAGAAGTTGCTCAATAAGCCATATATATTTATAGGCACTGTTTTAAAAGGGTTAAATGTTTGATTAACATAAAAAACATGTTTCGTGAAATTAACTTACATTTTCAGACAAATATTAATAGCCAGCACATATTAACAATATGAAAACTGTAACTATTTTTAACATTTTTTCTAAGAAATTTCTTCTGCTGGAAGAAGTTGCTCCTCAGCATCTGGGACTTCCTGTGGCAGAGAAGAAGGACTGCATGGTGAAAATTCAGGATTTAGTGTGCTACTGGGATAAGGTGAGAGACATGGCAGGAAAATGTTCTCTCTCTTTTATCTTAAATACTGTATGTGTCACATGCAGGCTTGAAAGCTCTTGAAGTTCAAAACAAAAAGTTATGTTTTTAACTGACTGTAAGGCATCTTGGACAGGTTTCTAGTTTTGAGCTACAAGTAAACCTTGCATTACCTGGTGTATTGCAGGGTTCCTACAGTGTTCCAGTTCATTTACTTTTTCTTGCAGAATCTTGAAGCTCCAACTTTACAGAATGTGTGTTTCACAGTGAGACCTGAGCAGCTCCTGGCAGTTATTGGACCTGTTGGAGCTGGAAAGGTCAGGTCTGTTCTGTACTCTCAGATTCATCATGCACACAAAGTCATAAACCCTGAGACATAATAAATAACTTGAAATTGCTTCTTTTTTTTCTTGCTTTTACTGCAAGTTTGACCAGTTTTTTTCATGCTAAGCTTTTGTTTTTTTTTGTTATCTTCTTAGCTTACCCTTAGCAAGAAAAAGTCTAAGGGCATTTCGCATAATTGCCATTCAATCTTAAATTGTGTTTGTATTTGTCAGTCCTCACTCCTGAGTGCCATACTGGGAGAGCTGAGTCAGGAAAGTGGTGTAGTGAAAGTCAAAGGAGAGCTGACATATACTTCTCAGCAACCATGGATTTTAGCCGGCACAATTCGGAGCAACATCCTTTTTGGCAAGGAGCTCAACCTCAAGAAGTATGACCGAGTTTTAAGAGCCTGTGCCCTCAAGAGAGTGAGACATCCCTTAAATCTTATTCTTTATTTTCACCTGCTGTGCTAGGTTTTTAAACTGTATAGCTGAATCACTGCTAACATTTGATCTAGTCTAGCTGGTAATTAGTTCAGTGTGAATCTGAGTATGTGGACCTTTTCTTAGGACATGGACTTGTTGCCTGGTGGGGATTTGGCCATGGTTGGAGACAGAGGAGCCAATCTCAGTGGGGGACAAAAGGCTCGGGTCAGCTTAGCAAGGTGTGCTAAATAACATTAGCGCTATGTCTTTTGTGCCAGTCACAGAGATAACCTCCACATCTGTGTGTTTTTAGAGCAGTTTATCAGGATGCAGACATCTACCTGCTAGATGACCCTCTCAGTGCTGTGGATGCTGAAGTGGGGCGGCATCTCTTTGAAGAGTATATTTCTGTTTTTTTACCAACATCTTCGCATCACTAGTGAAAATGAATACCAATATAAACTGAACATTTTAGTTACACACATTTTTCTCACCAGGTGCATTTGTGGAGTTTTAAGGAAGAAGCCTCGTATTCTTGTCACTCATCAACTGCAGTATCTGAAGGCTGCAGATCAGATTGTTGTCTTAAAAGAGGTTTGTGCTTCTGTGTTTACTTGTTATAGTAGTCACAGTAATGTCTGCATTTGGGTACTAAACAGACCAACTTAAAGGGGAAGTTTGTTTTTTTTCAATCTGGACCTATTTTCTAGCATGAAATATGTTCATTTACTCACCCAGACAGTTTTTGGTGCAACTTGACTTCCTTCAGGAGATATTTGGATCCACTTGAGATCAGCGCATGTCCAATATAATGGAAGTGATGGAGCAACTGTGCGCAGCTTCTAAATAAGACATTATCTGCCACAAACTCCTTCATTTCACCAATGTTATGTTACGAAACATTAGTCGAACCCCCCATGAGCTCGAAGTGGCTTTTTTGTGGTGATTCGTCCTTATTTACAGACATTTACTTGTTATGGTGTCGCGTAATAGTGACATCATCAAAGTTGCCTGTTAATTATTGCACATTAACAGTAAAAATGTCTGTTAATGTGGAATAATGCACCCATACTGCGTCAAAGATGTAGGCTTTTCAACTATAGTTTGTAACTTTTAGAAGGAATTTCAAATTTGGACTTTTCAGACCACAAGACATTTTTTCTACTTCTCCTTTGACCATCTGATTGAGCTTGAGTCCTGAAAAATGTTCATTTTCTTTAATATGTTATCTCTGCCTGGCAGTTTAGTATTTTTATTTCCATTCATGGATGATACAGTGTGCACTGACAGTGGCTTTGGGAGCATTTCTGAGTCCATACAGTGATTTCCACAACAGAATCATGTCTGTTTTTAATGCAATGTCGCCTGAGGCCCTGAAGGTCACGGCATTTCTGTAATCTTCTTCAGCCTGGCCCCCGAGGTACATAAATGTCTCTGGATTTTCTGAATCTTTTAATGATATTATGCAGTGTGGATGATGAAATCCTTTTCAGTTTTGGGTTTTGAAATGATATTCTAAAATGGTTTATTTATTTACAAACAGCCATTCACAGTGATGATTTTCTCTTCGTCTTTACTTCAAAAATTTGAAAGATGAATTTCCAGGAGGCTCTTTTAATACCAGTTTGTTACTGTAAACAGTTGTAGATATTCCACCAGGTGTTGAACCAGAACTTGACTTTCTCATATTCTAAACTTTAGAATAAGAGAAAGTCAAATTCTAAGTTACTCTAATCCTCACATGTTTATAATCTAAATATTTGCAGATGTCTGTGGTTTGTTTTGTGCTGGATTCTTTTCTGACCTTCCTCTTGACTTCTTCTTCTGTTTGTTAGGGCCAGATGGTGGCACGGGGCACCTACAGTGAGCTTCAAGGCTCCGGACTAGATTTTACTTCCCTGCTTAAGGAGGACCAAGAGGAGGAGAGACAGGACACAACACCTCAGCCTGGGACTGCCTCCTGCCTCCCTTACGCACTCTCTGACAACTCTTCTATGTCTTCTCTTTCCTCCTCTCGGTATTCTTTGATTGAGGGAGTAGAGCCTCTTGCGGTGGTAGGTATTTCAATTTTTAAAAGGTTGAGAACATCAAAATCATTTAAATAAAAAATGGGTCTTGCTTTGCATCCCTAAAACCACCAGAGAGCAGTAGATACTCACACTTTCCTATTTTCTCTGTACAGCCTGATTTAAAGTGTTGCTGGATGACTTCCATTGACACCATGGTTTCTGTGTGTAGGTAATGCAACCAACAGAGGAGGAGAAGCCGCTTAGAAGGAAACATTGGCCTGCGTATGTATGTGAAATATTTCTTGGCAGGTGCCAACTTCCTGGTCCTTTTGGTCCTCTTTGCACTCAATGTCCTAGCTCATGTGAGTTCATTTCCTTTTAGTTTCATGCTTTTCTTGGTCAAAATTTGATAGATGCCACACACACTTTTTCCTCAACTTGATTTAACATGAAATTCCAATTCTTACAATTTAATTTGAGTGAGAAATTTTTTATATGTTTAGTCTTCATTGCGTTTCAACGCGGTGTTGATTTATTCCTTTTTGTGTTGTATTCAGATTGCATTTGTCCTGCAGGATTGGTGGCTTGCACGCTGGTGAGATTTTGCTTCCTGACACAATGTGAAAAAAAAAGAGAATAACAGGTTTTGTAAGCAAACTGAGATTTTTTTTTTCCTAGACTGAAAAAGGTTGATGATTTAATTGATGAGGACTGATCCAGACTGTTTTACTTGACGTTATCTGTTACTTATTGAAACTGACCTTGTGCTTTAGAATACAAGGAATGTTTTTTTGTGTTGTGCCTCAATGTTGCAGCGTTCTTTTCTTTGTCATGTTTATTTGTCCTTGTGAATTTTTGTTCCTCCCGTGGCTGGCTCGCAGGGCCTCTGAACAGAAGCATATGAGTGTGACAGAGCTTCTCAATGGCAGCTACCCTCAGCAGCTGGACCTTGACCTGTACCTAGGTGTTTACGCAGGTGAAGCTTACTGAACGCACATTGCTTTTTGTATACTTTTGAGATTGTGAATAGAGCAGCTATTCAGTGAACAGACTCATAGTTCTTTGGCTGTGGCCCAAGGCCTTCAAGGCCCAGTGTATTTGTACATGGGCCTCAGCTGTACAGCGAGATAGCACTGCCTTTCTTGTTCTCTGCTGTCGGATTGCTCTGATTGTCTACTTTTGACTCCCAGCCTCTTCACTCTTTCACGCTTTGCATTCACAGTGATAAAGCAGCATTCAGGGGAAAAATAACTATATACTTGAAGTGGGAAAAATAAATTGGAATAGAACTGTTTGTCCAATAATGCCAATTGTAATTTGTGCAGTTGCTGATCTTGTAACAGGCACATGGACAGAATTGGATGGTGTACTCATGACTTTTATTTCTGTGCTCTTCCCAGGTTTAACAGTCACCTCAGTTGTGTTTGGCTTCTTTCGCACCTTGGTTTTCTTTCATGTCCTTGTGACCTCAGCACAGACCCTTCACAACAGCATGTTTAACGCCATCCTCCGAACCTCAATCCGGTTTTTTGATATCAACCCAATTGGTAAGTTTTCAATGAGAGAGTTGAGAAGTTTATTCAAAGCGACAGTGCTCTACGACATGACATGACTCGCTGTACTAGTTACTGTTTCAAGCCACCACTAGAGAGCAGACTGTCACTTTCTTTTTCATATTTTTCCATCACATCTTAAAGCTTTTACTTAAACTCCTTGGTTTGCCAAGATTGTCAAGTTCTGCATGATACAATGATTTATATTTTTAAAGTGTTCCTCCTTAAAAAAACAAGAAATAGTCATAATTAAAGTAAATGATAATTAAAGAAAACTTGCATCTGTTTTATTAAAAAAATCAAAACAAAACAAAACAAAAAACATATATGGATAGTTTTTTTATTTTTTATTTTTTTAATTAAATTGGATTAAAAATTAGATTTGAGAGGACTGACATCATGAAAGCCACTGTTGGAAGTGAAACCAGTCTAATCAAAATTCCATTTTCATCCAAAATGTTGTGATAAGATTTGATATTTAGCCATAATATATTTAAAATAAGCCACCTATGAGAATGAGTAAATTGTGCTTGGAGTACAACGCTGTATTTGCAGTACAGAGTTGTGTAAATACTCAGGTATTTATCTTGTGCGCTGTATCAGGAATCTTAATTATTTCATTAGCTTTGCAGGCTGCTGCTCAGTGGCCCTGGGTGTTGGACATGATTTAAAAAAAACAGTGCGCAAACACTCCAATTGTATTTGACTTTACACAAGGCCAGACAGCTTATCTTTGCAGTTTTTTTTTTCCATTTAAATTTTAGACCACGTTTTGAAGGCAGAAGCAAAAAAAAAGTGTAACTACAAGGAAATGTTTTACCCTTTTTGTTTAATCTCTATAGTTTTGCTATATTAATTAAAAACCTCTTATAATTAGGTGAAGTAGTGTCACCACAATCTGTCACTCATATCCAAAGTCAACTATCAAGTGGCCCACTTTGATAACTTCAATTTTTCTGGAGCATTGTTCACCTGTCAGGAGATAATTACTCTGCTTAATCTCTTCATACTGACATGCGTGTACAGCACAATCAGCTCGGGTGGGAATTCTCAACAAGAGGGAAACTTGTATCTGTATAATGAGTCATAATAAGCTGGTAACACAAGTCTATATATGATTTGAGGGTGTTTAGGAGCTTGCGGTTTCTACTGGCATTAGAAGTGGGTGTAGCGACAAAGCTCCCCTTTGCAAAGCTGTGTTTGGAGCAAAAACCACATGTCTTAATCTTTAACTTTTGTTTTTATTGCTGATGTTGTGTCATGCATTGAACTACCTGGCTGCTTTAAGTATCTGGGTGTGCCTTGCTTTGTAACCTATGCGTGTGGAGGAGAGCAAACACTTTGAATAATGCAATAATCTGGCTAATAGTGTGGCAAAAGAGTGGTATCTGATTGCTGTTGTGTTACTATCTGTAACCATTGTGTGATCAGTCCAGTCATTACAGCTTGGCCTCCAAGCTGCCAAACAACATTGTGTTTGACTGGATTTAATAGAAAACTGCTCCAGAGTGTATGCTTTTCTTTTCCTTTGTCCACTCCAGAGTAGATACGACTGAAACAATATAAAAAAGTTCCGCTTTTTGAACTGTTTGTTTCTTTTTCCTATGTGTATTTTCTTCAACTCATTAATTCCCTTAAGTGAAACCTTGTAGAGAACAACAGGACAAAGGCAGCTGTTGTCAGTCTCGCCGCTTTCTTTTCTCTCACTTTTAATGCTCTGCCTCTGTCTGAACAGTCTTTTCCCTCATACAATAACTGTCACTTCCATCACAGCGTCCACATTCAGTACTGTCTTGCAATAAGAGTGAGCAATTTGTAAGTGTATGTCCGTACGCTGTTAAGGGTTTGACAGCTGTTTACACGTGTAAATGATAGGTGTGCCGCCGCTGCTGAACAGGCCCAGTGTTTGATAGCTGTCCTCAGAGTTAAAGGTTACCATTTCAAGCGTCGCTGCACAAAGGTCTTATTTGTTATTCTGTGAATGTGGTTTATAACAATAGACTACAGCTGTGGTGAATTATGATTGATGGAGAAGCATTGTAGCTCTTCTGTGCGTGCCACTGAATGCCTCTGCACCATATGAATCTGTTATCTTTTGTGCTGTGGAGAAAGATGATTTCTAAGTTGCAGCTTTTCATGATTAAAACCTTTATATACAGTCGGGATACTTCTTTGATAAGTTTATAAGGTAGCCAGATGAATTTGATAAAAACGCAGCAGCTTTTTTTCTCTTTTATGTGACTTTATATAACTTTAAATATTCATGTTGCCTAATTTAAATATATGTACAGTCTTATTACAGCTGTTCATCCAAATGTGATCCACTTAGAGCAGCACAGACAGCGGTGAATGTGTTGAGCTAATGTTGATCCCTGTAATTTAGTGTCATTGAGTGGGCTAATCCCCTCAGAGACTGCAGGCCAGGGCTTCAGCTCGTCAGCACAGTCGAGGAGTGGAGTTTCAGTCAACACACACGCGCACACACACATGTTCACATCTCCCTTTCCCGTTTCGCATCAGCATAGTGGGCCATCTCAGACCTGGGTGTCACTCAGCTGCTGTTGATGCAGTGAACATTAGATCCTCTGTAGTCAGTGCTGTGAGATTCTAATTGTGTCTACAGAGGCAGTGTTTTTAATGTCTGTATTTCAGGTCTGGGATGCAGGAGTGTTAAGAGTGAAGTGAAGGAAGTACTGCAGAGAGGATGATGATATCGAAGTGTGTAAATTGAATGCGAAGATGGAGCCGTGTGTGTGTGTGCAGTATGGCTGATAGGGCTCCCCCTCGCTCGGCACTTCCACTATTTAATTGCATGAAAGGGAAGGAGAGGAGATTGCAGGAGCCTGGCGGTGTGAGCGAAGAGAATGGATTTAGAATGTATTAGTATTGGCAGCAAGGCGCCGGCGGTGGGAGGCTGCCCCAGGCCTCTGGGCCCTTCATGGAAGTGCAGGTGAGCTGTGCCACCTCCAGCCTTGGCAGCCCCCTCCCCAGTATTACTTCATTATCACACATGCTTCACTGAAAGGCCCCTCCAACTGCACTGGGGCCCACACATGGAGCGGCTCTGAGTCGTCCCCTTATCTTGATGTTTACAGGGAACAGCGATTTGCCACACGCTCCGCTCTGCCCGAACCCTACTGTTCCACTTCTTTTAGTGTGATTGGGGGCCCCGCTCACCTAATATCTCCACCTAAGAGGCCACCTTAGTTGGGAGGGCTTGATATTTCCTGAGCCTGAAAAGTGGTGCAAATCACCCCTGGAGTCTTAAAGCATGAGAAATTGTTTGATACTAATGCTGCTGATATCCTGAAACGTCTATACCCCTCTGCACACAATAAGTGATATTGTTGACAACCACCCAGAGTGATTGAAGCCATTGTCCCATGCCGATCTTACCTCATAGGCATTACCATGCAGTGAATGTCTTTGTGTAACTGCATCACTGTAATGTATCCCCTCTTTAGTCTGTAGTCAGTGGATGAGGGGTCTTTACTTCATCCCCAATGAAACTCTGTTAACTGAGCTGCTTGTCAAACAGCTGATAGCTGACTGATGTTCCCTGCTCCAACACCCTCCAGCCATGGTATGATGTAACCCAGAGAAACCTATCCTTTTCTTATTGGCATTGTTTGCCAGATATGCTTGGATTTGGGTCATCTATGGCTTAGACAGTAAAATTACATAAAATATTATTGAATATTTCACAAACACAGTTTGACAAGTACTCCCCCCTCCATTCCCAGACTAAAGCAGCAATATTCTCCACTGGTATGGGAGATGGTAGCAGCTCTACCCCCTTGCTTGAACCCTCCCCTCGGGATGTCTGTATGCTAAAGGGGCACTCACACTGTGAATAAGATTAGTCTGCCTCCAAGTGTACAACATGCTTACGCCACTTGACTTTGAATCAGTACTGATTTGGAGCATTGCTGGGTTGTTGCGGGGAATAATGCTCTGGCTGGGTTTATGCAATGGCTGTTATGGGGAGCCCGGCCTCGTCTGCATGCATGTTTTTAGGCAGGAGCGGCATTTTGGATAAAGCTGTAAGCTGCTTACGGCCGTGGAGAGAGGTGATTACAGGGCCCACCTCCGTAGGACTGACTCGAAGCTGGGAGACGACTTTTAGGTCAGCGGTGCCATGGCTCCATCGTGCCTTTGGAGTGCCATACTACCACATTCTGTCAGTGTGCCATCCAGCCCTTCTTTTCACTGGGCTTTTTCATGACCTACTCAGGTCCATGACCGATTCTGTGACCTGAGATCCACAAATTTTTTATTCATAGCAATTCATAACAAAAACTGATCTTAAAATTGATCACCCCCACCCCCCCCACCCCAAAGGAAAAAAAAAAGAATGCTAAATTCCTATTACAACTGTTCTGTTCAATCCACTTATATCCCCATTTCAATACAATTAAACCCAATTCATCCTAATTTATTATGTAGACTGTAATTCAGTATGATAGTATTAATAAAGTGCTAGTTCTTAAAAAAGTGGACTGACTGAGGAAACTGATGATCATATCAGAGCAGTGCTTCTCTTATTGTATACACAATTATAATAACTGAAATTCTCTACATTAATTTTATTGCTGAAGAAATTTAATGCTCTCACTCAGTAGGTGAAGTCAAATTTGAAGTTTAACAAATGAAAAATAAGGTTTTACTTATTTCTAATAGTAATATAAAACTTGTACAGTTATTAGACAATTAAATTACAATTTTTTTTTTTAACCTAAAATAACAAGATTAATATTCTCAAAATGCCAATTAATATAGGTGATCTTTTAAAAATAAGACATATGAACTCTTTTTATTTGAATGGATTGCTGAAAACCTGTTCTGTTAATGATCATTTTTCTCTAAAACCTAGAAAACTTCTTTAATCTTTAAATTTCTTTAACCTAGAAATCTTTAATAACAGTAACCCATACTTTTTGTTTGCTCCAATTTGCTTTTTTTATGTTCAAGGTCTCTTTATTTGCATTTTTCAGTTTACAGAAACAACTAAACAATACAGCCTTATGACAAATTAGCTTATGAAGAACAAGTGAACAATTAACAAAAAAAAAGAAGAGGTACACTCAGTGATACTGTAACAAAACTGCCTGAGTGCACCTGAACCCCCCCACACTCGCCAGGCACATACTGCGTAAACAGAATCAGGCTTAAAGGGCCCATTTTATGGATGTTGACTTTTCTAAGTGCTTGAAATGGTCTTCTATATTTAGCGGGGTGCGGTGAGACGCACCTTGGACGGATCTGGGATGCATGTGTCATGCTTCTGGTGTGAGCCACGCCACTGACTATAACGGCTGCTATTTGCTCCGGAAGCGGCGCTGCAGCCGTAATGCACCACACACGGACCCGGTGGAAATCCTTCAGAGAGGACTCCACTAGCATGCTGTCCTGCACAACACTGGTGGAGCCAAAAAACAATGAAGTTGTGGTGGCTGCTCGCATGACGCACTCAGAGGTGCATTTGAGAGCGGAGGAAAAAAGAGGGTCCACAGCACAGCAGAAGCGCTGTAACTGAGGACGGATCTGATCAAACCATGACTCATATATTACATTATATCAAAGAATTGTTTCAGATGGGGGGAAGCCCATGATACAGGTCTTTTAAGTCACCACCCCAACTTGGTAAGAAATAAAGAGCTTCTTCACATCCAATAATGATCCAGCTTTTCTGCAATGCCAGTCCAGCTGGTCCATAAGTTGCTAGTTTTATCGACCCATAAAATCTTTTAAAAGTCTCTCCTTAAGTATTTCTCTGCCAAATCGTGATGCTTAAACTTATTTATTCTGCTCCGAGGTGGCTCTTCTGAACCAAAGTCAAACTTCTGGAATATGGCAGAACTGAGTTGATGAGTTCTTTTGGATGCTTAATCTCTTCTTTTTTCAATGTCAGTTTGCACTGTTTATGCAATCCTACTGGCCATGTCAGCAGAATGTTTGTCTAGTGCTTATGCCTCAATTTTGTGTTTCTATTGATAGTAAAATTTAATTTCGTCCCATCTTACAAAGATAAAAAGCGGCGCTGCAGACTCCAGTCACTTTAGGCCACACGACCCCCAAAATACATACAAATATTGTTTCTTATTTTCCTGCGCTTGCATGGTTTTTGGAGTTTATCTTTTGATCCACCTGTCAGGAGTTATTGACGACAACTAGCCTGTATGGTTAAACCTGGCAAATTTCTATCACAGTGCTCATGCTAATTAATATGCATTTACTGCTTTAGCATGAAATAAACATTCCGGACTTTATGCTTAAGTCCTGTTGGCATTTAAGTTCATGTGGTTTGTATTTAGAAAATGTGCATAGCAGTAATGATATGGACAGAATTCTAACTTGCCCAGATATTAATGTTTGCCCCACGGGGTGTCATGGTGGGAAATAATTGGTTTCTTATATACATAATAGCAATATGATGTCATTTGGAAGCAATCTGACAGAGAGAATACACTGAAGACTACACAGAGCACATTTTTGAAGCAGTCTTTTTAACGTGGGCCCAGTTCCATTTGTGGCATAGCTGGCACTGCTTTAATACTCCGTGTTTCCTGCTTAGAGTCTGCCGACGTACTTCAGGGACAGAGCTGGTAAAAGCCTTTCTGTCTTGTCTGTCTTTAGGAAGTGCACTGTGGGGATTGGGCTATCACTGACCCTGCAGTAAACAGTGTGTGAAAGCAGCTGGAGTGTAATCTTATGTGCTGTGGGATCAGAATAAGGAAGCAAAGTTACTAAAGGGGTAACAATAAAGGGCTTCCACAGCACCTGCAGAGCACCATCCAAAATAATGAACACCTGAGCAGATTGGAGGCAACTCAATTAATGTCACTGACACTGCCAGTCAGAGCATAAAGGCAGGTATGCGGCTTCTGTTGCCCTTTTGTTTCCAAACAAAAGGTTCCCTCACGTATTGAGCCAAGAGTAGGGCAGTCTTTATGAAATGCTAGACAAATAATGATTTATTGTTTCATCTAGACAGGCTTGTGTTTTCCATCTGATATCACACTCAGTGTCTATTATCTCTTCTTTTGAATTGGAAGGGACTTTTATAACACTCGCTCAAAAGAAATTTGAACAAACAAATATTGTTTTTATGGGTGCAGAGCCTCTAATCAATGAAGCATATCTATATTTGACTCATTTTGGATCCAAATTGCATATGGGATTAGTGTGAAGTTGAAGTGAAGTATCGACTTAATGTTACATGAGTAATCATAAAAGGTCTCACCTCAGTGGTTTGATTTATATGGTACAACACCTTCATGACCAATATGAGAAATATGAGTTACTGTAAAATCCAGATATTTAATCTGGTTTTATCTGATCTTTTCATCTTTGTCATGTTATTTCGCAGGAAGAATCCTCAACAGGTTTTCAAAGGACATCGGCTACCTGGACTCTCTGCTTCCATGGACGTTTGTGGACTTCACCCAGGTGAGTCTCACCTCGGCAGGTTTGGTCGCCAGCTCTGCAGCATGGGGAGGCCATTTCATGCCTGGCTAAACCTGCTTTGTGGTCCGGGTCCCCTAATCTGGAAACAATTACTGTAGGATTACCCGCCAGCGCGGCCCAGCGCCTGCACAGATTTAATAAAAGTGTGCACATAGGCCGAGGGCGTGGCTCCCTCAGTGTGACACAACAGAAGTCTCCAGAGAGCGTGTATGGAGACTAAAAGTAATAAAAAGTAAAAAAGAAATAAAGCCACATGATGATGGAAGAAAACAGTGGGGAGGACCAGGAGGGCATGACAAGGACGATGTGTTGAGTGGTGAAGAGAAAAGCAGTTATATCAGCATGCATAGGATATGTTTGCAGGAATGGACCTAAGAGGGAGGGGGGGGGGGGGCAGGTCAGTTGGAACAGATCCAGAGCAGGACTTTCCCCTCTCAGCAAAATTTACCTACTGCTTTACAGACTTATTGGCCCTGCAGCCAAGGGCCACCCTAGCGGATCACCAGGTTAGGTTACTAAATGCCACCCTGCCACCGTGACAGCCATCTCCCACGAAAGCCTGCGGAGATGAGCCAGCTCATGCACCTAGTGCCACAAAGAAGGGAATGTTCGCTGCACAATTCGAGGTAGAGGAGCAGGCGTGGCTCCTTGGTTCGGGCCAAAGAATAGAACAAAGGCGAGCTGAAAATGAATCCCCCCCTCCACAATGCCTGAGTGATGTTTGTGGCAGATACCCATCTCACAGTAGACAAAAGCCATCTTAAATGCTGAAAGCACAAAAGATCATACACACAAAAGCTTTTTGTCTGCAATAG
The DNA here is from genome assembly GCA_023101725.1 of Atherinomorus stipes. Lineage (NCBI taxonomy): Eukaryota > Metazoa > Chordata > Actinopteri > Atheriniformes > Atherinidae > Atherinomorus > Atherinomorus stipes. Next base: position 217,710 of record JALJCO010006373.1, on the reverse strand, counting down.
TTCCCCTTATTTTGATAATAAGATGAATAATGGTTAAAGTAAAAATTAACTTTGCCGAGGGTCCAACTTTAGTTCTAATAGAAAATAGTAAAAGTAGTTTGTTATGGCTGAAAATATACATGATCTTATACGACATATATATAATGACTTATCTAGATATGTTTTCCACAATATGACATCACCTGTGCTATATGGAACAAAAAAATGGTGTTCAATGTGAAGAGCAAGCTGCAACAAACTAAAACTGGATAGGTAATGTGGGCATTGTTTCAGTTTGCCCTTTGCAGCAGCTGAAAGTAGGTGGTGATTGTAATAGTGGACAAAGGTGGCATCCTTTGGACAAAGCACTTTTGTTTGTGCTACTCTTTGCTCTTGTTTGCAGGTGTCTTTCATGGAGAAGCTTTTAATGCTTCCAGGAAGGAAGATTTGCACTCTTTTTATCATAGCATTAGCTACTCAGAAAAGCTGCTGATCGTGACTATTGTTGCTCATTCGCTGAGGGACATTTCCCTATAGTCATTGTTTAAATGGTTGTCAGAGGGGAATAAAGTAAAACTTCATAAACAAAGCCCTAACTGGTTTATCTCTCTCTATGGAGAGAGGCTACCTCTGTGTGGGGATTTGTGCCTGAGCCTCCTCCTTTATGGTGGAGTAAGCACTTCACAGCCCTTCAGCACTGCCCCCATACCCGCCTAACAAGGGGATTCCCTCAAGCTGGTGGAACCTGGTTACACCCCATAGCCCTATTTTTCCACAGGTCTCATTTAGTAGTAATTTAGTATATTGGGAAAAAGGCTCTTTTCTCTCCCCTTTTTATGGTCAGGGGACAAAGACAGAAATGTCAATTAAAAACACCTCAGGCTTTGGGGACTGTCAGCTTTTGTGTGGACTTGACCTTTAAATCCTGGGTTGCCTCTATTTTCATGGAGAGGGCAGGGGAGGAAGGCAAGACAATAAGGGGTGAGTTCAGGGGTCTTTCAGTGGGTTCCATGTGAGGGCTCTTGACCAAGTCACACCACTAACTGTGGGGTCCTTTAATGCCTCTCCTGTCCTCAAAAAGATCATTTTGTCAAGATGATTTTGCTTAAACTCCAGGACAGCTACTTTCATGTAACTTTCGTTTTCTGGTTTCAATGAAAGATTCATATAAATTGGCTTTGATTTTATAACTTAAAGCAATAAACTCAGGAAACTATTTGTGTGAAAAAAGAATTATAAACCTAGCACAGATGGACCAAAGATGCACACAAACTCGGACCAAAAAATAGCTATTGTGTAAAAACACTGGCGGGTGGATCGTTGTGCGAGTCTGTATATTGTGGCACTTTGTGTGTCAGGCCTCCTCAGTGGCTTTGTGGGATATGAGAACTGCTGACGTAACCGTGAGTGCTGTAGGATGGGATTTCACTGGCTTTCTCTGCTTCTTCACCACTCGGGTGACAGAAGAAGCAAAGAATGCACTGGCTCCAGGCGTTACAAAGGTTAGCCTGAGAAACACAGAAGTCTGTTCTGTTTGGAAAGATATAGGTTTAGCCATACATCTTGTTTTCTTCTTTGCATTGTTTTATGACAATACCATTATCTTCCTGAACAAAGTGGAAAAAATACAAGTCGCTCTGAAAGCTGAAAAGCCTCAAGATGAGCCAGCCTGCTTGTTTCATTCACATATTTTATGAGTTGAGTAAATACAAACCAAAACACAGGAAAACATCATCATGGGTGTGTGTTGCTCATGGGTGTACTTAAGTGGCCTCTTAGCAATACCACACATGGTCATTTGATGGTGGGCATTGGCCAGCAAAAGCTTCCAGTGTGTGTATGTGTGGTCTCCCATGATGCTGTGGTCCAGCACCTCAGCTGCTCTGAGTCAGACATGCAGGCCAAGCCCCTGGACTCTCAGAGCCTGAGAACTTACATAACAAAGTCCTGATCTAATCTGAAATCTCGCCTCATGTCAGCATTATGAAGATAATGTATTCTGAGCTTTCTGTGACTTTTGTATGTGAGAATTGTTGTTTATTGTGCATTTGAAAACGTTTTGTGTTGTTTTCAGGAGAATGAAGCTGAATGAATGAATTTGCCGGACACTGGTGATTTATAGTAGAGAGTGAGGGAGACGGCATTTCAAAGCCTTTCTCTTATTTCCAAAATGGGGTTGGAAATCAGCAGCTTGACTGAGCCCAAATAAGTGACTTCTTTTACCTTTTCACAGCACACAAAAGCCTAATCCTAGGACTACTTGAGCCACCAATGTAGACAGCGACTGAGACCACCACAGTATGTGTCAGACCCTCCTCACCGCACACAAAACACATTGACTGCAGCTTTATGAAGTGAAAATGGCCCAGAAAGGGAAAATGTGAAGGAGGTGTCCACAGTCATTTCTCCCAAAGAAAAGCCACGGCATCTGGGCATTTAAGGCTAAAATAAAGCCCAAACACAGCGCAGAATGGACTGGGTCACTTCTATTGTTCCAGGGCCTGAGTGGAACAGCCCTGTTTTGTTTCAGTACCACTGACCCTTGCAACTTATTGTGCCGCTCTGTCACAGAAAGCGTGGAGCAAAAAAGGAAAAAATAAAGAAAAGTCCAGCGATGACAGAGGAATTCTTTTGAGAATTTGTCTTTACCAAGCTCTCCCCTCATTTCCTGTGTTGTTTGCACTTTTTTTTTTTTCCCAGTGGCAAATATTGCACACTGTCAGTAAATAAAGGGAGGATGAAAAAGGGGTTGTAAAAAGCATAATGATTCCTTGTGTCCGGAGGGATGTTTAATTAAAGGGAAGTGTTTATTTTCTGCTGTGGAACAACAGTCGCTATCATTGCTGAACACAAATATAGCAATTAACTTCAATTTTCTACATTTATTTGGACATCAAAGAGCTGATAGAATCATTGAAAAAATAAAGCAATTAGGGTCAGCAGAGATCTGAATGGTCTTTGGACACGGCAGCGTGCCCAGTTTGCCTGAATGACTGAATCACATGCGTGCGGTAGCTTTCTTTTCTTGCTAAAGAGCTATTAGCAGTAATTCTTTATTTAAACTGTTTGTATACAAAACCTTTCATCCCTTTATCCACTTTTATGTGCAGCGGGATGTGGCTTTGGGAGTTTTCTGTTCCTGTGTGGTTTCATAGGAGATATGGATGTGGTCTGAGGGGGTGAGATGTATGCTTGTAGGATCACTTATCGGATTCATCTGTGTGTAGTGTGGGTGGGGGCCGCGGTGTTCCTGATGCTGACATGATAAGCACCAAACCACGCAAATGGATCACATCAAAAGGGGTCCTGGCGACAGCGGGCCCTTGGGAGCAGGAGGAGGCAAGACTTCTATCTGGTGGTTCCTGTTCCCTCTGCTGTCCCCTCAGATGACCCCACCGTCAGATAAGCCAGCCAGGCTCAGACCTTCGTGGCTGCTGCTGAAATGGGCCCAATTAGAATTCAAATTAACCCAGCAGTAAATGTGAATGAGCAGTGTCAGTGTGTCACCAGTCATATGCTGGGGAGTGAAAGAGAACCAGTATACATGATAAGACATTTGTTCAGTTAATATTTGATCCCCTCAAGGGAAAGCTGGATAACATGCAGTAATGGCCCGTGTGCCATCATCTCACTTTGCAGTCTGGTAGCCTTCCATCAAGGCTAAGATTGAAACTTATGTACTGTGAAATTCTCAGGATCAGTTGTGCTCAGTAGCCTCGACTCACTGTTTGATTGTGTGGGCTCCACCACAGCAATGGTTAGACTAGTAATTCCCTCTTATCTGAACTGCAAATGGAATTGAGTGGCTTTTCATCATATAACTAGACTGAAAGTGATCATGCTTAAATGTGTGCTTAAGTGGCAGATAACATCCGTAATTAAGGTGCTAAATTAAATTTTCATCTCTCTGGGCTAGTCTGAGACCACTGAAGGTAACGGTGTGATTCTAATCTTTACTTTTTAGGATTCATCTCTACATGAGGATGTATCTCATTTCAGGGTGTGAGGATTTAATTTTGTCATGTAGCAATCGAATATGGAGTAACTAACACCATCTCTTCTTCACCTTTTAGATGAGACATTTTTTATGCACATTCAGAACTGAAAGGAGTATTGAGCTCCTTGGCTTCCAGCATCAATACCACCTAATAGACAAGCTTTTTTACAACTGCAAGTGTGGCATCCTATCACTTAAGTAACACTCTTGTTAACTGAAACTAGGGCTGGGCGATATGGACCAAATATCATATCACAATATATTTATTTTAGATGACGATGTACGATATACAATATATATCATATTTTTACCCTAATTTGTCTGAAAGTTTAATTTCATATCAAACACCTGTTTTTTATTATTAATACATTTTTAACGTAAAGGTATTGTTCCACTTCAGAATTTACTAAACGCTGGTTAGAAATGTTCGTTAAATCGAAGTAATTGAAGATAGCTGGCTGTTTTTTTTTTATGATTTCTTCGTAAAAGTCTTGGGGAGGATTGTCTTCCAGACAGTTTAAATATTAGGGGTGTGAAAAAATATAGATACACTGAAATATCGTGATATTTTCATATGCCGACACCATATCTTTATTTAAAAACGCGGTATCGATATGTTTTACTAATGAAATCTCGTGAGATATTGTTTTTTTACGAAATCTCATGAGATTTCACAAAATACTGTAAGATTTCATCGTTCTGTTACAAAATCTTGTGGTATGTCGTGAAATCTCATGACATTTCATAACAAAACGATGATATCTGGCAAGATTTCATTAGTAAAATAGATCGATACCGCGTTTTTAAATATAGATATGTTATCGCTATATGAAAATATCGCAGTATTTCAGTGTATTTAGTTTTTTCCCACCCTTATTAAATAATCAGGTGACCCCTTTGTAGTCAGTCGAGGTGCAGCCGGGTCTTTACGAAAAAATAAAGCAAATAAATTTGCACAACTAATACCGCGATATAACGATATGTGTAAATATCATGTCTCTCTCATGTCAATAGCATTTCGCGATATCATATCAGCATATCGCACAGCCCTAATTGAAACTCATACACATAAACATTTATTCTTTTCTGTTTACTATATTCCACTTTATTTCTATATATGTGATATTTACATCTTTTATCCAGTATTTATAGGATATATTTTGAGGATTTTTTTTGGTGTAATAAACGTACTATAAAAAGATTGGAAATTTGTAGTTGGGTTATTTCTTTGTTATAACAGTGATTCTTGGCAATCACTCTGATACTGCTGGACAGCTTGTTTATTTCTCTTTTAAATGGTGCCACATTCATAAGGAAAATACTTTTGTGGGATGAGCAGCAGAGTTGAGTATGGGGGGATGCAGCATAGGGAAACTTGCCAAACCTTCTCCGACAGCACCAAACAGCTTATTCTGTCATTGAGTCTTGTTTTGTGTTATTTATCTGAAGAAACAAGACATGTTGGCAGTTTAACAATTTATTAATTTAACAAAACAAGGGGCCTCAGTAGCATGTGAAAGAACCATATACAGTCACAACAGCCTAGCACCTTCTTCTCATGCTGGTCACCATCTTTGTCACACACTGGTGTGGGATGACATCCCATTCTTCAACCAGCATTTGTCACAGGTTAGCCAATCTGGTTGTGTTGATCGCTCTGGGACAAACAGCATTTCTAAGATGATCCTACAAGTGTTAAATGGGATTGAGGTCAGGACTGCAGGCAGGACATTTCATTCTCTCCACTCCCAAATTCTGGAGGTAGTCTGATAAACCTTGCGCTGTATGAGCAAGTGTTGTTATCTTGGAGGATAGCGTTCGATTCCAGACTGGGGGGATACGGGATTGGTACTGGCTGCAGAAACTCATATTTCTCTCTGCATTGAGATTGTCTTCTGTAATGACAAGCCTTGTTTTTCCAGTAAGCGAGTAGCCGCCTCACACCATTACACTATTTCTACAATACCAAGAGCAATGTAGCATTCTCTGTGTCTTTCCCACACTTTGATTCTACAATCTGGCAGAATCTGGACTCCTTCCTAAACATACAGTAACATTTATCCATACAGTATGTTCAGGTTCTGTGTACCTTGCTAACAACAGCACAAACAAGATTGACTGTAAAGGGCAGTCAAGGTAACAACAGGCAGAATAAGCTGTTTGGGATTTGCAGAAAAGACTTGGGAAGTTTTTGTGGCCGTAACCCACATATTCAGCTCTGTTGCTCATCCCACAAATACGTTTTACTCATGAATATGGTAGAATTTAAAGGTGCTGCGACATCAAATTTCACTTTTCTGGGGTTTTTGGGGTTATAATATGATCTGTTGTGCTCTGATGAGGCCATATGAATGCCCAGAGCGAGTATCAAAGTCCCTGTTCATAATCAGTCAGCTTTGTCTCTCTGTTCAGAGACAGTTGAATCAGACAGCAGCATATCGTTTGGCGTAGTTTCGTCATACTACATAATTGAATTGCTCCAATTAGAGCACACTATCAAGCAAACAGCCTCCCTCTCTCACGCCAAAGCAATCCCCTGTCGTAAAAAGTGATGTATTTTTCTTTGGAGAATTAACATATGCAGCAATGCCAGCTACATGAAATAGTTTATACTGCTCTGTCATCACTTCTTTAAGTACACTATTGATAGAAAAGTCAATGGTGAATAGTCAATACAAAAGTCAGAGAATATTGCACTCTCATAATTCCTACATTTTTGCGGCGGCAGCCGCAGACTCTATTGCCACACCTTGCAGTTGTATTTGGGTCATTAAATTAGTATGAAGATAATTGCTTTTGGACTTTTCAAAATAGTTATTGATTCGGTACATGTACCACTGTGATCGATTTAATAATGAATTGGTACACTCCTATTGTAATAGTTCTTGTTGTTATTACGATCTAGGTGAAGAAGTACACCGAGTCCTGGACTTTAACTACAGTCCTTGAGTAAAATGTGATCAACTATTTCTTTTACTGCAACACATAATGATTTCTTTAAAATTTTTAACTCTTTTATGTTTTTCAACAAGATAACTTTTATTTTTTTGTCACTCAAATGTTATTGTTTTTGCATAAGAGAAAGGGAACAAAAGTGTCAGTAAGATACATATCATATGTAAGAGCAATGCAGCGATGGTGAATAGGCTTATTCTCCAGTGGTGACTCTGCTGTGGGACCGGTTTGTTGTCCATTTGTCCCATTTGGTGTCAAACTCAGCTTGTTTCAATCTCAACCTTAATGTGAGTCTTTCCATGTTAAAGATCTCCTCTACTATGTCCATCCAGTTCCTCAGAGTAGGAGGGTCCACAAGATTACTTTTAAACTCTTCAGTCAAATATTATTCTCTAAGAAGAGAATGTGTTATATTTTGTTGCTGACCCAAATCACTTTCATGATAAAAATGGCAAACTGAGATACTTTCTCCTTTGAGACAGAGGTTGTCTGATTTTAACCCCAAGTATCAATACCATTGCAAGCAATAATCCTACTTTCACTTTCATTCAGATAGGTAAGGGCACTCACTAAAATGTACTTAAAGTATTCAAAGCAGAACCATTTCATTTGTGGTGTCTTTGGTATTAATAAACTATATTTACACCAAGTTTACACAAGTATGGGTTTAAAAAGTACAGTATTTGTCTTTGATATCCAGTGGTACAGTTAAGATACTCAGATGAACATGTTTCAGAAATGAACCTTGTTAAATGGTGTGTAAAATTGCAGATTCATTTAAAAGTATTTATTCTGTTTTATAAACGCAGTGGGTGCTTTGATAGCTATCAGACTAACTGCGTCCAATTATGTTTAGACAGCTCTGGTATCCTGGTTTAGATGTGTCACAGAGCCATTAACAAGGGTGATGAGTCACTGTGTTGTTGAGGACTGTGTGGTTTGAGTGTGATGCATCAGACACCCGCAGTGTGGTTCCCAGAGCTCTCTGCCAGTCACTGTGGCCGTGCCCGTTGGCTGGCTGCTCTGCCAGGGAGGCTTTCAGGCCAGAAGTGTTGAAGGGAAAGCCCAAGAGAGCAATGGATATGAGCTGCTGTGGCCAAGTGGTAAATTCTCACCTGCTACTAAGTGAGAATTAGTGCAGTGATCGTTTTCCTTTCACACTGTGAGTCACATAAGCTCAGTCTCACAACCTGCTGTTACCTTACTGATGTCTCACAAAAATATAACTGAAAGTTTTTTCTTGTTTAGTCTTGAGAAACAGGCCTCCTTCCCCCAATGACAGACCACACAGCAGCAGTGGACCTTTTGACTTCATTGCGTTGTGTTCACACCTCTTCTTCTCTCCCAGGTATTCCTCCAAGTCATCGGAGTGATTGCAATAGCAGGTGTCATCATTCCCTGGATTCTTATTCCCGTTGTTCCACTTCTTGTTGTCTTCCTGTCTCTGCGACACTACTTCCTGCAGACCTCCAGGGACATCAAGCGCCTAGAATCTACAAGTAATTTTTTTTTTTCCTTTTTTGGGTGGAGATGGGGATGTCTATTTGTGACAAGAGACAAAAGCCGACCACAGGAATGCTAATAGACCACCATAGAAAGCCATGGTCATTAGCATAAAGGCTAAAGGTGGCAGAAACCTTGGACTCGGCCACAGGCAGTTTCCTCAAGAGATGAGGGTTCATGACATCACAAACAATGGGAAAAATGCCAAGTGGGCATGACTAGGCCTGCCGGTCTTTTACTAGCTCAGAGCCTGAATGCGCTTTGACCAACAGGTTCCATCATCTTATAGAACAAAAGTTCTCTTCATAAGCTGAAAAGAAACATTTAGGTTTTGTCAATCACTTTGTAAGAGCGCTGAATGGAAACAAAAGACAGCTGAAATGCAACCTTTCCATTAAACAAAACAGTTTAGGATGAGGGGCATTCCTAATGTTTGTGTGATGGAGTACACACACATATAGAGAAGAACTTGAGTAGAATGAAGAATAAGTTTGGTTTTAGATTTGACTTTTAAATATTAATTTCCTTGCTTAACTGCTTTTACGGTTTCTTGTTTGTCCACTTGCTGATAGCGAATTGTCTGTATTCCTCACAGCTCGGAGTCCTGTCTTCTCCCACCTCTCTTCCTCTCTCCAAGGCCTGAGCACCATCCGTGCCTTCAGGGTTCAACAGAGGTTTCAGCAAATGTTTGACGAATATCAAGATCTTCACTCAGGTGATCTAAGGAGAACTTTAATTTTTTTTAACATGGACCTTTTTTCTTGGAATTTATACCTGCATTTACTCACTGGTAAAATTTCTGTATCACTATGACTCCGGGTGATAATTAGATAAGTCGCAATCAGGGTATATCCACGTAATGAGAGTGAATGGGGCCGAATGAACGGGCCTCCAGAAGGCATTATCTGCAACAAAACTCCTTGATTTCACCAATACTTTAAGGCCAAGGAATGAACAAATGAGTATTTTTGTCCTGTGAGCTCAGATTTAGTTTTTCGTTAGTTATTGGGGGCGTTCTCCACATTCTACTGGCCGCATACACACACTGATGCATGCGGCCAGTAGAGTGTGGAGAACGGCACAGCTGAGAGAGCAGCTAGCTAGCCAGACAACAAAAAACCCAACACAACTCATTCACTCCTGCTCTGTGACGGTGACTGCAACTCAGGGGACAATAATACTCATTAGTTGATTCATTCTAAAAATATTGGTGAAAATAAGGAGTTTTTGTTGCAGTTGTCTAATAGAGGATCAGTCATTCTGCCTTGTTTAGTCCCATTATATGGATATACACGGATCGCAGCTAATCTAAATATTGTTAGAATGATGTATACATTCCTTCCACTTTAAAAATAATTCCTGTCGTTCTGCGCATGTCCGTTCCCTTGTCCTGTTGCATTTCTGCATTAGGGGAGGTGGCCACCCAAAGTAAACGCTGGACTCCAGCCAGATGACTCAGCTGAAGAAAGTGAAATAGTATGTTAGTGTCATACTACTGCTTCAAAACTACAATCAAAATCAAATCAAAAATGTTTTTCCATGTTTTAGCCAAAGAAAAAAGAAACAGGAAACAGTTTGTTCACTTCCGGTATACGTAAATATGTACATCACATCCGCGCTCATCAAGTCAGAGCTCGTCCAAACCCCCAGATCTAAAGCTGGATTGAATGAAGGCGTGCAAATGTGTTTGACATGCAAACCTCAGTTTGGAATTACTATTTCCATGTACACACGATAAAGAATACTTTCATTCTGAATAATTTAATTCTGAATAACTGTACCGTACCGTCTTCTTCCGCTTATCTGGGGTCAGGTCGCGGGGGCAGCTGCCTAAGCAGGGAAGCCCAGACTTCCCTCATCCCGGCCACAGCCTCCAGCTCATCCGGGGGATCCCAAGGCGTTCCCAGGCCAGCCGCGAGACGTAGTCCCTCCAGCATGTCCTGGGTCTCCCCCAGGGCCTTGTCTCGGTGGGACGTGCCTGGAACACCTCACCAGGGAGGCGTCCAGGAGGCATCCTGACCAGATGCCCGAGCCACCTCATCTGGCTCCTCTCTATACAGAGGAGCAGCGGCTCTACTTTGAGTCCCTCCTGGATGACTAAGCTCCTCCCTTTCTCTAAGGGAGAGCCCGGCCACCCTGCAGAGGAAACTCATTTCGGCCGCTTTTACCCATGATCTCGTTCTTTTGGCCATGACCCACAGCTCATGGCCATAGGTGAGGGTAGGAACGTAGATCGACTGGTAAATCGAGAGCTTCGCCTTCTGGCTCAGCTCCTTCTTCACCACGACGGATCGATGCAGAGTCCGTATCACTGCGAACGCCGCAGTGATGTGGCATTTTTAATTCTAAATAATTAATTCCGAATTATGAAACCTCATGTTACTGTACTAGATATAAATAAACCTCTGCTGAAAAGTAGAAAAAAAATCCAAGTATTGATTCAACCTAAAGGCTACTGTAAGCCTTGCGAAATCTTAATAAACAGAAACCTACATGGAAATACAGTATGTATATCTCTAGATTTGTGATACCACCAGCAGCTGGTGTTTGTTTGCAGTTTCTCTGTTATTGACCAGTCACATCTGAGCAGGCTTTGTTTGCTTCCAAATGAATGACCACATGGAGAAGTAAAGACACTGTTGGTTGAAAAAGAGTCTCAAAAGCAGTAAATAATGTCTGATGTCCATTTAGCTTTTAAAAAGGTAAATGATTGGCACCAGAACTGGATGCCTTATCCAAAATATTTGCTTTTGCACTGGCCCATGTCCCCATTTGAAACTATTAAACCCTGAAAATTGTGCCTGTTGCCCACAGGATTAGAACATTACACCTTACCCGTTTGAGGATTTATACTCTTCAAACTAGAACTGTGGGATTTTGTGAGATATTGAATGCTTTGATTAATCTGTATGTTGTTTTTAATCAACAGAAGCCTGGTTCTTATTCCTGACTACCTCTCGCTGGTTTGCTGTGCGTCTGGATGGAATTTGTTCTGTTTTTGTTACCATCACCACTTTTGGTTGCCTCTACTTCAGGGATGGTACTGACACAGATACAGATGTTCAAATGTAGCACTTTATTGACCCTTGAGACATTGTCAGTGACAACACAGTGATAAACTCTTTAAAGTGTCTAAATATTAAGTTCTTGTGTGACGTTACAGGACTGGAACCAGGTGCTGTGGGTCTGGCTCTGTCTTATGCTGTTACACTAACGGGCATGTTCCAGTGGGGTGTCAGACAGAGTGCAGAGATTGAGAACATGGTGAGCACATTTATACTTCAAGGCCTTGAATGCAGTTGATCTTTTGTTCACATGTTTCAAAACACGCCATTTATGTTTTTCCAACCAATGCAGCATGTGTTGTGTATCTCACATACAGTCGTCCTCAAAATTATTCATACCCTCAAGCTAAAGAAAATGCTAAATTCACAACAGTAATTCAAATAACAGGAAACTAAAGAAACTAATGATAAATAAAATGTTATGAAATTATAATTTAGTGAAATAAAATATTACTTTTGAATTCTGGTTGAAAATAATAATAATAAAATAAATAAATAAATAAAAAAAACTATCCCAGACACATTAGAGCACCTTTCCCAAGAACAGTGGACCAAAATACTGTACCTGTCAACAGGTGTAGAAGTATTTTTGAACATTACAGAAAACACATGATTTCAGTGATTGCCTCAAAGTGTTGCTCAACAAAATTTTAGCTTCAGAGCCTCATCATGTTTGTTTGCTTGTTTGTTTTGTGTGTGTCTGTTTTTAATATTTCTTTTGAACCACAATTAAAAATTGTCATGATTTTCATATAATTTTTATTTATTAATTTAGTCAACTTTAGCTTATTTCACTGACAGCTGATTTTTTTTCCTCCTTTAATTGGAGGGTATGAATAATTTTGAGGATGACTGTATATTCTACTGTATATTAAAGATAGACCAGACCTAAAAAAAAAAAAAAAAAAAAAAAAAGTTGGGAGTCCACAAACTAGTGTTGGAGCCTTTTTTGTCTAGGATGTCAGTATTTTAAGTGATCAGTTTTTGTGGTCATAAGTAATATATGTAAGGGATGGATCTAACTGAGAACTAAATGAGAAAATGCGCATCTATTGGATAACATGCATATTCACTCCCATCACTCAGGACAGCCCTCTCCATAAAAAAAACTTCATTTGAACTTGCAAAAGTATTACAACAAGTGAATTTTATCATAAGTAGTCTCCATTGCAGTTACATAAGAGGGTAAAAAAGACAGAGTTGCTCTGGCATACCTACAAATAGTTGTAATTAGATCACATCTAATGACACACATGAAGGTAAGTCAGCAGGTAATGGTAAAAGGAGAGAATTTAACTTCTCAAATGTTTTTTTATTACATGCTTCCAGGTTCTTCAAAGGTCTGAAAAATGACAGTTAACAGTTTAATGTTTTTCAGAAAACCCTTAAGTTGTTTTAATGGGTTAACTATCTGTCTTTCTGCTTTATTGTCAAGAGGTTAAATTAATAAACATTATGAAAGAAAAATGTTGTATCTGCTGTTTCTTCCTTTCATTTCAACTGAAGTCCTAAACTCACTGAAGTACTCCACCTGCTGAGTGTGATTCTCTTTACAATAAAGGATGACGTTCAGTAACAATAACTAAGCAGCTCACTGATTACAGAAGCTGGAAATCCATCTTTTTTTTGTCAAAATTGTTTTAGAAATTTACCTACATTTATCTGTTTTTTTCTAGATGACATCAGTGGAGAGAGTGGTTGAGTATGCAGAGCTGGAGAGTGAAGCACCTTGGGAGACGGACAAGCAGCCCCCAGACAACTGGCCCCAGATGGGCTCCATCATCTTTGACCAAGTCAACTTCTCTTACAGTGCAAATGATCCTTTGGTCCTAAAGAGCCTGAGTGTTGTCTTCACATCCAGAGAAAAGGTTCTTGTCTTTATCCCCACCTGTGCATGTTTAGTGGAGTGCACAGCCTGTGACTTGATATGCAGCCAGTGTAGGTGTGGGATGATTCTTTTTTATGTGGCATTATTTCCAAATCAATTATTGAAGGGACATCGTATTGTGCTGCTGAATCTTCAGGACTATACCATTTGTGATTCATGGAATACATATCATGTAATTAAGACTGTTCAAGTGGATCCATTTGTTTCCAATTTGCATTTTGAGCTACCTGACGGTGACAACTGTTTATTCAGTATAAGAGACAGTAGAGGCCGAGAGAGAGAGAGAGAAAGAAGGGGGGTAATGGAGAGAGGGAGGGAGGCAGAGGAGATGGTTGAGGATGATTGAAATTGTGTTTAATGCAGGGGGAGTATTTTGCATGGTTATGGTTGGCCAAAGCGGCTGATTTCACAATGGATGGGTTGATAAGTGTAGAGGCCCCGGCTTCTTACAGCCCATGGGAGGGATCTCTGCCTCATGCCATGGGGGTAAAAGGCATTGTGCATCCTATCATTTCCCTTGAATCCATTTCACCTGCACCTACTGTACCAGCTACATTAACTGAAGATAAACACTAAAATAATTATACAAAAATGGCTTTTTTAACCACAAACTACATCTTTTTGTTTTGAAAAAAAGGGGTTTGTTGTTGGGTACACAGTTTTGACTGCTGCATTTTATTTAGCCATACAAGTTAAACTATAGTTTACAATATGCATTATGGTACTTTCTCTAAGACAAAACATTAGTGATCAGGAGCTGAAAATGTTCCACATATGGTTCCATAATCAGGTCAGAATGGATGGATCAAGTTAACCAGTAATGGAAACAGTAACAAAGACTGGAGAGATTTGTCTTGTCAGTATTTGGTGAACCCCTGTCTGAACAAAAGGGTTTCCCACTGGCTATGTAACAGCATATAACAAGCATCAACAGTTCAGTTCAGTGGAACAAGTCGTAATTAATTCAATGGTGCCATTGTCATTTTGTTCACCAGATTCCACCAACTATTCAGTACACAGTTAATCTGCCGTCTTTGTTTTGTCTCTGCTCAGCTTTTTGGGAAAAGTTTTTCAGATTTCTTTTTTTTTTCAGTTTACATTTCAAAGTTATCTAAAGATGTTTAATCATTCAATCATTCGGCACTGTTAACTCAGTATTCATCATTACTCAGATCTTTTTTTTTTTTTTTTAAGATATCACATTCTTAGATAAACTTAGCAGCATTTCAAATGCTTCTAAAGCTTTACAGAAGCCATTTAGTCCGAATTGAACTAACTGCACACTGCTGCCCCATATAACATTTCTCAATTGATGATATATGCCAAAGGGGGAAAAAAAAAAAAGTTTAATTCCATCCCTACAGTCACACATGGCAATGGCAGCATCATTCTGTGGGGATGTTTCTTCTTTGGCAGGTGGTCAGAGACCATCCTGGATTTATACTGTGAGTTCTGAAGGTGCCTTTGGGAACCTGAACTCAGCTGAGCAGTTGTGGAGAGACTTAAAAATGGCCAGAAATTGACTCTCCCCAAGCTAGCTTGATTTAATTTGAACTTTTCTTACAAGAAGACTGGGAGAATCTTCCAAATGAAAGGTATGCCAAGGTTGTAGTATCATTCCTCAGAGTACTCGGGGCTGCAATTACCACCACAGGTGCTTTAAAATAGCAAGATTTCTGAATACATATTTATAGGGAAAGGAATATTCCACTATTTCATATTTAGTGAATTAGTAAAGCAGTGAGAAACACTCCACCTCAATGTATTTTAAGCATTTTTAGATTTTGCATATGAAACTGCCTTTCAGTGAAACACAAATATAACAAAAGCTCTCTCCACTGTAGGTCGGCATTGTTGGGCGCACTGGTGCTGGTAAAAGCTCCCTGATCTCTGCTTTGTTCCGGCTGGCAGAACCTGAGGGAAGAATAACGATTGATGGCTTTCTGACTTCTGAGATTGGTCTGCACACACTGCGCCAGAAAATGTCGATCATCCCACAGGTGCAACCCCTCAGATTGACATCGTCTTCGCTCTTAACTTGGTAGATGAAACTGTAACACTAATCAGTTCACATATTTGGATTGAATTTGGATAGTTTGTTCAAAATAAGAATATTTGAAGTATACAGTATGAATCAATCAAACAAAAAAACTTTTCTTTTAAAACAGCTTTGCTTTTTACAGTTTCTGTATGATTCTGTGACTCCTCATGATTGAGAAATGACAGAGAAGTAAGATGAGCGATGGTAACAGCTTCATGCTATGCCCCCCCTTCTTTTTTTTATATGCTTTGCTTTAAGGGAAAAAAAAAAAGCTAAAACAAGTGAGGAGAATTACAGTCATCACTTTGGGGATTTCTGAAAGTGAGACAAACGGATGCCTTGAGACAGTTTAACTTTATTTCCGCTTGTTGAAACTGATACGGCATTAAGAAAATGCCAGCCTGCGGGTGAGTGTCAGCAGAGTGGAGGGAGGGAAAAAGACTCCCACGGCCTGCACTGTGAAGAGAGCAGTTCCCCATCCCTGACAGAGGATTAGCCCTCTACCCCCCAAACATGGGAAAGCTGCTTAGAAGAAGTCTCCCCCATCCTCACAGTCAGAGTCCCCATGTACACCGTCACTTAGCCCAAGTCTCAAACATTTCTCTTCTGCAGCCAAAATGCCCAAAAACAGTTTAATTAATGTTTCTCTGTGGATTTGATAGGTTTCTGGCATTGCTTCTGCTGCAGATAAAGTTTTACTTCCTCGTCTAAACTAGTTAGCGATGGATGTGATGTATGTTTGATGTGATTTTGTTTACTCTTTCTGCCGCTCCTAGAGGGGGAGACTTGATAAAAGCGGCAGGTTACAAACCAGAACTTTAACTCCACATCCATCTGCATCACATGCGGGCTGGCATTTTCATTATGTAGGCAGCACTCAGAGAAGCGGAGTTTCTCTGAACTGAATTCTTAGTTTTGTCAAACTTACATTTGTTGAGAAGTCTCTTTGATTTAGACAAAATCATCTCGAAGCCTTTTTATTCTCTCTGTATGAGTCAGAGATAAAATATCAGTCGACCTTTCAGAGCTAGAAAAATCTTGATTGATTGTTGCCCTACTTTTTACACAGAATTTTGAGAGGATTTATGTATATATACATTGCTGGTGAGGAGTTTCATTATTTTCCACCTAAAGATTTGATTATGATAAGCTTGTATTAGCATATGGCATTAAAAAGGATCCATTTCAGTCTCTATTGAATTCTCAGAAATGACTTGGTGTAAAATGAATTCTGTGGCAAACAGAGGGCTTAGAATTGGTGGAGCACATAATCGGTCTATGGAAGCTGTGCTTGAAAGCAGTTTCTCTGACCCAACACTGAATCCTCAATTAAAGTGTGTCACAGAACTAGTTTGAATCGAGACTTCAGCTGGCTTAATGACAAGGTGGTATTTTGGTGACAGAGGGAAAAGCTCATTGGAGGTGAAGAGGTGGAACATTTTGCTAAGGCACAGGTAGAAGAGCTAATGTTCTGAAGCTTTATTACTCTGGATGGAAACTGAGACGTTAGTCCTCAGTCTTCTGACCCACAGGATGTGATTTGTGGAGACGTGGTTTTTATGTTTAAGTTGTGTGAATACTGTGAATGTGTGTTTCCACATGATCACAGACTTTGTTTCCTTTTCTGTGCTGTTGTGGCCACATTGGCTCTAAGGCTGACCGGTTGGAAAGGAGAGAAGCAGGTGTGGATAGTGTAGTTTTAAATTTAAATGTCAGCAACTGTCTTATTATTTGATTAGAGAGGACACAAAGTCAAAGACACACAGGGGTAGCTGGATTAAAAAAAAAAAATCTGAACAAAAGTAAAGGTGCTGTGTGTTCACATCAGGAATCCAAACAAGTAGGATGGAAAAGGAGTGAAACAAAATGTGTGTTAAAAAGAAGATTTGGCAAAGGACTGAAATATATTTGAAGCATATTTGCTGAAAAAGTTCGTGAAATTTGACAGGCAAGTGATGTCAGCAACTAGAACCAGGGCTTTCTCTGAATTGTCCACTCATTCATTAAGGAGAATGTAAAGGGAACGTCAAGCCATGTGTGGAACAGGAACGCCATATTGAAAGTGAGGATCTCCTGTTACCAGGAACCCACTATTTCATGGTTGGCTACTCTTTTTCTTTTGTTTGGATTAAAACCAATTTGAATCTCACAAAAATCCTGCCCCCTTCATTTGTCCAATTTTATTTAATAAAGTGAATTATTATGCATCCAAATACATTCAGCAGTGGGTTTATTTTATTAGTCATATGCAGTGGGTTTTATAAGTCTCTATATTTGTAATAATAATATGTTTTAGCCTTGAAATTAAATTATTTTAACAACTTTTTTCTATTATTTTTTTCTTAGCTGAAAAATTATTTTAGAGGCTGGTCCCACAGCGTGAAAAACTATAATAAATATGCTTAAGTTGACTTCCATAATGCAGCGACTCAGCCCTTTTGTAGCGCTACTCCAACTCTCAGCTGCAGCTTCTCATTCACTATATAGTACATTTGTTCATAGAAAGAACTGTGCAGAAGCTGTACATCAGCCAAAATGACAGAATATAGTGGCCTGGACTTAGTCGCTATAGAGCCACACAGCGTCCTAATGCTGCAGCTTGTTAGACTGATCTTTTTTTTAAACTGTTGAGAAAATACCCAAGAATGAGTTCTCAGATGTCTATAAAAACAAAGACGGACACTGCCTTTCACCTTGCTTTTATCAAAGTTGCTAGATGAGCTTTTCATGCCTCAAATTGAGATAAAGAAAATGAAGTTATCACATTGCCTCAGCTGTAATGAAGATGAAAGTAAAGTATCAGTTCTGATATGGATAACTGCTGCTCTGTGTCCCCTGTTTTACGACGGTACTCACTTTCATCTATGTTTTCTTCTTGCACATGGTCATTATAACCTTCTAAATGCCCTAAATTCAGTGTAATGTTTCATCTGAGACCCAATTGTGTTTGTTTAGTAGTAAAACAATGCAGAGATGATACCACATGAAAGCTTTATCTACAGTAACTGTGTGCCATGAGCAGTAAGAGGGTGCCGACCAGTGTTCAGCCTTAAGTCTTGGAGCAGACTTTATGAATGCATATGTGGGCTAAAATGAGGAGATGGGGGTTGTTCATGTTTATCAGGTTTACCACAAACAGAAGCATGTTGGAACAGTGCTTATGGACTTCAAGGCTCTCTCCTTTCCACTGTAATAAAGAGCTATATTTACTCTTGTAAAGAAGACTGTGCAGTTGAGCATTCATACAGGTGCATGGCTTGCCATAATTACATGTCCTGTCCATCGTAGCTGTTTGAGATCTTCTGCTGGCCTTTAATATGATGATATAATGTTATTACCCCTATTGACAGATATTTCTATGTTTAATATTTTATTTTATTTTAAGTGGTAGAGCAGGTCGGCCAATGATCGAAGGATCAGTGGTTCGAATCCCGATCCCCCAGCCATATGTCGTTGTGTCCTTGAGCAAGACACTTAACCCTCCTTGCCTCTAGTGGGGGCATCACTGTTGTATGAATGCGTGTGAATGTTCCGGTGGTGGTCGGAGGAGCCGTAGGCGCGAAATGGCAGCCACGCTTCCGTCAGTCTGCCCCAGGGCAGCTGTGGCTACATACGTAGCTTACCATCACCAAGTATGAATGAGGAGTGAATGAATAATGGACCTACTGTAAGCGCTTTGAGTGCCTTGAAAAGTGCAATATAAATCTAATCCATCATTATTATTATTATTATTAAGTGGAGCCACTTCCTACTCTTATTTGGATGCTTCTGTGCTTGTATTTTTGGGTCTTATTGTATACATAGATAACTTTGCATGAGTTTCGTCTGCCAGCACCAGTACACAAGCTCTGCTTTTCCAAGTAAAAAGATCAATGTATTGAAGCATAGTTGGTGAGCGCATTGAATAGAGCTCCTGAGAGGAGCCAGCCCTTTGTGAACATCTTCCCCTCACACATTGCCTAGCGGTCTTCTATAAATCCTGTCTTAACCCTTTTATACATCATCCCCCTTGTCATTATCTTAACTGGCCACGGCCTTCTCTTTCTATATTCATCTATCCTCAGGACCCAGTTCTCTTCACGGGGACCATGAGGAAGAATCTGGACCCTTTCAGGCAGCACACAGATGAGGACCTGTGGAATGCACTCCAAGAGGTACTCCAGCGTGGCTCTGAATGATTCCCCCTCGCCGGCCCAGGGGGGGATCCCTCTGTCCCCCTGTACAATGCTGCCATTCAGCCTCCCTGCTCGCCACAAGTCATGGGGGGAAATCCCATTAGGGCCATGGGGCCCAGCTCAATGTGCGGCTTGTAACGGGGAAGCATTGAAAGTGCAGGGGGAGATGTGTTTGGGCAGTCAGGGCAACCAGGATGAAGGCTCCCCCCACAGTGAAGGGCTTCAGCTCCTGGTCCTGCCTCTGAATGGGTTTGGTGGCCTGGATTAAAGCTAGAGGCTGGCCACAAGAGAGCACTGGCCAAGGTCATCAGTGGACCTGGCTCTCCATTGTGCCAGCCAGTTAATGGGTGTGTTTGGATGGCTCTTTAAAGACATCTCCACAGGGTGCCTTTATGCTGGAGTAATGAAGGGTTGGGGCTGTGCTCTCCCTCTCTGCAGGTGCAGATGAAGGCTGTGGTGGAAGAGCTACCCAATAAGCTGGAAACCGTGCTGACTGAATCAGGCTCTAACTTCAGCATGGGCCAGAGGCAGCTGGTGTGTCTGGCCAGAGCCATCCTACGGAAAAACCGTATTCTCATTATCGATGAAGCCACAGCCAATGTAGACCCGAGGTTAGGGCACACTTTTCAATTAAAACAGTCACTGCAGTGTGGGACTCGTGTATTATCTGTCTAGCTTGTTCACTGTTAAACTGGAGCACCTAAAAATCTAAAATCATTTTAGCTGGATTAAAAATGTAGTAACTAGTTCAGAAGTTTATTCATTCAGAAAAACACCTCAGTACTTGCATATGTACCACTAGGTCCATACATATTATAACGCTGATTGAATTAACATACAGTAATTGTACCTCTGTGTATTACCACTGCTGGATTTAAAATGAAGCAATTAATTGAAGTGTCTTTCAGCTTTCATTTGAGTGGATCAAGAAAAATATTGCATTAATTGTTTAAGAAAATGCATACATTTTTACATAGTGTCTCTATTTTTAAGGGTTCAAAACTTATCATGGCCTAGTTTACCTGTTGTTCTCTCTGCAAGTTTTCTTCCAAGGTTTTGTGGTTTCTTTGGTGTAGCTGAACTTGCCAGTCCATTCCTTTTATTATATCTGGATACACCAAGTTGTTGGTTTTTTGTCACTCAAAAGGTTATTTTTGATAGGTCTGCATCACCTTGCATTGGTACATGCTTTGGATTGGACCGCAACATGCCGAACCTGCTCATAAAACAACTTTTCAATCATTAGTCTGAAATAGTCTGTATAATATATTTGCTAAACATCTTGAATTAAAACTGAAAGTCACAACCCGACAGCTTCATTTAGAATCTACTGTGGTGGCCTGAGATGATAAAAATTGTGTAACATGCCAAATAATTTTGGGCTTGATGTGTCTTTGTTAGGTTATTGAAGTTAAAACCGTTGAAAGCCATCTTACAAGTCTAAAAATCATGAATTTCCACGAATCATGTATTCGGATCCAGTCAAGTCTCAGTGGGAAGCTGCTCGTCAGATTGATTATCTTGCAAGTGCTTTTCAGGGACTAGTTTATGAAGAGCTTTCTGTAAGAAGTAGCTGATATATTATGTTATTAGTATGATCTTATGGGATTCAACCAGAAAATCATTATGACAAATAACATGCAGCAATGAATGCTAAACTTATCTCTGCAAAGCTAAGGATGGCTTAAAGTTATTATTTTCTCTCTTCACTGCTGCACATATTTTGCTGCTGATGAGCCATTGTTCTGGGCTGCGTAAAATCCCTGCCCAAGGCTCTGTAGGAAGAGAGCTTCTTTCTGTTCTCAGGTGTTGTGTTCCCCTCTCCTTTAGAACTGACAGCCTCATCCAGCAGACTATCCGGGACAAGTTTCAGGCGTGCACAGTCCTCACCATTGCTCACAGGCTCAACACTATCATTGACTGTGACAGAATACTGGTAAGCAAAGATGCAGTAAATTTCCATTGTCCAGCGTTATAGTTATTTTGAAATGAGGGTGGTCCTTAGAAAAGTTCATGACAGAGAGATGCCATTGGACAAACGGGCCTTTCTGTTTGGTGCTTTTTGGCCATTTTTATAAGAAACCCTCCTTCTCTTTCAGCAGTTTTTAGAATTGGATGTTTTATCGTATTAAGATTTTTGGTGGATTTTTATGTCACGTGCAAACAGATGGCCCTCATGTTGGCATCCATTGTTGTTTGCCAAACACACCTGAGATCCAGAGCTCTTTCCTTTATAATCAATGCCACACGGCAGAATAAATTCACTTATTTCGAAACAGCTGGGCTGATTTCGCCCGCACAGCATTCCCTTTCATTGAACGTACTCTTGTGCCACTTGATCTTTGGCCCTTTCCTGTTACCGCCTGCAGAGGTGCCAATTAGTGCCATTTGTGGCAGCATTTGTTAATCCTCTACGGAGGACAGGGCGCGACCTGGTGGCTGCTTGGCCACTGAGAGGGTTGCTGTGAGAAGCCAACTAGCCCACAGTGGGGACCGTTTCACACCTACACTTGTGTTAAATGCCCCCACTCTCTCAGGGAGAACTAAATTTGGGCCCATGTGAATAGCCTTGTCCAAGCAAAGAACATTTTCCAAGATTCAAACTCTCTTGCTCACCTGCTCCTAAACTTTTGAATATGACTGCAGCTGCAGGAGTCTCTCTGTCATATTAAACATGCCTTGAAAATGGGATTTACTGTTAACAAACTGATGATTACTTCTGTAAGGGGATCAGGTTTGTTAAAATTTGTCTCTGATATAATTGTAGTCTTCTCCAAACTGCTTGAATTGGCACAATTCTTTGTGTGCTTTACATGGCATGTGATGACAGAAATGATGGTAATTTTCCAGAGTGTCTTAAAGGTGTGATTGTTGGATTTGACTGAGGACCACCCCTGGGCCTCTGCAATGCCTAGGTAAATACACGGATAAATCGCTGATCTCCTGTCTGTCAGAGTCAGCGTAGAAGACTTTCAAACTCCTAACAGGTCACTCTCATTGTCAGCGGTACCTTTTGAGCAGAAACAGGCTCTGGTGTTAGCTGTTATATGAGTCACATGAAATAGATGGTTCCTATGTGCACCCAACTACTGTTTCCCCCATTCAACTTGCACTGTCTGCATGCATCACTCAGCAGTGAAACAGCTGAAATGTCAGTTTTTCTTAAGGTAAAGTATACAGGCAGTAGCACACACACACACCCACTATTGTACTGCGTGCATGATTGCAGGTTCTGGATGCTGGCAGGATCCAAGAGTATGATGAGCCCTATGTGCTGCTCCAGAACCAAGATGGGCTTTTCTACCAGATGGTCCAACAGACAGGCAGAGCGGAGGCTGCGTCACTGCTGCACACAGCCAAACAGGTAGCTCCATTTACCTTTGTCGTGGAACAGGTCTGTCACTAAATAAGAGAGCATCCATAGCACACTAATCCCAGACTGCTCCTCTAACTCCAGACTCTGCTGCTCACCTTCAAAATAGTAGAGCTAAGCAACACAAGATGTGCATAACCCTGACAATGCAAAGACACTTGATTACCATTTTAATTTAAAGCCTACTTGGGGCTTTGCGACACCATAACATTAATTTAAAGAGAGAAATTGTCCCTTTGTAGATTTACATCCACTGATATTATCAACGAAACTCTCCCTATAATCTTTTTTTTCTTCTCATAATGTAATTTCGAGATCATTTTAAGTGATGATTCTAGAAAAGCAGCTTTCTTTGGACTGTATCTGTTTTGAAATATTGGGTTTAACTTCATCGCGATTTGGGATAAACTTTCTATGGGGATTACTGTAATAGAGAATGTCCATATTTTTTTCCCTGTGAAATTCATTTGTGATGTATTTCCCCTTCAGACACTGAACAGATAAGAGCTGGCTATTCATTGTTCAATTCCATTTTATGTGCATCTGTCTGGGACCACAGATACCATATTGCAACTTCAAACAGGTCTTTGTGAAATAAGAAAAAGTAGGCATCATTTCATTTTCTCTCTGTCCCTCGCACAAATTTATCAGCGGAACTGTATCTTCCCAGCCAGAGGAGTGAAATGAGTAAAATACTGATTTCAAAGACTCAGCACACTGTGGTATTATTTGGTATCGTCTTACCCTGCACACTGGAGGATTGGTAGTGACATTGTTCAAGCCCTTACGTTTGCCTTTCTTTATTGTAGGCTTCTCTCCTTAGATCAGATTACTTCAGCATCCAAAACTGTCAAGCGCCACTTATTAAATACTGAGATGGTCCACATGTTGTGTGTCAAGTTTCTATAGTTGTCAGTCAAGGTTTAAATACATTCAATAATCTGATATCAACCTCTAGTTCTTTTTGTACATGTTGAAAGCGAATCCTAGAGTAGACAGTACATCTCAAGCTTTTTGCCTTCTTTTCACAAAACTTTCTTTACTGAGATTGTTACTCTGTCAGAGCCTCTTTGTATAAAGAAGTCACACATTTTTGTCGACATTTTCAGCAAACACTGCAATCCAGTTTCTCAGCTCAGGAGCCACTGCTAGAGGAAATTAACTTCACAAATAATTCCTGTGATCATCTCAGATATTCTGCCTCGGATTTCACAGTTGTTTATTAAGGCTAAATAAGCCACTTTTGCATGCTTCAGCGGATGATAAATCCCTTCACTGCGCCCTGACTGGATCTGTCATAAACCACACCTTAACAGATCGTAGCTCAGATTGGACAGTGTGTTTGCATTCTGTGATGTGACACTGCTTCCCTGATCCGCTTTCAGGTTTACACGGACAAAAAGCGAGTGACTGACACGCGCTGTGCCGAAGACGTCTGTGTCATCTTTGAGACGTCCCTGTGACGGTTTGGAGACTCACCGTGGTTCTCTCGTGTTCGCCATCAATGACCAAATCTTCTTCCAGATACACTTAGATTCCTTGATGTGCACGAAAACATCTGACTTCCAGAAGGCATCGTAGGTGTAGTATGTGCTGCGTTTGATTGGCAAAGATGTTTGGCCTGGAACTGAGAAGACACGAGTATCTGAAGCAGGCTGTGCCTTTCATTGACCGCATATTACTGCATGGCTGTTTATTGATTACACACTGCTGTGTTTATTATGTATGTGTGTTCTGGCCTCTTGGGTAACTTCAATTCTGCACTGGTGCTCAAAAGAGTTCAGCTATTGGATGCATTTATTCCAGTGCAATAAATTATCGGTGGCTTGAATTATTCTTTTAGCACAAACATTGTTTTGTTGAACTGAGGTCTTTTCATGAGTCAGAAAGACAAGGACACTCTGAGCGCAGACACCAATGTTTGCAGTAATTATTGTGCCTTCATCAGACTATTGATTCTTAGTAATTGCACTGTTTTCATTGAATGATTTTCCTGCACTTTGACTGTAGTGGTTTTACAGGATGTCTACCTCAGCTCTTGTCAGCAAATCACTGTAACGTTTGGCAACAATATCTAACACCAGAGGATGTGGGACGGATCTTTAATGCCTCTGAAGTTTTCTCTAGCTACGTCAACTTTCTGTCTTTACACTTTTGTTGAATGTACTGCTGTTGTTTGAAAAATGTAGAACTTTTCCTTTAACATTGATGTTTAGCAGTTTTAACACAGATTCCAGAGTCTAATTGATAGCAGTACTTCTCTGAGTTTGCACTTTAATCATAATTGATAAAAAAAAGACTTATAGGCTACAGAAGATTAAATTCCATCTGAATATAATCAAAGATTATTGCTTGAATTTTTCCTCATAATGCTGCATGACTCCGCTGACTCATAAAGCTTTCCTCCCGCTGTTGCTCATCCTGTCTTCACTTGTCTCAATGGTGTGTTTGTCTCTGGTCAGCGGTTACAACTGGTTTTGAACATGATGCTACAAATTGGTAAGTGGTTGCAGAAAACAACCTAGTGATTATTGTGTTGAGTCAAGTGATCTTTTGAAATGTGTCTCAGCGGGAAAATGCTGCTGCTATCCCCTCTTATTATTTGAACATTTTAAACACCAGCTCCATTAGAAAAGAGCTGTTTAATTTGGCTTCATACAGACACGAGCCGAGCCGCTGATTACACATTCAGATTCTTGTCGGTAAACACTTAGCTTGGTTTAAAAGGCCGTATTTAACCAGGGCTAAATTTGGGTCGTGAACTGCGGGACATCAGCTCCTTTAAAAGCTGAGTGATTTACACAATTCATTAAAGCCAATGAATCTTCAGCCGGAGTCATATTAAATGGTTACTTACTCTCAAATAGCCCCTTGGGAGCTAGATTGTTGGCTTGCGAATAGATTAAAGTTTACATTGAAAAGAAAAATTGAATTCAGAGGTAATCAATAGCATAATGGGGCAGTGAGAGGAGCCTGCTGCCTGAAATGAAATTACCATATTTTTAATCTTAATTTTCCACTCTGTTTATCTGACAGTGTGGATGTGCAATCCAAACAGATAATGAGAGAGTGGGATATTGACAGTGGGGGTCCTCTGGAGTGCTTGTTTCAGTGATTAAACGCTGTGATCTGTGATTACTTTGTGTCGGGTGTCAGGCTGGCGGCCAGGTCCCGGGGAGACTTCGGCACACAGCAGCTGGAGCATCATGGGTCTCTGAGGTGCTAATGCACCTGACACAGCATTGACAGCATCCGAAACCCTATCGGGGACTTCGCCGCACGGCAGCTGCCACAATAGAAATACTCATGGCCCTATCTACATCAGAGTCAGCATATATATCCTCTCTGCTCTCCCCTCGATAACAGCCAGCACAAGAATGGTGACAACAAAGTTTGCACAATAAGTATTATTAAGCAGATACCTTCCTACGTTCCCCAATAATGGCACCATTTTAAGGCATTCCTGAATAGGTGTGCAAATAGCAAGTCTGTCAACATAGTGCTGATATAGCTTTAATAAACAAATGTGTGAGAAACCTGGCTGTCCACACAATGAAGTTTAATCCCAAAGAAATAAAACACAAAATAGGAGTCAGCACAATGTGGAAGCAAGGAATAAAATGATGAATTCAAACTGTAGCATCCACACTTTGAGAGAGAAGTGATCTGCTGGTGCTGATTCGAGGGTGCGATACTTGCTGTATTCAGTTAAAGATGTTTTATTGTCAGTTGAGAGAAGAATAATGTAACAAGTATCTGTAACAAGTGAAAGTGCTGTAAAATGTTTAAGATTGTTTTGTTATGGGCCAATAAGCAGGTAGTCAGAAGGCCATTTTGGGTTTAGGAGACAATGTTTTTTTTTTTTTTTTTTTCAAACTTTCTGTTGTGCCAGCATTTTCTTTTGTGATGGATACTGGTGTTTGACAAATGGAAACAAATTGCATGGCGAAGGCGTCTGAATGGCAGGGAGCTGGGGAGTGTCAAACCCAGCGCTGAAAGACGATGAAGCGAGAGCCTCAGGTTTTTGTGGGCGACTCAGACCTGACTGATCCCAGCATAAAGTGCTTGTTGAAGAGCAGGAGAAAAGGAGAACAGGATTTCGACAGGCTGCAGTGAAATTAGGAGAATTGACTATGGCGGCTTTGTTCCTGGCTGGTGACATGGGGTGGGGGGAGATGGGGAGACTGGAGCGATTCCCCAGAGACTCTGCGCTCAGCCTTTCTAAAGTGACTACAAACTGAATATCTGACAAGTTCCCAAGGCCTGATGCGACTCTGTGTAGTGCTCAGAAAAACAAACAACAAATGGCACATTTTAAGATATATGCGCTGACACTGGATGCAGTGTTAGAAAATGGCTTTTTATCCTGTTAAAAATAGGTGCTCAATTTGGAATGTGTTGATTCTATATTTTATATATCGTCACAACAACCTAGTTAGACCAAGTTTCCCTGACTGACTTTATGAAAGTAGAGAAAACAAGAACTACCACATGTCAATTTCCAACTTGCTATTCGGCTGAAAGCAAGCAGTGTCTCTGCGGCATCATAAACAAACACGAGCTGCAAGAAGTTCCTGCCAGCATGCACAGGTGAGGCTTTAATAAGGAATACTGTATCATGGTGCCTCAGCAGTTTAGTGACCACCCTGTCTTGGCTTTCTGGACTGGCTGAGTAACACTGCTACAAACAGTAATTACAGGTCCCACATGTAATGGATGATTATGTTTTGTAAATTATCCAGGCTGTGATGTGTTTCAAACTGTAGAGTAGGAGTACTATTTCCAAACATTATAAAAGTTAGATTTGCACACAAACACACAAAAATATCTTCTTTTTTTTTTTTTCTAAAGTTCCTGTTATGAAATCGCATGCTTTCGAAGAGGCATGCATTTCTGTAACTTCACCTGTGCCTGCTGCTTTGAACTAAACTGGCTAATGTGGCCCATTGAAAGGCCACCAAATAGGAAATCTCTTTGCATGCTTTAGCCTTAAATCCTGGACATGCTCTGCCACCTTCCAAAAGTGCCGTTTGATTCTTCAACTGCGAGAGAAAGAAGCAAAGTGGAAGGTAGACAATAGCCGAGGGCTTATCTCATCAGTAAATAAGGCTTATTGCTTCGAGCTATAAAAGGCTATGCTTATTGGTGATGTCATTCTTTTGTTAAAGACTGATGAAGCTTGAGGCAGGGGGCATAATGTGAATGTGTGTGTGTGGAGAGAGAAAGTGTCCTTGTGCAGCAAACTTTAGAGTTTCCAACTTTCCCCCTGCAGAGTTTGATTTAATTTAAAATGTATGACATATATTTTAACTGCTGCTGCACTAAAATTGCAGTCTTTGGTGGTAAACTAACCCAAATGTACTTCAAAGTTCCTCCTGGCCAGGGGGCTTTTATGCTTGGCCATGAGAGCGGTTGATGTTCAGTGCATGTAAACGTGCAGCTTTGGGTAAAGGTGGGGACAGCTTGTGTCCCCCATTATTGTCTGGTTGCATTTACGTGGGTCCAAGGGCCTACTGTGTCTTTTCGGGTTACTTTCTCATCATTTCTCCTAATGTAGAGACCCACGGGGTTGGTGGCAAGCGCACAATGCGGCTGTTGTATGGTTACTGTCAGCTCTCTCAAATAAGGCTTCCTGTTCATTAGACTTCTTTTCACCTCTGCACAATGCGCCGGCTTTGCAGCAATAGTGAGTCGACGCCCATCTCTTCAATGCCATGTGAATAGTTCTAAATAGTGTTTATGCAAGGCATTGTTGTCTATTGTGTGTCCAGTCTTAATGCACAGTGATTTGCCTGCTTTTGTAGCCTGGGATACATTATCTTTCCTATGTGGCCTCAGATGCATGCCTGGCCTTTGAGCCAGTAAACAGTCTAAAAGTTAACTCCCGGTGGACAATACTGGAGATGCCTGATAAAGTGGGACAGAGTATTTGAACTAGACCATTTATGTCTCTGTGTAATTGCTCAAATGGCTTCTTCCTTTCCTTTGTATGTATCTATCTTAAGCTCAGGGGTTGCATCATTTTATACATGCGCTCTGCTAAAACCCACACTAATTTACTTTTTGAGGACATAATTGTGTTTCTTCATGCCGTTTTCCCGAAAGAATCTGTTGAAATGATTCAGATTCTAATTAAAAGAAAGTTTGGAAAAGTGAGTTACACTTAACCCCAAAGCTGATTTAAATTCTGCCGTCTTTTTTTCTTCAATAGATACGTAGTAATGTTGCTGCTGTTGCTTTCAAAGATTAAACTGACATTATCTGTTGCACATCTGATGAAGAATGTCTGTTCAGTGGGGAGATGCATTTAAACCCTGTGTCTTTATTCTTGAAACCATCAGTGTGGAAGTGAAAGAGTAATACAGATGGACAGCTGGGTGGATAATCTGACACACATCACAGTCAGAGAATAAAAACTTTTATATCTTGAAGATAATGTCACAGTGATGCTGTTTGTCTCGCAATGGAAATTCTATGTTCCATCATTTTAATACGAATTTCTGTTACACTTTGTGTTTCATAGCACAACTTTCTATGAGTGTGTTTGTAAAAAGTTTGCATTGTATAAGTGGAGCCATATGTTTGTGTGTGGCTTTGTGTGTCACAGTACATATTGTGTAGAAAAAATATGCCTTGTGACCTTGGCTAAAGCTATGCCAGCAAACCTTTTAACTGTTTGCAGAGTTGTCACTTGGCAGTTTTTGCTTCTTCTTGCAGTGGGTGAATTAAGTTAAATAGTTAAACAAAAAAAAAACCAAGCACATCTTCCTCTAGAAAAAGAAAACAGTGGCACCTAAACTGTTTTCCCGAAAGCCAAATAACCCTGAAAAATGAGAGAGTTGGAATAGGCAGTATATTATATCCTTCATCTGTTTGTAGCTTTGTTCTAGAGAGTGCATACATCACCTCCAGAGAGTAACTGATAGGCCCAACCATTCACTGCTTGGATAGATGCACAAAAGCAGCAGATATCTGCAGCACAGATTACATTATACTCATTTCAAAAGCATTCACAGTCAAAGTATGCAGAACAGAAAAAAAGATGCTTTTAATGCCGGCCGGTGATTACAGGTGAGAGATGTAACCGATAGTTGGCCTGTTATTGTTCAGAGATTTGATGTGTTTGACCCCCTAAAGCATTTCTGCTGCCAAGGGACTTTAAAACAAGCTTTGGACTTGCAGGATAGGGATGTTATGATTGCTGTCGGTGACACTGATACAACACTGTCACGTCACCGACTCCAGACTCCGGGAGAAGCTTTACTGCGACTGATCCAAGCCTCACAACACGAACGCTTTGCAGCAGGAATTTCATTAACCTGTCAAAGTGAGCCTTGATGCTGCTTTGTCTTTGATTGCCACATCTCCTTACGACCATGCTGCTGCTTATACATTTGCCCTCCATTAGCCCACCAGGTGTGTTTCACATTTTATTTAATGAACTGTAGTCATGAGGTAATTCATCCCCTGCAACAGTACTCCTTGAAGCATTTTTTTTTTTTTACACTAAAGTAGTGATGTTGACTTGCTTTGCTCCTGGGCTGATATTTTCATTAAAGGCCTCCTTATCAAATAATGAAATAAAGAATCTGTTTCTTGCCCAATGCTATTACCTCCTACAAATCAAAAGGTTTCAAGTGTAATGTCTCGCCTCCCATGCCAGTTAATTAGGTAGTGCTTGTGCCACATACTAATGCTACTTTCATGAGAATAATCTTAGACAATAAACCTGTCTCTTTTGTGTCCTTCTGCAAGCCCTCTTAATTAATATCAGCAAATACAAACCAAAGTTAATTGAAATTTGAACATCCCATCTTTACTGTTTGCAATAATACAATTGCTTGTGTTTTGTTAGTGTTTCTGAAATACCATAATGGCTGGTATCATATCTCTATTTAGTGTTTCATTGATTGTTCTCAGGGATGCAGCAGAAACATAAAAGAAAGAAATGTCTTAACTATGAGTAAACACTGGTGGCAATGTATGCAACCCCTAACATTGATTCAGGCCTGGACATTAATATTCACACTCCTCCTGATAATCATAGCGAGGTGCACATGATTTGTTTTCATTGATTAAATGACATTACTCCAGCTTCTCCCATCATGGTTATTAATATAGTTTGCATTGATATTATTTCTGCATTAACAACAATTTCAACCAAGAGAGGCAGATTGCAGAGCTGATACAAAAGAGTAGCTTCTTGGTGGCATACAGCTTTAATCAGAAGTTCTTTTGATGTAAAATCTTTACAACTCTAATCAATCTATGGATGAGCTTTTCAAACTATGTGCTAGTTTGAATAGCATAGTTTTAAAGAGGCTGTGCCCCACTGTCAGATATCTGATGTGTTTTGCAAATTACAAATGCTTCCAAGAATATGAATGAGTTTTGCAACCTGAGTACTCATTGCATTCATGGTGTTCATGGCTCAGATTTCACATGGTTGACATGAACTCTTAGCAGCAAATAACATTAGCGAGTCAACAGTTTCCTACTAGAGTCGGGATTGTCGTATACAGACCCAACAACAAATCCTGATTTGGCAGGTTACTTTCTCAGTCGGTCTTTTTGTGTTCCCACATTTCCTTTGTCACATTGGCTCATGAACTGAAAATGGCTAAACAAAATAATAAATAGATAAACAGTGGGTTGTCTTTATAGCCTTTATGCAGTGATTTCTCTGAGCCAAGAACACTTCTGAACTTAACAGTATTTATGTAGCGGTTATGTTGGTCACAGTCTGTCGTACAATATTTGCATCTGCATGTCCAATTAACAAATATGACATATTCCTAAGATCAGGCTTCTAGCACTCTAACCACCCACTATGGCAATTAACTGTCTACCAAGCTAACAAGCGTGAAACACATGCCTGATGCAAGTCAGTAGAATATCAAGCCCCTCCATTTGATGCTTCCCTGTTTACCCTGTGCTACCACCATGAACACACACTCCACATGATTAACCTGCGGCTGTGGACCGAGCAGCTGTACTCTGACCAGCGTTGATATGGGGGTTTACTGTATGTTCTGCAACTGGCTTTCTAAATCCACCTGAGAAACTGGCGAGACCTTGTAAGGTGGGGGAAGAGCTCTTGGACAAATTCAAGGGGCCTTTCTGAGCTTTTCTGTGCATCTTGAGGACAGAACATAGCTGTTATAGCCTCTTCAGTGTGCAGCTGCTAAGATCATGTCCTTCAGACTGCACAGTTTTATTATCACTGCTTCAACAAGAATACGTATGGAGAAAAAAACTGCCCGAGTGCCTTCAAAACTGCTGAAGCAAAGAAAGGCAACTCATACAATACTGAATAATGCTATTTGTTATCCAAGGACAGATGAATGTCTGAAAGAACAAAGACAGCATGTCTCCACTGACAGTATATCAAATGCAAAAGTCTGTCACTTGTTTGTTGAGGTAAGAGGTTGACATAGCTAAAGAAATGATCACAAATGCCATTTGACTACTTCTATAAGTTTATCTCACATTGCATCTACATATACCTGTAGATGGATTTACAGTTAATCCACACAACAAGCAAACTTAAAAAAAAACAAAAAAAACATTGACCGTCAGGGCATAGCCAATATGGGGGTTAATCCATTCTAGTGTCTATACTACCGAAATGCTTATGGAAGCATATTTGCTTAGGGCAGCCATGCAAATTATTACTTACTGCCCTGTAAGCTGATAACACAAATTAGATACCCATTAAAGTTGAACAATGTATATAGAATGAGAAAAGATTGCAAGTGATACCTGAAGGGATGCTTAAGTCATATGGCACTAAAATATGCCTCATGCTTGCAAACTTCAAAAGTGGGGAGATGTTTATCCTTGGGATTGGAAGATGCATAATAGTAATCTCATATGCACAGAGGCAGCTGCCAGGTGGAGGATAGCACTCCCCATGTTTATGAATAGAAATCATTACAGGGACTGGGGAGCATACCGGCATGGACCAGTGACATAGAACTTTTTTATGATCTCCCCACTGCACACTGCAGCACTTAGAAGTTCATGTGCCCGAATGTTTAGTACAATATGGTGTTAGTTTAGCTGTGGTCATTTTGTGCTTGGCTGGTGTTTTTGTTTCTCAGCATCTCTGCTTGAACAGAGGCAGTCTATAACTTTAAGTCCTGCCATGAATGACAGGGGGTTAAACAAAGCTGTTAATACAAGCCTGCCACCTGAGGAGCCTGTAGAATCAGCTCTGTTAACTCCACTTGGGTTCTACCTCCACCAACATCTGCTCTTATCAGATGTACTACTTCTATGAGGATGAATGCAAATGCTTTTAAGAGGTAGATGTGCTGTTTGTGGTGAAGGGAAGAGGAAAGGCTTCATGTCTGTTAATTCTACCTTTGACTTGCCTGTTGTTGCCTTTCAGCCCCTTTCCCCTTTCTACTCCTCTGGCTGGCTGATAGTTAGGGATCCATCTTAAAACCTCCCCTTTGTCTGACAGACCATGGAGTCAGCAGTTATTCTTCAACTGGCGACTTTCAGTGCTTGGCGGTGAAAGAGATGAAGCTGAAACACAAAGGCAAATTAAGGGTACAAAAACACTCGCTATTGTCCCATTGTTGAGGGTCACAAATCGTCAAGTAAAAGCAACACAGCGTGGTTGAAATGTATTCACCTCCATCCCTCTCCCCCTCCCTCACTTCTCCTCTCTTTATATTCATTAGATTCATTATAGGCCACAAAGGACTGCCAACAAAACAGCTTGTGATTTTAGTTGAATTCATCCCCCTCTGAGGCCTGCAGGGAAATTAAAGTAGGTGACTATCACTAGAGGGGGAGCAGGCTTGACACATCTGAAGCTTTCACTGATGCTAATAGCCAAGCGTATCCAAAATACACAGGAGCTGACCTCAAACAGATTGTGGGGGTTTAAATCATTAGTTTGCAAATGAAGCAAAAGTACATTGGATCTATGGTGGAATCAGCCCACTCTCAACCTTTGATTAGTGTTTGTCAACTCCCCTTTCTCTTCATACTCCCCCGCCCACTTGCAATCCAGAAATTAATAAAAGAGACATAGTGACACTTTAAAGGGAAACGCTTGGATCTCCAGCACCTGTTAAACAAATGCACTTAAGGCAGGAATCAAATTGCAGGCAGGTTTAAATTGGTGTAAAATCTTCATTTAGATGATGTCCCCAGGGCCTGCTTAATACTTGAGATTTATATAGCATTAGTTCTGCCTTGCAAATGTGGTGCACCATTCCACCTCAGTGAAATATGAAGAGGCTTGATAAAAAGCTACAACAGATTCTCTCATTAAAAAAAAAACCCTAAACCCTTTAAAGATTCATTAATTTAACTTGTGGCATGCAGCTCTGACATGTACGGAGTTCTGTGCTTGTGCCCTCCAGCGCTCTATGTTATGGAGTGTAAGATGCTGCTGTGGCTCATCGACATAGGTCTTTCAGAACGTGCGTGCTGATAAATTAGACTACCTGCAACGCTGAATACCCTTCACTGCATTTCACAGGTTCACAGTGAAAGCTATACTGATGATAGAATGTGCTCGATAAAAAGAATTTCACAAGATTCATTGCACTTGTTGTCTTTTCAAAATCTGAAGTTGGTTACGCTCGTGATTATGACATGTTGCACACATGGCGGTGAGGGCTTGAATCTGTAGGGGCGCCAGTCACAAAGGCATTTCATTTGCAGCAGTGCCCCTATTGAGTTTGTCTGTTTCAGTCAGCAATCTGCTTTGTTCGTCATCCTTTTCAATTTGTTTACATTTGGCCCCTACTGGAGAGGGACGGTCTATTGATTAATTGTCCCTGCTTCCTGAGACTGCTTAAGAGCACCCGAGCCCCCCAACTCTACCCCCCCCACTCCTTCATCCTTAGGCCTTGCTCTTAAATTGCAACCTGGTTGCAGGCTTCTGTTGCTGAGAAGTAGGCCA
Organism: Atherinomorus stipes; assembly: GCA_023101725.1. Lineage (NCBI taxonomy): Eukaryota > Metazoa > Chordata > Actinopteri > Atheriniformes > Atherinidae > Atherinomorus > Atherinomorus stipes. The sequence goes on along the minus strand of JALJCO010006373.1, from coordinate 182,808 downwards.
GGGAAAGGCCCTGTCCAAATAATGACCCCACATGACAAAAAAAGAAAAGAAAAAAAAAAGGGGGGGGGGGGGGGGCAAATGAAGGTCTGAAAGACAGCACCGCTGCTCTGTGTATCTCCATCTAAAAAGCAGACGCTGTGGGATGTTCACCTCCCACGGATGTCTTTTATCACCTCTATTTTTCACGGAAACGCTTACTTTTCAGGTGAGAAACCCATTAAATCATGATGTTAGTTAACAATATTTTCATCAAGATGTGACTGATATTTAGTTCAAATATATAAATGAGAAATATAGCCTATTTAAAGACATTCACGTAACCTTTTTTTTTCTGTCAGTGGAGTTTGCATTCATGCTTTGTGACATCTCCTTTTGCAGATGGATGCTTTTTTTATGAAAAGCATCTGTCTGAAATTCTACAGCACAATTTATACGAGTGAAAGGAATCATTTCAGATGAAACTTGAAATGCTTTCATCATTGTAAAAATAGCCTTTCACTCGCCTGGCTTGAAGATAAACAATTTCCCATGAATATACGGCTGGGCCTCCTATCTATCACAAAAATCAGAATGTGTCCCATACTGAGCCTATTGTAGTCTATTAAAAGAAATCCTTCCCTGTGGCAACCATTTTGCAGGTTTCAAGTAGATAAATGCCTTCCAAGAGGGATAAGAATGCATTTCTACAAAACTGCATTAAAGAGTAATGTTTGTCAACTATTCCGATAAAAACTTCACAGTCACAATTCTTTTTAGAGCCGGCAAATGCATTGGGAATGTGTAAAGCTGATTGGTGTGGGGAGGCTGCCTACAGGTTAGCAGGCCTCATTTCCAATCTCTGACAGCAATATGTGTCGCTGTGCGCTTCATCCCGATTGCTCGTGTTGAACACAAACCATGGTCACTCTATATATGGAAATCTCTGTCTTCAGGGCGAAAAAAAAAATTAAAAAGGTGAGATTGGCACTTTAACCTCCATGCCCCCCTGAAAATATGTTTTAGTCTGATACATTATACTACTGCGAATTATTTATCAAGAAGATACAAGCTTGATATTTCAAAAAAAATAATGAGATGTTGAGGTGGCAGCTGGAATGTTCTGGTCCAGCGAGCAGCATCTATGAATCGGGGGAAATGAAGTAAATATGGCAGGCTGGGACACGCCATGTGGTGAATATGAAAGAGTGGAGGCGCAGTGTAAAGGTGGCAATGGCTAAAAAACTTAAAGTCTTTTCTTTGTAGTTTTCTTGTTGCCTTTTTATAGAACAGTGATAGCTAATAGTTACTTTAACAATTACATGAATTTGTGATAAAAAGAACAGACGTAGCTTAAATTGCTTATGTGCTTTGAGTGCATATGTTTCAGGCAAAAATCAGAAATGAAAGCTGAATATCCGCTTCATGAATAATGTCTTCTGCTCATGAGATGATGCGAGTCCAACAGCCTGAGATCTATCAGGCAAAAACCAAACAAGTGTTGTGCTAAGCTGAGCTGAAAGAGCCCACCTGTCGAAACACTGCTCTCAGAGAACAAGTCATCCAGTTGTTGCAGTCGTACAAAGCAGGTGAAGAGAAGAAATCCATTCACACACTCTGAATACAGCTGAAGTGTGTTTCTCCTCAGATGACTGTAAAAACAAAACAGAAAATCTCTGTTATTTCACTTGCCTGTCATCCGCTGCTTTCACTGCCCAGTTTGTTCTTGTGTTTTAGAGAACATCACTCAAGGTGAACCATGACTTTTCTTTTGAAGGAAGTGAGTTGCATGTTTTTCTTGACAACATATTCATATTGACACAATGTTATTTCAAAGATGAGGTGTGATAAATGAGAGATAATTACCTCTAAAACAAATGATAAAATCAATTTTAATTTTTTCTGTGATTAAAAACAAAACAATAAAACAACCCCCCATTAATGATTGAATAAATTGCTAAGAAATTTATATTTGTGCTCGTTTCATTCTCTACAAATAAAAATGCTTCTTTTTTCTGAGCGTATCAGCTTTTTGGCCAAATCAAGTAAATCAAATGGAAAGAAAGAAAGCAGTTTATTTTAGAGCACTCCCCCTCCCCACCCCAAACTCTTGTCTTTGTTTTGAATTATTTCATCCACTCAGAACATCCCGTTGCTTTTCAGGGCCCCTTTTGTTCTTGGTGAAGGGGTCTTTTATTTGGGAGAAATCTCCCATCTCAGACCAGCGCTTTGCCTTGATGCAGATCTTCATTAATCTCCAGGGCCACTGCGGGCTCTACAGCAGCCCGCCGTTTTGATGGGAATTGAATTTGATACCGTATTGTGGCTTGTATGGAAGCTAACAATGGCCTGTGTTCCTTCCTGTGTCTGCGCACAATCAGAGAGACCCAATTAAATAATTTGGTACAATAAAGGGGAACAAAAGGATACCCAGGCATAAAGTGAGGGCTCCAACATTTGCATTCTACCCATTTCTGTATCATGTTAATTAATTCGCTTTGAAACCACAGGGGAAGGCACAATGGCAAACAGCGGAGCTCATTTCAAAGTATGTCTGATGATGCTTTATATTCAGGTGACATGCTAAATCAACACTGTACAAATGGAAATTGACATTTTTCTCATGAGTGCCAGAAACAGTCAAAAGTAGCTTTTATTTAATTGAATATAACTCCTTTATTTGGCAAGTTTTGATCATGGTATTGTAAACTTTATGAAAGAAATGCCGCATTTTTTAAAACGATCTGATGAATTATAAAATGATCCTCAAACTATAATAATGTGACTTTTCCTGAATGGAATAATTTTGCATCTAAAATGGCTGTCATAATGACCTGCTCTTAATTAACAACGTGTGAATGGTGTGATATGTAACTGCTTATGTTGATAATAATATATCACATTCAATGAAGGGTAAATGAATTATCCCCAACTGGTCCGTGATAAGCAGTGATGGGACCCATATGGAGCTGTCAGCGGACCGCTGGTGGGCTCTCCTAGTCCAGCCACTGTAATTGAAAGAAATGAGCCATGGAGCTGACACATTAGCAGTCTCCCCAGAGATGAACCACACACACACAGACACACCATACACACACATGCTCACTTTTTTTTTATATATATCATCCACACTGACTCTATCTCACTGCAAATGTAACCAGACAATGTCGGCGTGCTTGGCGCAGGACGGAGCCCTACTGTAAGTGAGAAAGAGTGTAAGATTGGGAAGGTCTCCGTCTGGGTTAAGGGGATAATGAGAAACTGCCCCGCAGTGAGTTAATCAGCTCATCGCTCTCCCAGCACTGCCATTTATTTGCTGTTTATTCCCCAGCACAGGGCCCCCAGGGGGAGGCCTGTCTGTAAGGCAGCACCTGCAGCTTCCCCGACGCTTGATTTAGGGCTGTAAATGCTGCTTGTGGGCCAGATTACGCTGGACAGTGATCAAACCTTATTTGCACTCTGATTAGACAAACTGCTCCCTGCACTGACCAGGCTGAAGCAATTCTCCTTTAGCAATTTTATATTGCTGCCCTGTGTAAAAATGATTAACAGTGTCTGGATGAATGTGGGCAGCCATTCAACAGTCATGGCCCTGGTTCTGATCTGAGAATAAGTAATCGTGGCACCATCACCTAATACTTACAACAATGAAAAGTATAGAAGTTTATGCAGAGGTTACACTTTTTTTTGCACCTGTTCTGAATAAGAAAAGTCATTTTCAATTCTGTCATTATATATCTGATCATATACTTGTTAAATCATGTTTTTTGTATTTTTTTTAAGTCAAAGGTGTATTTTAAATTAGTATTTTAAATGTAAATGCATCAAAATCTGCCAGATTTCTGATTATTATCCACATTTTCTTTGACCTGCTGTTGGGTAATGCAAACATCAATGATCAATCACACGTACAGTAAACTGGGGTGAGTGACGTAAGCCCATGCCAAGGCTTAAAAAGGAAATTACCAAGGAAGGCTGAGAGCTGATTTAAGTTAAAGGGACCTGCATTGCAGGTGCAGCTCTGTGTCTTCAGAGCAACTTGTATACTGTGAACTCTTTAGACCAAAGGGGCAATCACCCCTTTGGAACTGCATTTGACTAATTTACTGTAAATGCTGGTACCTTTATATGCCCCAGCTATATTGACATACAGTAAGTAATTTTAAATGGGGTTCTTGTATCAGTTGTCTTATTTTTGTGTCAGTGTATATGCAGATGCAGACGCACACATACTAGACACACTCCAAAGAGCAGGCACTATATCCTGTATCCTTCAAGCATTGTATTGAGAGAAGGTCCTCTGTTGCTTTCAGAGTGGAAGGCACTCCATGTCGGTTATTGTGCAGCAGATTTTTGTACTTTAGTGCTACACAAAGCCTGCTCTTTCCACCAAATGATCAGACCATCTTAAATGTTTTCTCATTGCATCTGAGCCTGAATAGGTACCTACAGTGTTCAGTGCACCAGTGTCGTCTCATTCATTTTTTTTTTCATGTGCTGCAAGGAAATCAAAGTATTAATGACATAGTGTTTTGATCTGCTCTTTTCAAACCATAGAATGCCTCTCCATCATCTTTTTAGTATTTACTATATTTACATAACCCTGATGCAAGACCCCTTTGCAATTGTACTTGAATGACTGGCTGCATATTGAGGCAAATGGGGAATTATTGTAAGGAAAATGTTCCGTATAAATAGCTTAAAAGAATAGATGGCAAAGCTCATAATGAAAACTGAAAGCTTTCATTTTTCCTTTATTGTCTCTCCTTCCTTTTCTAAACAACCTTCCTTTTTTCCTGCTATCAGAGCAAAGTTCTCAGAGAGAAAATGAAGTGCATTCATGCATCCTGAAAGAGGCTTTTAAGGTTGAGTACAGCTCAAACAAAGAGGAAGGTGAGCTCTGGCTGGCCTGAGCATGACTCAATGTTTATAACCTTGCTGTGCAGAATTTAAGAATGCTGATGAATTGAATGGGGCCGGCTATGAAGCACATCTACTCCACAATGCTGAGACTTATTGGTATTCATTAGTATTTTTGTCCAGGTTGCTACGGTAAATTGACGTGAGGTCTTTGTTTTTGTGAAATATTTCTGGATGATTAAACCGTTGCTGCTGATGAATTTCAGTAAGGGAACTGAAACTAGCTTTTTTTTTTTTTTTTTAGGAGCCACTTTTTTAGAATAATATTATTGTATTTTTATTGATTTAGAGTGCTGAAATGATATGCATCTTGAAGACGAATGTATGGTTAAGATTAGATACAAAGAGCATTTTTCTTAGCTGTCAGGCCCCCTCCCATTGCTCCCAGGCCCCTTTTCTCTTCATTTTGCTAACTGGTGCTCAAAGCTTCTCCTCCGCTGACCAAGCATCAGCTTCCCTGCGCTGATAAATGGGCTTCTTTGAATTGATGGCAGGCTGGAGGAAAAAGAGATAATCCTAGATAATGTGGACACAGTTTTCATTTCTTGTCACCCAATTAAACTGCAATTATCCCACTTGCAGGAGCGGAGAAAAGTGGAAAGAATGGCCAAAGAATGGGAGAGTGGGGCTCCCTGGGACACTCTCTACCAGACACATTAGCCCAGATTTGCTCTTTCCTGATAAAAGAAACCCATTTCTTGCACTTGGCAGTGCACAGTGAGTGGCAGACCAGCTGCAACCTGGGGTCTAGAAAAGAATGCCTAGACAATGTTTGTGGCATGCCTCAAAATGGTCAGAAGGAAAAAGATCAAAATGTATACAGGTTGTCGCCCCATTAAAGCAGCGTGGCGTTTGTGTGGCGCTCCATGTGTCTTTAGCTGAAGACACAGAGGTTTTATCCCTTAACAGCCCATATAGTTTTTTTACATTGTTATTATGCTAATGCCCAGGACTCATTGTCAGAGAGAACAAAAGTGTGCATTTTGTGAAACCTTGGTCATTGCTGACCAATGTAAGAACCCTGGAGTTGCCCACACAGGGGTTTAAAAACCTTCAAACACTCCTTTGGCATTTCTAAAAGTGCTCTGACTGAGAGCTTGTGTGCGCCTACTGTTCCTAGTAAGAATCGACCAGTGCTTTAAAATAAGGGACGCTTCCTCTGTGAATTGTTTGCCTCCAGATGAATCGAGGCTGAGCGAAACTCTCCTCTGGCACAAAATCTAAGAAGTAAATTAATGTCTTTTGTAATTACTGTTCCTCTTAGTAATTATCACACAGGACAATTTATGGATTAACATATTGATTTCACTTGACCCTTGGCAAGGCTTAATCTGAGCGGAGAGGATACTTTTGGCTTGTGCTGCCAAACGCAAACAGCCCTCAGGGCCTCTGGCGGAGCTTTGCTCTTTAGGCGTGTCACATCATCTTTAGCAGACATCCCATGGGATGACGATCTGACTCTCGCAGGGTCCTGGCCTTTGGTTTTGCTATCTATTCAGAGCGTGGCTCTGCACGGGTATTTACTTTAGCCAGACATGAAAAAAAGAACTGCATGAGCGAAAACGAAGAGGAGCATTCGTAAGAGTAATTCATTAATCTTCACGCAGGCGATTAGCTGCTTTGAAGTCTTTGATTTGGAAAAGCCATGTTCCTTGCTTTGCTACCCCTCCCCTCAGAGGCTGTTTAGATAAACATTAGAAATAAACAGATTAGTTAAAATCATTAGGCAAACATCTTAACACACTAACACAGGCTGCCTGTTTTGGAATGCTGATAAGTGTTATCCTTCCTCAGTGGCATCTAATGATGCTGTCACGTGTGTGGAGATGCACAGTGGCAGCAGTACATTGCAGATTATGGAGAGCGGAGAATACTCTGTCAAAATATGATCAATATTTCCTATAAGTGCCCACGCTGCTCTGCATGAGTAATGGTATGATTGGGAGAGCAACAAGAGAGAGGCGAGTGTGACTGTGGGTTCTCCACTGCTGTGTCCATCAAATAATGAGATCACCTGAGACAGCCCGCAGCAGTCCCCCCTCTCCAAACAGAACCTGCTGACAGGACACTTGCCCTCCCATTGATCATTTTGTCATTCAAGCCAGCTCTTGGGAGAAACATGCACACACTCAGACACAGATATTCAGGTACAAACAGGGGCGCAAATATCCCTGATGTTTTCTGGAGGTTTGTGTCTGGATTGATGATTTCCAGTTGCTGGGATGACCACATGTTTTTGTCCCTGATGTGTGTAAGACAACACGGCTATAAAAGGCTCACCTAGAGAGATATGACATTCAGCTGCAACAATGAGCCATCTGCAGGAACTCCCGTTATTTTCGCTCTTGTGAAAAGTGGGACTTTTTTTTCTCTCTCAATGACATGGTTATTATCCTGGTCACTTAATCTCCTCAAATAAGATTGATTTCTCCTTTCAAGCTGTGTTAGAGTGTCTCTGTCAGAAGGCGTGCAGGCCATGGGAACCATAGAGTTCCAATGCATCCTTACAATTTCCCCATTTGATGGAGGTCACAGTCACTCAGGCTGTTTCTTTGACATACTGATGAGAAGACACACAAAGGCTCTTTCATTGTTACAAGTGATAGAGAAAAAGTCCAGCTATGTGCCCGAGACATGAGGAGATGCTGGGTTGTTGAGGCGCTTCACTATTTGAATTATACTTTGAATATAATCACCAATGTTATAATCACTTTAGAATAACTTTTCTGACCTGGTTTTGTCAGTTAACTAAAAAAGTCAGAAAGTTGATGAATACCCACATTTATTAAAGTGAAACGTATTCATCCGTGAGAATTATAATGATGCACAAAGAGATTTTCTACTGTTGATATAAGTGTATTTGTGGTTGTTACACATGACTGCCAAATTCTCAAACAATCCCACAAAGCTTAAAGTCACGTTCACTATAAAAATAGTCCCCTCCAAGGACATAGTTTGGATTCAAGTTTGATTAAATATTTCTTTTTTCCTCTACTGTACAATTACATTTACTTTTCATAAATTGCTTTCAGCAAGAAATCGAGTTCCCACACACAACAGATAATGATTCACATAAAAGGGTAAAATAGGAGAACTCAAAAGGTCTTATCTTTTCACTTTTACAGAAGGGCCCGAGTCAATAATTGAATAAATCTTGACCTTTAATCACAACTTGTCGGTACTCTTAACCTTTTGTTCATTCAGCCCAGATAAAAATCTCTTGATTAGTGCTTTATTTCCCATTCATACCTTTTAGAAAACTTTTAACAAAGGTCAAAGGTGGTTAATAAACTGGAAGCATCGTGCTGTCAACTTTTATGTAAGTGCCTTTCATATTGTGTGTAATGTTAAAACGAACAAGTCACCTTTTGGATTTCTCTCTTTTTTTCTTTCTCTGAAGGACGATGGCACACTATGAAAGACCAAATAGCATGTTGCTGCGTTGCCACGGGTTCAAGGATATTGGATCACTTTTTGTTTGCGGAGCGGCCTCAATTCAGCTTCCACATAAAGAGGCAGAGACTAGGAGAGGACTGAGAGAGAGCAGTCTTTGTAGGGTTGAAGGAAAGGGGTGGATAAAAAAATGCCTTGGTGCATCAGTTTTCTCTGATCCCAACTGGAACTATAAATGTATCAGAGAGATGAGCTATCTGTGGTGGGCTGTGCCACAAGCAGGCCTTTTCTTCCCTCTGTCTCTATGATGAGTTAGCAGGACCTGGAGTGATAAAGCTGATAGAGGGGCTGCTATCAGGTGGCAGTCTTGGTAATTACAACTCTCTATTTGGGGCTTTGCAGTGATGCTGTGGCGATAAGGGGAATATAATGAGGAAGAAAAGCCGGCGATAATGTATCCGCTAAATGGTTCAAAATAGTCTATCATGGGAAAAGTCATCTCAGAGCCTGGAGGTAAACAAGTATCTGTGGATGTGAACCACAGGGCTCTGCCACAGAGAACATGTGGAAGGTTTAAGCTAAACATACGCCCTGTGGGGGATAGCAGCAATCACAGTTCAAAAATCTGACTTTTCACAAAGGGTAGGATAGGCCGTTTTTTTTAATGATCCAGGAAGCTATTTGATTGCCGCTGCTATTTTGTTTGCCCCTCAGGGTGTGGAGATATTCTGCAGTGTGAGATTACATATAATACTTTGACAAGCGGCAGTTTAAAGATGAAGGTCTTATCAGCCTGGCGGACTCCACATGCTTCTGTGTTGCCATTCTCCTTCCATAATGTGCTTTCAAAGTTTGTTGTATCTGTCAGTTCAGGTCCTCCAAGATTGAACTGACAATCACTCCTTTTTCTCCCCTCTTTTACCATCATTCAAGCATTCAGACACACACTCAGGCACACACTTACACAGTCCTGAGGGCTATTTGCCTGTTCAAGCCCTCAGTCTTTGACACACACTGCTGTGTGTTCTATCTTGTATGGATGTTTTATTGTGCATTTTAGATCCCCTCACCAGGGATCATGACCACTATCAATAGTGTTCTCACTAATGTGATTAAGTTAATACTGTGCTCTATGAGGGGATTATTTCTCAATTCCTCTTGATATGCGTAATATTTAGGTTGTGGTTGAGTAAATATTTTGGTTCTTCACCAAAATAATTCCCACTGAGACAAAGACTCAGAATTCTGCCCTAAGGAGCAATAAAGACTGTATAATTAGAATGATTAAAGAACTGCACAACTAATTTGGCACTTATTGAATATATTTTCAGAACACAACCTTCAAAATAGGTCACATATTTAAACCACAAAAAATATTAACTTTATTCACATTAATTATGCATTTATTCAGGCTTTCGCTGTGACTCATTTGAAGTGATGCTGAAGTCGCCATTGTCTCCTCACCAATCCTATCATTATGTGGCCTTGTACTTAAGCATATTTTCTACGTATTGTAGGAGCTGTAAAGACACCTCATTAGACAAAATGACTTCTAATCTGAATGCAATCATCTTTAAATAGTAATCAATTGGATCACTTAAAGCCTTAAACTGTTTGTCATTAGCACTTTATCAAAGGCTTGTTTCAGATAAGATTCTGCAGCTAATGGCGCGTGATGGTGACAGATTGGCTTTCAATACGCTCCACATCATGCAGCCATTTGTGCTTTACTGGAAAATGTGTTTACAAATTTTTACTTTCCCTTTTTTTATTCCTCATTTAAACAATCTTTGTCTTGATCTTCTGCATCTAAAATTTATTTTTACCAAATGTTTAATTAAAATAAGCAATGTGATGAAGTGAATAAATTGGAAAATATGCAGTAATTGAGCATGAAGGAGTATTATAGTTCTCCGATCTTTTAAGAATGATGCTTCTGAATAGATTTCAGCTATATTATTAAAATATTTTGGGCTGGATTTGTGAGGATCATCAAAACACAGCTGAGATGACCACTTTTTTTTTTTTTTTTTTTTTTTAACGGAAGAAGTGGATTTACTCTTTCCCTCTTGGCTCGGCCTGCATGAGCGCAGCCACAGCTGAGGAGGAAGGGGAAGATCCCGGCAGAGCTGTGATCAGACAAGCAGAAAGAAACCACATCAGGTACACGATCAGAACCCCTCCCTCTCCCTTTCTGCAAACCTCCCTGATAATGAGCAAACTTTCATGTGGCAGTAAATACTCTCCACTCTGTGGGGTTTGAAGTGGCAAACACAAGATATTGTTGTTTACCCTCTCTTTTTTCCCCACTCAAAGAAAAGCCATCTGATAGCAAGAGGTCAACTTCTGTTCCCTTGAAATCAATTTAATTCAAGACTTGACTCCCCTCCCTCCTTTTCCATTGGGAGAATAACAGCTTGAAAAGGATGAGGAGGTAAAGTACACATCCTACAATATTTTGTATAGATGAGGGCTTTCTTTAAATGCAAACTGGGATTATCCTGGGATCCTCATCAAGTCTCTATATAAATTATTGCTTTCTCCCAGACTTAGTGGAGTGTTGAGTAGAATAAGGTGTTTGCCACTATCATGGAGATTCTTGCACCTCCAGGGGCTCCTATTTCAGAGTGATGGCTTTAGCACTTTAGAGTGAACTGTGTGCGATCTCTCCTGGTAGGAAAATGTCCCCATGGGCTTGTTGTTGCTGCTGTCTGCCTTCTATTTGCATGATATTTTTCTATTCAGTCTTATCATCAGTGTGCTGTGAGGTGGGAGTGCTGGCTCCGTCTCAGAGGTTGGACCCAGGCTTTATCGGCAGGTAATTCTCCCACTCTCACTAACTCATGTTGAATTATTTAAGTGTTATTTCTAGGACCCAGGCATGGGTAAAAGAGGGGGAAAAACACATACTGGAGTGTTTGTTGGTGTTATTCATTTATTCATTTTTATCAGATCATAGTTAAATTAGAAAATTTACTAAATTAACATTTTCTCAGTTTGCTGTTCTGTGGAATAGATACCACAAATATGAACATTTTGATGAGCAGAAAACATACAGGATGGCTCCACCTGTTCCTCTTGATGCAGGCAGAGCTTGGCCCAGGAATCTGAAACACATTTTAAAACTGAGGCCATACTTCAGGACTCTGAGGAATGACACTTGAAAAAGGCTAATCCACCCCTTTTTAAATAGGAAATAATCTAAATAAAATGAAGAAATTCATGAAGAAATAAAGCTACATGGGGAAATTAAGAAAAGGAGAGGGGAAAAACAAAGGAAGTTGTAGAAAGATATTTCCAGGGGCCCGGTAAAAGCACGCACACTTAACCGCACACCTCCACACATCCCGATAACAACTTTCACCTATTCATATCACCATAAACCCAATTTCTGTTTGCACAGTTGTGTTGAGAGGTGCGTGCTCCTGCGGAGCGAGCGCAGCGCTTCATTGCAGGAATGTTATCGAGGTGAATGACACGCCGACAAAAGGAGCGCGCGGCGTTGAGAGATGCCGCGAGTCGGTTTAGGCAGCAGGTTTGTCTTTCATCTGGTCCTTTGGGCTCGGATCATCTTCACCTTGTCAGGTTTCCGTCTTGAGACAAAGGAGCGATCCCTCAGTGAGCCTTTTCTGCGCTCTAATAAAGAAAAGAAAAGAAAAAAAAAACTTAATCCGTGTTAACAGAAATTTTGAAACATCTCAGGTCTGAAAGGGCGCAGTGTCCTGAAAGCTGCGCATCACTTTTGGGTCATCACTCAACTTTTCACCTCGTCAAAAATGACCTGACATGTAATAATAATAATAATAATAATAATAATAATAATAATAAATAATAATAATAATAATAATAATAATAATAATAATACACTACATATTGTGTAAACTGTAAATTAGGCCAGACAGTTAAAAGGGACAACAGGAAAATGAATTGAATTTACTTCCATTTATATCCTCATTTAAAAGCTCGACCTACAGCCTAATTCATCATTATTAATATTGCTCAATACCGCTTCTCTATTTCCCTTTTTGTACATATATAATTATGTACAACGGGAAAAAGTGCCAGAACAAGCCACTTAAACCTACAATTTACTCAACAGGTCCTGCAGATAACTGTAATTGCTTAGTTGAATATTGGACAACCTAATTTCGGTTGTCGATTCGCTGCCCTTGGGAAGGTCCTTTGAAGTGAAAGTGAAGAGGGGGATTTCAGGAAAGTAATTAATTTTACCGAGCACGATTAGAAACACTTCAGACCTCCTCAACATTTGCTTATTTACCGAGAAAAATGGGACAATATCAGAAAATTAAAGAGCGCATTCTTTACCTTTCTTGTCGCCCCGTGCGCTCTTTCAGGGGCAGTGCCACCCGTGGGGAAGTGAAGGGACAGACTCCGGTGAGGAAGGAAGGTGAGACAGGGGAGTGACACCGACAGATTGCCGAATAAACAAAATGGCACTGAGAGAAAAAGGTAATTAAACCAGCAGTTAGACTTTTAACAAAAAGACGGTGCCTGTCAGTTTTGTTGTAGGCTATCTGATGCTAAACTTCTGCAACACACATGCACCTGTCTGTTGTCAGTTTCTTCTAATCTGACTGTTATTGAGGGTCTCATACAGGTTTCCCTCTCCAGGTTGCCTATTTCAGGTGCGTGAATTACTTTCACACATGACACTTTGCGGGTGGAAATAAACTAAACTGAACAAACGAACTCTAACAACGCAAACGACACTAAAAAGTCTCATTTTATCAGGATACGATATTAAAATACGAGGTTCATTATCCTTAAATCTTCGTGGAAGTTAAAAAAGCCAATTCAACAGACGTCTGCGCGCTCGATACTAGCGCGCATGCGCCAGCGACACTTTCACTACCTGCCACACAACCCGGTATTTCACATGGGGCAAGCGGGAGTTATCATCCACTTGCGTATGCCGCTGCTGAGTGTAGGTTGGCAATCTCAGGCGACAAGCGGAGAACAAGACAGCTTTTCTTTCCTCCGTCTTCTTTACTAAAGGCGTATCACTGATGGATGCCAGCATGACGCAGAAAACACTTGAGTGCTCATAAGGACGCTGCAACTTGGGCATTTTAGAGGAAAATCAAGGGTGGGATGAAGAATTGAAGTCTCAAGTAAGTAATCAAACGCATGAACCGCAGTTGTTGTAAATCTCAGACAGTCTTGTTTGAATAGACCTATTATAAAATCATTTTCACGTGCTTTTGTACCGATCTGGAGAGTTATTTATTCTTTAATTCGTTTTTTCTTTTATATTTCAGAGTGTGTGTTTGCCAACATGTCTAAACCAATGGATCACGTTAAACGTCCGATGAATGCTTTCATGGTTTGGTCCAGAGCCCAGCGCAGAAAAATGGCTCAGGAGAACCCAAAAATGCACAACTCCGAAATCAGCAAGAGATTGGGAGCGGAGTGGAAACTTCTCACCGAGTCTGAAAAAAGGCCATTCATCGACGAAGCCAAACGACTGAGAGCGATGCACATGAAGGAACACCCAGACTATAAATACAGACCGAGGCGGAAACCCAAGACTCTGATGAAAAAAGATAAGTTTTCCTTCCCTGTGCCCTACAATCTCGGGGAGCACGACGCGCTCAAAGTTAACGGACTTTCCACTGGAGCACTTTCCGAGTCTGTCATTGGGAACCCAGATAAGGCAGCAGCTGCTGCTGCGGCTGCTGCAGCGAGGGTATTCTTCAATCCATCCATGTCCACGAACCCCTATTCATTTTTTGACCTGGGATCCAAGATGACTGAGCTTTCCCCACCTTCGTTTCCGTACGCGTCTCCTTTGGGTTACCCGCCGGGAGGCGCTACGGCTTTCACCGGGACTGGCAGCGTAGGAGGGACACACACCCACACTCACTCACATCCGTCCCCGGGAAACCCAGGCTACATGATCCCATGTAACTGTACGGCCTGGCCCTCAGCGGGACTCCAGCCGCCCTTAGCATACATCCTGCTCCCCGGGATGGGAAAACCTCAACTTGAACCGTATCCTGCGTATGCTGCGGCATTATGATAGGCCCGCTTTGGACTTCTAAGAAAATGAAATGTGAAATGAAATCAAACAAAAGCTATTCATGCAAGAGTTTTATTATGCATGCACAAACTTGTACATGTGATGAAGTGCTCGTCGTCGATCAGATATCACATGTGTATGTACATTGAATATGCCTTTATCTAAGGTAATGCTTATTTAGAGAACTCTCTAATCTATTATTACTCAGCCATCACCTGACGCAACTTCACGAAGATGACTGAACGATGGCAAACGTGCACAGATGTCTGGGTATCAGAGCTTGCCCTTGAGAAAACTCTTTTTGAAAGGTACCCTGCTCAGTTTCTATCCTCTGCTCCTGGTTGACCAACCTGTTGGAATCAAGGGCGGCCAACACCAGTGACCCTATCAGGACCACACTGCTTTCCCTCACATCACTTGCTGTGGGGGTCATAATTGATGGATCAAGAAGGATTGTCAAAACACTGTAAATGTGTACAGATAAAATGACTTTAGTTTATTTGCTGTTACAGGCGTAGTGTTTGAGATAGGGCAAGGAAGCTACGTATTTCACTAGAAACCCGCTGTATATTTTGAGTTTTTAAACCGTTTTATAGATGTCTGTAATATTTATTGTTTAGTGGAATCTATGGTGACCCAGACAATTTAAAAAAAGGACAAGGTTTTTGCACATGAAACGTAGAGGATGTAATTTATTTTCAAGGTGTTATTCAACTCGGGTTTGATTCACCAAACCGTTTTTTGCCATTAAACAGAAAAAATCCGAATTTAAATGGAGATGGATGTTTATTCTCACACCCCACTCCTCCTGTCATGTGCAGCAGAAAAAAAAGCCTTTTTAACTAACTCTTATGGAATTTGTATGTTTTGTGTTTTCTTTAACCTCCGTTATGTACTGCAAACTATTGCTACTGTTCACTTGTTGAGCAAAAGGACTACAATAAAGCCTATTCGGATTAAACGGAAGGGAATCGCGGCTGCAGTTCTTGATGAGATGAACAAGATTGGTATCTTTTCTTTTCCTGCTCCCGCTCCTCAGTCCAGGTGAAGTGTAAGGTATCCTCCAAAGGCCGCTTTTGTCCGCGCTTTGAATGGCATTACTCGGGGAGAAATCTAAATCAGCCCATTGTTATCAAGAGCCAAAACCTTATTTATCACAATTTTAATCGTGAATAGGGAGGAAGATAAAACAGTGTGGTACTATGAGTTTTCTTTTCCCACACAGAAAAAAAGAAAAAGAAGGTAAAGTGCTGCTTTTTAGGCTTTAGAACAATCTCGCCTTTGAGGCTCTCAAACAACCCAGGCTGAGTGTATTACGCTCGAAAGTGTGGGAAGAAAAACAAAGTACATTTAATTTAAATGAAAAGTGGCATCTCTGAGGGGAACAACGCTTGCTGATGTGCATGGATGTGTGTGTGTGAAGCTGCTGTGAGGAATCATTTAGTTCATATTAATCGGTGGCATAAAGTACCAAACTGAAGCAAAGGCGCTTCTCCTAGATTACACCGAGAGAGATTAATTCATAAGGATCAGAGCGATTATGCAAAACTAATTTGGACAGTCCAGGGATAATTATCTCCGTCACGGTTAATTAAACCTTTTCAGCACTATGCTCTCTATTGTAACACCTCGATCACTTCTCTCCACAGAACTTCCTTCTTGGCCCCCGAGAATAACGCGCCATACTCATCTTTGTGTTTCATTTGTAGTCTGAAAAACAAGAAGGGAAGAAGTATTTGTCTATTGGCATTAGGACTGATTATATTCTTTTCTATTCAGAGGCAAAAGGCCGAAATATTTTTATTCTGCCATGGTTGTTTATTTAATTATCTTTTTGTTTATTTTTTTATTTCAAAAAATCCCTGTTCTGCAGGTATTTATATAAAAAAAGAAGCTGATCATAACACAAAGTCTGAAGTCTTCTGTCAAAGAATTTGCATTACGAGTTCAGTGGCCATTGCTTTCATTTCACTCAGCCTATTTTATTTTATTTTTCTTGAGGAAAAGAAGGAAGAAAGCTGAAAGAACTTTTTTTAGACTCTGGGAGCGTTTAGACGGTCGAGGAGGTTTTGTGTGGGAACAAAACGTGGGTTGGGAGGTTTTGTGAGAGTGTTGTTTGTTGAAGTGGAGCTCAGCAAAAGCGGCTGCTTTCCCTCATTGTAATGAAAGCAATCAGTGGTATTTGGAAAACTGTTAGCATTGTGCACTTCTTCTGTGTCCATTGTGGAGGATTTCTTTTCACAAGGTTTTTTTTTTTTCAGTCGATCCAGCTGGCCGGAGTGAATAGCGGTGCAATGTGTACACGCTTTGTCCCTCCAAGCCCTTCAAGTAGCCCACACTGAATAGAGTGAGTTGACACTGCATGACAGTGAAACAACATAATAAAAAATACATGAGCGCATGAATGGAAGCAGGCGCATAAATAAATAAAATGGGTGGCCAAAACTGGATAAACTGAATGACAAAACGGTGAAAGGGGAACAAAAAGATATTTAACACGCTAGATTAGCATTAGAATGCAATCTACAAGCCAGAACAATTGATGAATAGGTTTACCGGCCAAGAAAGAAATGGACTAAATGCCTTTTGAATAGATGGCCTATGTTTTTTTCTCTCTAAGATGGGAACTGAATGGGAAAGGTGGAGATGCAACTATAGAAAAAAAAGTGAGAGAACTTTTGATCAGAACTTGCTTTTTCACTCTTAATTTTTTTAAAAAAAAAACTAGTAAAATTGAGAGAGAAACTAAATCTGATTCCCAGGATAAAGTTTAAGTTTAAGTTTTTTGTGATGATATTGAGAAAGAATTCAAGTTAAATCAAATTAATAGAGTTCACCTCTCTCTTTGGTATTCTTAGATTTTGACTTTTCGCCTCAAGAAAGGCTTTTAATTATTTTAAAAGTCTCTTTACATACAGTACATTAATCTAAAATATATTTTCTAGCAAAATGGGAGTAAAATCTAAGTGGTTTAATGGAAAGTAAGTGAATAGATGTAGCCTCATGGTGATAAGCATCCTTTCTTTGAGGGACTTGAATGTGCACACTGAATGAACCCAAGCAGGAGCTGCTCAGATAAAACAAATACTTTCATTTAACACTCAGCCAAGCTAAGATACCTCAGTGTGTCTTGTATCAGTTACACTGCCTTATTTAGGCACCAGGAGAGTGTAACCGTGCTAAAAGAAATTTAGTTGATTCAATTAGCAGTCGTCATATGAGATAAGGACTTCTCTCTAAACAGCAGCCTGTAAAATAATTTGAGACTTTACAAATGTTGTGAAACGGAGCAAACAGGCTTTTCCAGATCTATAAACAACACTTTAAAGTTTTGCTCATTAAACACAGTCAAACATAAAAGACTTGCCAAATGTCTTCAGAGTATTATGGATTAAGGCAATGAATCAAACCATTTATTCATATAAACTATAATTTGAAAGAAAAAAGTGAACGAAAATATGCATTTCTTTATAATGCACAATAGATATGTGCATCAGCAATCATAATGCACTTGTAAGGCTTTACAAAACTGTAAAGTGACTGTAGTCATGCATGACAACTGTAAACATTGTTGTCACAACGGAAGTACATAAAGTATTAAGAATGCTAAACTAATAATACATCATGTCTAGCACTAATAATACTTTAAAAGCTTTGCTAAAAGCTATGATGCATGATACTAAATGTTCATGAAGAGTTTCATAAAGGCTGATAAATGAATGACGAGGCCTTCTGAATATGCTTATAAGTCAGATTTTATCCTCATGAGTGTAACCAATTTTTAGGAATCTAGTTAACGTTATATAAAGAAGTAAAAAAGACCCTAACAGTACATGTCTTGGTCTTTTACTTTATATATTGATAGGCGACATAAAGGTTTCTACATAAGATTTAAAGCCACGGCTGCCTCGTGTTTTCATAAGCCGCCCGCCTGATGCCCTGATATCATTATGTCTGAGTGTTAAACCCTTTATGTGCCTGTAAGACATTTGTAGAAGTGAGATTAGGCAAATTAGCATACATATGTATCACCAGTTCAACCATGTTGACCTTAGAGGGATGCACAATGGTTTGCTCGTCTCTAATTCGCCAAGGGCTGTCCCACAAGCATGTGGATTATCACCTGGCTTCAATAGCTTGAGATGGATCATTTTAGTATTTTTTTTTTGAACATGAATAATACATTAATATCCTCTGTTTGAGGATATTTTCTCAATTTGTTTGCAGGAGTCTGCTCCTTGCTCACCTGGTTGTCATAGCATACGTGTGCCTTGTGCAACGCTGGGAGATATATTCAGGCAGTGCTGGCCTCTCTGCGAGGAACCTCAAAGAGTCTGATCACTGACTTCTCCATCTCATTTTAGGCAAATCAAAGTGTGAAAAGTCTCTCCTGAAGCAATATCTCCATCATCAGGTTGGGTCAAGAATGTTTATGAAGGCTGTGTGTCATATTACCTGTAATCTCCTGAGTATGAACTGCTGTATTTCTTACTTTTCTATGCTCCCAGGAGGGAAAAAATACCAAAATTATCTTGCATTGCACCTTTTCCGCAACACCTCAACATGGCAAATCAAAGCCTCAAAACCGTACATGTCGCTGTGCCCAAGGTCACCGAGAGAAATGAGAAATCTCTGTGTACTGTACAGTCCATCCCTATAAACATGCCACACAGCCTCTGAAGTCTGACTCTGCTTTAAAGAAGTCCAAGTTTGTTTAATAGTACATAATGCAAGAAGTGGATGGGGCCCTGCTGGAGTTCAGAGAGGGGGATGCTTGAATTAGGTTAGGGGCAAGTGGATGTGGGGGGGTAGCTGGGGTGAGATTTGTGGGTGAAACGAGTAAATGCCTGGCATTAGTTTTTTGAAGAACATCGCTGTAGCAACAATATTCCATCCATGTTTCCATATATTTTCGGGTTACCTTTTATATCAATGGGAGATATCTTTAATTTGTATACCCTGACTGAACCTGAGTAAATCCTGTTTTGATGCTTTCCTGTGTGGAAACATACCAGTCTGGGAAAATACACCATACTGGGCAACCTGCTGATTTACTGTTCGGGGGTCCCGAAGAATTTGTAACAACTTATGAACGCATGTGTGATTTTGTGAGCCTAATACACAATTTCCTTTTCTTCTTTTGAAAAACTTTAAAGTATGATATAGGATTTCAGAAAAACTACATTTAGATAAGAGTTAAATGCAAAAAAGCCTGCTCACGTCTGGTGCTTTGGTGTGCCGCTGCTCCTCTACAAACACACTGTCAACAGTTTCTTTTATATTTCTATTATTTTGATGGGAAATAAAACCCCAACCATGAGGGAGGTTAGTACGAACACCAATAAGAAAAAACGTACACTCATTTGATTTGTTCTAAATTGCTATTTAGTACATACGATTAACATAAAATGTTATACATATATAATATATATATATTAATTTTGCATTCAGAAAAATATATTGTTTTTTTTCACAGCTGTCTTAAGGAACAAACATTAAATATTAGAGAAACTATATTGTAATACCACCCAATGCTTTTTGCCTTCATTTAAGACAAACAGAAAGAACCAAAGATAAGCTACTCCTTTACGTTCAGTTGGATTATTTTAGCTCATTCATATCAGGGTAAGGAAAAAAAGAAAAAGAATAAAATAAGTAAATGTGATGGGGAAAATAAATTTGACAAAATCTTATATTATTTTTAGGTAGAGCACATAAATCTGATGAACTGCAAAAAATTGAAAAGCAACTAATTTTGTAAACTATTTGTTTGATTGTTGTGAATTCTGAAATGAAATGAATGCATGGCTGGAAAAAAGGAATTTCTCCGGCACATTCACAACTTCATATGAAAATAATCTGCTGTCTTATAAGAGGAAACTGTGGTTGGGTGTTCTAATGTATAAAATCTGACATAAAAGTGTGTTGGTTTGTGTTTGCTCTACAACACAAGGAGTGAGCAACACACTCTTCTCTCTCTATGCATGTTGTTCGACTCTAAAGCTCCCACTGCTGTCTAAAGCAAGTCACTGCACAGATGACTCTTTCCATATTATAAGGAACAACATTACATGACATAATTGGACATCAGAAAAGTTTATCGGAAAATAGTCATCTTGAGAGCACTTTGTAAAAACAAACATAATCACTAGAAAAAAAAGGGGAATTTTTAAATAAATGTTTTGAGTTGACATGATCACACTTTTTTTGACAAATTTAGACTCTTTCACTAAGATTCTCAAGTAGTCCTTAAAATGACTAATTACCTAAAACATGAGGCAAAAGATTATTTCACATATCCATCAATATATTTGAATAATGTCAGCGAGCAGCCTTAACAAATGTTCTTTAAACTGACGTGACATTTTTTGTTCCATTTCCAAATGACCGCTGGCTGAGATTGCCAGCTCTCGTATTAATTCTCAGGTTTTCAAGGAAAAATATATCTATCGTAAGTAGAAATAATGAAGTTGAAGAGCTGATGCCCCGAGGAGCAGTCACAAAGAATTATATCTTTCTTTAACACAGGACACAGGCAAAAAAGATAAGTACCTGTCAGCTGGCATACTCTCAGCTACATGTGCCTATCAATAAAAGAGATTATTTTTTTCCCCAGTTATTACAACAAAGATCTTCGGGGCTCGAAGATTGCACCTTTAATGAGAAGGAATGATTTCCTCCTGCACACTCATGGCCACACTCAAAGTGAGTGAGCTGTAATGCCATCAATTCCCCCTCTCTCTCAATTTTACAAGAACTTATTAAAATGAAATATTGCCAACATTAACACGCAGGGATTATTTATTACATTTTAACAGGATTATGGTGTGCAAAGCTTGATTTGGGATTCACACCCTGCATTGTGATATCATGGTTTGGCAGTCAGATTCTGCAGACTTCTTGTAATTAACAGTAGCAAAATAGATCATTTCCAAATGATACGTTGCTCCAGAGCTAATCTTCGCACAGTGAAATGTTGGGATCCTGAAGAATGCGTTTATTGGATTAAAACTTGGATTTTGTCATTTGGTTTATTTTTCTTTTCTCCTAAACTGCAGTCCAGTAAAAGAGAGAGAGGATTTTTACAACTGTTTATTTTCGTAAATTTTATATTAGTGGCGCAGGTTTAATATAGCTGACATTGATCTGCAGCTGCCAGATTCTTTTTCTTTCTTTCCATTCACAGCTTTGCAGCCATGGTATAACACACTGGAACAACCATATAGATGCCTTACTAATGACAGTATAAAGAATGGAAGTGTACGCACCTTGATGACAGTAAAGCAATCATTTGTGTGGGCACCTTATCACATTCAGCAGAAAACAGGTCTTTAATCTCAAAACACGGCGAGCTCGTGAAACGTGCCATTAGTTATACTGATGAAGCAGCATGACTTCATACCTTAATTGGGAAGTAATGTGAAGGTCCTCAGAACAAATCTATTATGTATGGTCCAAGCAGACATCACACACAGTGGTACCAGAGACATCCCATACACTTTAGCCACACATCACACTGTGTCTATTCGAATTGTGTTTGGAAATTTTCCTTGTTCTTTGTTACCACAAAAAAGGGTTAGACTGAGGGTATTGGCTTTTAAACATAGTATTTATACTTGATTTGTTTGTGAGTGTGTGGGAAGAAAAGAGCTAGAAAGGATGTGAGACGGGGAAAGCAATAAAAAGTCTGACCTTCAGTCTCGCTGTGCTGCTCATAAAGGTGATACAAGGCTAGAAGCTGCTCAAGTATCTGCAGATAGAGAGATACACTGAGGTAGATAGAGATCCTTCTGTCTGAATATTTTCCACTTTTGTTCCATATGCAAGACACCAAGTTTTAGTTAGCCTTTTCTTTTACAAGCTGAGATACCAACGGCAACAATTAAAAATAAAAAAAATTGAAATAGATATGGGGGGAGTGAAGTGAGAGCCTAAAAGTACAATGATGTGTGGCATGCTCAAGAAAAAGTGTGGAACTTTCAGCATGCTCATTCAAGCACGCTAAAGTTGTTTGTATAAAAAATAAAATGGGTCAAGTGGAACAGTGCTCTTTGACAATCCTTTTCAAAACTGGAATGAAGCCTTGGCGTCGCGCCGCGTTTTCTCTCTTCCACATATAAACTCGTACAGGAGACACAAATGAAGTTGAATGTCTACAAGCGAACCACCACTCTTTGATATTTGCGCAGACAGATGTAAAAATATACAGAGCGAACATACAGCAATAAGAGGTGATTTATGTATGTAGGGCGCAAAAGAGGCGCCGAGCTGATGCCTGGTGCTGTCAGGTTGGTTTTCCTGTTGCGTCATTCACCATGCCAGTTCACGGTGAAGCCAAATATGGCAGAAGCCTCCATTTCCCAAACCATGCGTGGCATGATCTCTTGTCAGGCAAACAGATGTCTGAGTGCCACGAATTGTTGGATGTTTGTGTGTAAGAAATGAGTAAACAAGTTGAAATATTCCCCCTCTTAATTTGATGCACAATGCATCCTGACAGCTAATTCAGCTAAAGATCCAGTGTCATATGTCAGGTCCCTTCTGCTCAGATAGATAAGTTAGTTTAGTAGCATGTTGATTATAACTCCATATTACCACTCACAATAAATCAGGTGTTTCTATTTGTTCTGTAACATTATCACTTCCCTCTGACCCTATCTAACCTTTTCCCTGTACAGTCAATACGCTCGTAGGTGATAAAAGACTGTGAGTGAATGGAGTGTGTGTAATGTTGCAGCCAGCAGCGATTACAGAGGTAACATGAAGACTTGGAAGCCATATTGAAACAGGGCTTTTTGTGTGTTCTAAATTGCTGGACAGCTCCAGGGCTGACATTTAAAACATAACATCACCAAACAAAAACACATTAGAGGAGAAAAGCTGAGCAGGGGGCTTTAAGCAAAACCTGAAATTCAAGTTTTGGCGAAGGCAACTGACCCAAATTTCCTGCCCCTTCTTCTCCTTAACATGCTTCTGCAAGCTTGGGCCCTGGGGTGACGTATCCCTTACACAGGGATTGCCAGTGCATTTACATAGCATGGTTAATGAGAGATCAACACCAGGAAAGCGCCTTGAATATAAAGCTTTCTTGTAAAAATAATGAGCGAGCGATTGATCCATACTCAAACAAGCCGGGTTGCTGAGTTAATACCAAAGGCAGATTATAGCCAGTGCCAAAAGTGCCCTGGCGTGCGACGCCTTTTGCTTAGAGGGTGCCCCAAACTTGTCATCACATTAGCACATGGTCAAGGAGTACATCCTACCACTCTCATAATCTGCTTTCCTGCACAATTAGCCTTCTATAATAAGGCAGCTGTCTTAGCCAGTGGGGAGAAGAGAGGAAAATCACTGAGTTTTACATCGGGGTGGATGGATCGTTTCCTGCCACTGAAATACAGCCTCTGAGGTGATTCTCCCTCCAAGTCATCACTGGTCCTCACATTAGCTTGAACATTGTAAGAACATGGAGGCTTGCTCTCCTTTATTGTGCCAAGCATCTATTGCACTTTGATGAAACCAGACAAAAGAGGATAAGGGGGTTGGGGGGTGGGAGGGGCGAGAGCACCCTTGGCCAGGGCATGTGTGTTTTAGCTCAGAAAATCTGAGTGAATCAGATGCTGAAGAGGGTGGAATGGTAGGGGATGGCAAGTTTTCTGAATAAAATAATAGATAATTTCATTGCGACAAAGGCAGGGAAACTATGGGCAAGAGAACAAAATAGCAGGAAGGGATGGAGAAGGGAAGGGGTTTGAAAAGAATAAGAAGAATTCAGTGCTGCTTCTTGCAAGGAAAAAGAAAAAAAAAACATTGATGACACCCGGTTCCATTCTTCCGCTCTCCCCTTTCTCTGCTCCTCGCCTCGCAGCACGGCGGGCTAAGCTGGGAGCTGTAATGTCATTAAATTGCAAATGCTTTTTTTTTTTCATTTCCGACACACACTGTTTACTTATCTGGCAAAAACATATGTTGGAAGGAATCCGTTAAATTCTGCCCATTGCCTTGGGTGAAAGTGCAATAGAAACGGGCCCACTGAGCTCCTTCTGTCGTCTCCTTTTAGCACTTTGCCTTATCTACAAGGCTGCTTAGCAGCAAACTGGCGAGTTCAATGAAAAATGAAGATACAGTGCAAGATTAGGGAAGAACAGTGAGGGGAGAAATGCTCGGAGAGAGGGTCATCCCATTGCAAATGATTTCACTCCTCTCCATCTGCATAAATGACTATTTTTAAGGCATCTCCAGCGTCTGTATATTTTTCTCACTCTGCCACACATTTAATTTCACGCCCCGTGTTCTGAATATGCTTAAATGCATATCTCTGATGCACCTTTAAGCCAGAGGAAAGAGGATGGGGGGGGGGGGGGGAGTGGGGAGGGTACGAAAGCAAAATTAAAGATAAAATGGTGTGATTTGCACTACAAGTCTATTACTTTATGGCATTTACATATAGTTTACCTCTGCAATTCCAAGATTTTCTTCTACCACCCTCCTATCAGTATTTGGGCTTGTATAAATATGTATAAATCTTTGTTGAGAAAAAATAGAATTCCTAGCACTGCACTGGAAAGTTTGAAGGGTGCACTTTCTTGCTCCAACTTCTTCTGTGCCTGTGAGACTGTCAGCATATCTGCTGAAGGTGCTCTCTACCAGCTTGCCCCAACAAAGGCACAGGCTTCAAGCACTTTGTGCCCCATGATCCACAGATACTCCTCCCCTCAGCAGAAAGAGTGGGGAGAAGATCCTGGGTCAAGACTCTGCCATGACGTTAGAGGAAGAGCCTGATGAAGGCTGATGTAAACCGTGATCTCCAATGGAAACACAGAAAGACAGACGATTTTTAAGCACTCCCACAAAGGTGCCACTCGCTGACATGATGAATAGTAACGACATGTGCGCCACTGTTGTGCTATCAAGTGGATGTGTTGTTCTACACTGGCAAAGAAGTTTGATTTGTGAGTGCAAAGCCCGCCCCTCACAGCAGACAAGAAGAAAACTGTGGATTGGCCTGGGAATGAAAAGGATAGAGAGGAAGGCTATTCAGAGCACGATTCCTTTCCTTCATTGTCTGCCTGCTTAGATTTGAATACGTGCACTCAAAGAAGACGAGAAAAATGCTTCAGCCTCTCGCATTGTTGGCCTTCTCTCTCTTCTTTTCTATTTGCAATTAAATGCATTTCAAATGGAACAACTGTACAGAAAGCATTTCTGATAAGGAGGAATTCCATTGCCTTTAACCTCCTTTGTAATGGCTTTGCAATTTCCCAGCACTCTTATTATGAGAACTGCACAATCAAAACACATCTTTGAATAGAAAATGCCATACAACAAGTAAGTAGTGCTTCATTGAAAATTAAATTGCATTTAAAAATCATTTTTGGTCTCCCGTGTTCCTCAGTGCTTAAGCCAGCCTCATTGTGGCTGTTTTGTTGCTTTTTGTGTAACATTGTGCCTCCACAGAACCCTTGCGTCCTGAGCAGTATCATACACACTGGTCCTTAGCATGGGATGAGATCAGTCAATTAGAATTAATGTCATCTGGTCATTTACGGCTAAACACCCTCTACATGCTTTGTGTTTGCTTTGTGTGCAAAGCATCAGCTGCAAAACCAATCTCATCCTCCAGACATGAATTTTTGAAGGATTTGAACGCTGTAAATAACTCCAAACCCTCTCTTACGAGGTTTACCCCTGGAGCACTTTGTAACTTATCAGGGCTGCCTTGTGCCTCCTCTAATGCTTGCATTATGCTCAAATGTAAATCGGTAAGCTGCCAGAGAGGTGGGCGGGAATCACTGAAGAAAGAATCACTGAAGGGTCTAGCCAATATTCTGATTGGGGCATAGCAAAATAAACAGAATAGTTTTGTGTTTTAGAATCCATTTGAATAAAAATATATCACACTACTTTCATATAGTCACAATTGGAACAGAGATGTTCATTTAAGTAATTAAAAGCAAGCTTTTGCTTTCAGCCCAACAGTATAGTCAACAAAGTTGGTGGAGTTTTAATTTTCGAAATGCCAACACTAATATAGAAAGAAACTCTAATATATTCTAAGTGAATGATGCCCAGGGGTCTGTTTTGTATTTCTAATTTCCATCTCTAATAGTACAAGAGACTGATTAGTAATTAGGACGGACCCATTTAAATGCATGTAATGAGCATTATAGGTTTCCCATATACTGTGCGATTCATAATGATGAAAATGGATAGCATCTTTGTCAATTTGAACGCATGTTGACCTTTAATGGCAATTAATCTACAAGACACTTCTTCATGCTGCTTGTCCTTGAATTGGCTTTACAGTGTAATGAGAATATCATCAGAATCTCCCAAATAATTGACCTGAAGCATGTTTCGCAGCATAACTATTAATCTTATTTTCCAGTGAATAATTTGATCAGTTTGCTAGAGAAGTGGGTTATACGACTACAAACTAGTGCAGGGGGATATGTGGCCCCCAGATATTAATTTGGAGATGGATAGGAGTCTTAAAGAGGATTAAAACTCTATACAGGCTACTCATTTCACATGACTGCATACCACCCAGCCCACTGTATATTCTGTCAGTCACTCCTTGGCATGCTTGAGATTTGAAATGGTGACAGTTAAAGTACAAAGATGTCCAATCCCAGACTATTTCATGGCATATTTGGTGGAGTGCAAACTGTGAGGGCCAGTCATTCCAGTGAGCCCCAAAAGCCAAGAGAAACGGCAACACTGCCCCCCTTCTATTGTCTGCAGACACTGCATCTGCTTCATCTGTCTCTAAGATTTGTATTCAGTGTCAAAGTGGCAATGAATACAGATACTACAGCAGAAGACGAATCTTATGCTTAGAATCTTTTACAAAGAAGGCTTTTGATCATTTCTGGTTTCCACAATAACAAAAAGTAAGGTTTTGAAATCAATACAAAAGATATCGCAATAACATGAAGCTCCAAGAAAACTGTTAGAAAATAAGAATGAGACAAGAGAGGCATGAAAGTAAAATAATCCTGGTAAAATGCCAGATATTTTATAAAAAGATGATTTTTAGCTGCAGTGAGAGTTCTTAAAACCTGATCAGTTGAAAATAGAATAATGCACCACAAATACTTTATGATCAGGCTATGTTTTGACTGCTTTTTACATTTTTTACATCTTTTTTTTTTATTGTTACATCTGTTGGTTTTGAAAAATTCTTTATATGTGTTTTATCCTAATGCAGGAAATGGACGAACCAACAAGGTTCACAACCTGTTTTCTCTTCTTCAGTTTGTTGTGTGCGGTAGAATCTGGTTTGAGCTGATCCGCAAAATATACCATGAATATGGAGAAGGAACCAAAAAGCCCAGCAGGGCTTGCTCAAAGGCTCCTCACATTACATACTGTATAATTAAGACACAAGCAAAAACATTTAAATTAGTTGCTTTTCACCAGTTTCTAGGACACTGAGCCCCTTTCTCTGCAAATGTATCTGAAGTGGCCTCAATTAAAAAGGTGAATAGGCCTCTATTATTGAGCCAAGGCATGATGCTGTAAAACATTATGCAGAGTGCAACATTCTCTGAACTGTCAAGAAAATGGATGCATTTCTCCATCCACATATTAACAATTGGTTAATTACACCTCCATTTGCAATTTTCTTTGAAACATGCTTTACAGGATTGTTTCAATTACTGTAGATGAGAATTAATTATTTACTATTATGCACGTCACTATGTTGAACCTGGAAGGGCTGAAAAGCCCAAACTCCATATGAAAAGACTAATGATAGTAGACTGAATAAGACTTAAATCTATTCAAAGATATGCTAATTATTCTTCATTCTGTTTCCTTAAAATCTCATGGTGAGTGCTGCTTTGATTGTTCAGTTTTGTCTTTTATATATAAATCAAGTCTTCGTGATTTCATTAGCAATATGTTATGTGACTCACAGTCATGTCTTGCATGCCATTATGAGAACTTGCTTATTTCACCATGGCTCTCTGGCACCATCCTGTGTTTCAGTTGAAATAATGGGCTCTGTTTATTTACACATTGTTAAGAGGACTCTGAATATAGAAGAAAATGTTTCCAGTCTAAAATCACAATATCAAAACATCTGAGAGATAGTGCTTTTGAGTATGATCCCTAATTCCCTAATTTTACTCTTCTTACCATAAGTATCATCAAAATGCAGAACTGCCAAAAATACATTCAAAACTCCTGTTATTTAAAGATCTAAAACTCAGATGATTTTGATGATGTGATTTTTTTTTTCAATATTTTGAATTCAGTGTGTTTTATACTGTGATTTTTATGTCTTGCAAAGAAAAACAGAAAACTGATACCAGTCCTTCATTGTTAAGGATGCCAACAGGGATGATAACTGTTCTGCTCGGCTGCTTGGTTGGGTGGGACCAATCAGCACGATTGAACTTGTTATGTGGGTTGGTCTTGCCTGGTTTGGGGACTGGGTGGGGTGGGTTTGTGACATGGGGGAGGGTCGGTGGCCCTGGAGTTCCCATCTGTGGTGTATGTTGTTTGGGTTAGGGTGTGTGTGTGTCTGGAGGGTGAGCGTGGGAATGTGTGGGTGTGAGTATAGGGGGATGTGTATGTGGTTATCTATGAGGGTGTGTGTGGATGTGTGGGCAGATGAGGGTGCATGGGAGATGTATGTGTTGGAATGTGGATAGAGGTGTACATAGGCTGGGGTTGTGTCCGGGATGGTGTGTGTCCGGGATTGAGGCATTTGTGTGTGAGGCAGGTGTGGCTCTGTGGTGAGGTGGGGATATGGGGGGCGGGTGCATGTATGGAGGTGGTATGTGAGGGAGGTGGATGTTTGGGGGGTGCTAGCAGAGGTGGAAGAGTGTGTCTATCAGGGACGTGGTGGGGATGTGGGCCTGCATGTGGGGAGGGGGGTGGGGACCAATGAGGCAGATGTACGGGGACTGGGTAACTGTGAATGTGTGGGAGGGGTGGGAGGAGGATGTGGATGGACGGGGGTGTGTTGGCAGGGGTAAAGGTGTGTGGTCATTTAGGGTGTAGTGTGGGGTTGGTCCTGTGCAGGTCAAGAGGAGTGAAATGTGCTTGTCAGTGGGGTCCATTTGAGTGAGTGTGACTGAGAAATCAAGGTGTGATTGTGTGCGTGTATGGTTTTTGTTTTTTCTTTTCAGATAAATATTGGCGAGTGGGAAGGATAATGAATGCATGTTGTGTGTAAGGATGGATATACGGGGCTGGCGTTGTCATGTGCCTCCTGGGGGGTTCACTGGGCCTGGGGATGGTGGGCCTGTTGGCTCTGGCTCTTCGACTGCCCCTGCTCCCGTCCCTGTCCCCCCTCCTAGGGGAGGCGTGGGGGCGGTTGTGTGCCTCAGGGGCCAGCATTGACCCCTTAGCTGCAGATGCTGGCCACCAGGTCCTGGGGGCAGCCATGCCTGGCTCCTCCCACCCTGGGGGGATCCCGGGAGGCAAGGGTACCTAGTACTGTCAGCGGCTCAACTTCCAGAGGGGAATTCACGCCCCTTTGGTCTCCCTTCTCTAGACCTCTCTCCCCCTTCACTCTACCTCACACACACATAGGGTCTTGTGGAGAGTGCGTATCAGGTTGGCATGATGAGGGGGGGAATCAAAATGCCTTTGTTCGCCGTGACCTGGAACGGCCTGCTCCTCAATTTTAATCACACTTAGTCACTTACACACATAAAATACTGACAACACACAACCAACTTCTGAGAGGCAGTGCCAGCTGAAGGGGCCAGCAGTTGCTGGTCTTGGTCTGCTGGGGCCTAGGCAAATCTGTTTAACACAATAAAGCAGCCAGATCATCATTCTGCTTGCTACAATGCTGGACAGGACAAGTTAAAAAAAAAAGAAAAAGAAAAAAAAAGGATAATAACAGAAACAAATCTCAGACATTTGACATTTAAACAGTGCCTCACACAGAAAAACAGATCTGTACTGTATGTATGTGCATATGAACATGCAGCTGTGTGACCTTAGGACTCACTAATTAAGTGAAAATTTAGCCTTTGTTATGCTTGTCTTTCTGTGAAACCACCTGGCGTTGATGATCTTGACTGCAAGTTTCTTAAACTGGTGCCAGGGGAAATTGCCCCCGCTGTTTGTCACATAATCAATCAAAGTCTGACCTGTGGTGTTTGTCCACAAAAATAGAAAAGAGCTAGAATTGTACCTCTGCTGAAAAATACGACATTACCTTTTTCTAGTTCAAACAGTCGACCAATCATCTTACTCCCTTAGTTAAAGGTTGAATATGGAATACGTCAGAACAGCGACATCACATGTGTCTAGGTTGTAGTTGCAATGGCAGAAAAACAACTTCAGCCGCTGGGATGCCAGGCTCACTGCCGATACGCAAGTGACCAACAGTCTGCAGCATGTCCAACAAGTAACGCACGGAAGTTTTTAACTGACAGCTAACATTAGCCACGTTAGCAAACAAGCTAGCTTACCGATCCAGGAGGAAAGTCGCCATTTCCGTGTTTTGACTCCGTGGAAAACGTTTATGTGGGTCCATTTAGTGAAGTCTTCACCTAATTTTACTCCAGGTTTTGCTCTTCTCAGGTCACTCCTCCTCAGAAACAGATAACAATATCTCCAGTGCTCTGAAGCAGCTGTTTCACTCCTCATCTCCACGGTTTTCCCCTGTACCAGCCTGACTGTGCCCAAAATATTGTTTCCACACAGAGATCGTATTTAGCAACCCACAATAGCGGCGTTTATTGGCTTACAATCGTAAACATAATGCCATTATCGAACCCGTTAAAATTTATTTTATAATTATTTTTAGGCTAAATATAATTTTTCTAGGAAATGTTGTACTTTCATTCGTTTGTACACCCCCAAACGAGCTGTGGAGGTATTATTTTTTTAAAAATAAAGCTTTTAATAAAAAATGTTGCATATATAACCTTTTAGTAAAATAATAGAAAATGTAGTCTGTAAGCAAATTCAACATTACTTGACTATAAATAATTTACTCACAGAATACCAACACACTTATAGAAAAGGCCACTCCACTGCTACAGCTCTTACTTATACTGTATAACTGATGACTGAGCTCAAGGTCAGATAGTTTTGCTGATTTAGAAAATTTCATGGACTCGTGTAGCATGCTGTATTTTTAGTTTATTTCCTTTCTTTTGTTTTATTCTATTTTATTTTCTATTTTATGCATATTTCTGATTTTCTGAAGTGTAATTTTCTTTTATGTTTTGTAAAAATCTGTAGCGAGTAAAACTAGCTACAGCAAGATGCTGTAGCTAGTGGGGATCCACAATAAATACAAAATACAAATATACCCCCCCCCCCTTGCATCTCTCAGCTGACATATCGGACCTTTTGACCATTAAAGCAACTCAAATTTCTGTCTGCCTTAATTGTTTGGTCTAGGGTTATACTTTTATGATTGAATAAATGATGATATCAGTTACATTAATGATAATATGTAATTTGCATATAAATTTTGACTAATTTTTCATAGTTTAAGCCAACTGGAGACTGTATGCAACCAACAGCCAAACGTCCACACCACCATCCTTTCTATACAGTTACATCCCTTTTAGACCTTCAGCCACTCCGGTCTTCTACCAATTATTTCCCAAAAGCATGTTTCTAAGCATGAAAGTTTCCTCACATATTTCTTCAGATATATTGTTTTGCTTAAGTCAAATTAGTTACACGATTTATCTTTTTGGGTCTACATTAACTGAATCTTCAGTCTTGTATGACTAAAGGTTTTCAACTTATAGTTTTTGTTTTTCATTTCTGTTTGTTACTTGCTAAACCTCTGTTATGTGTTTTTACTCAGTTTGTCTTATCTGGTTTTTAATTTGATTTGCATTTGTATATTGGTGTGTGAAAGATTTTCCCTTTTAGAATCACAACATCCCATTTCTTTTACAAGAAAAACCATGACTATGAACAACATTGGTAACTTCATCAACACAGCTCCCCAGTTACTCACTGAAGTTAACATGAAATATTTTTGACAGGGAAATTATATTTGACTCACAGGAATTCCACTTTCTAATCCTGTTAGGTGCAGTGAATTTGACATGGCCTGTTGTGTAAATGACCAGGTAGTCACACATGGGTTTTCTCATGGAATCACACTTATGTCCGATTCTTTACCTCTTTAAAAGTTTATTTAGACTATTAAGCAGTGATTCAGAGTCTGGCATATTTTCAGAAATCAAATCACCCCATGAAAAATAAACATGTAATAGACATTTTGATGACATTGCTTTTTTGAGCTTCGTAA
Organism: Atherinomorus stipes; assembly: GCA_023101725.1. Lineage (NCBI taxonomy): Eukaryota > Metazoa > Chordata > Actinopteri > Atheriniformes > Atherinidae > Atherinomorus > Atherinomorus stipes. Next base: position 150,232 of record JALJCO010006373.1, on the reverse strand, counting down.
GAAATAAAATTTCTGCTCAGAATAAAAACTGAATAATCTATTATGTATATGATTTATAGTTTGAAGCATTTCTAGTTTTTATTTTATAAGTTTACTTGAGATTTCTTGTGATTACACAACTCTTCAAAAGTCAATATCCATTATATGAAACAGTACTTTTTAGTATGAGGTTAAGCAGACAGAAGTACTATGAACAGTACTTACTGTACACTGTAAGTTATCACATGACAAGCCCCTTCTTGGAATGCATCAGGAGTATGGGTCAGGATAGTTTAAGGGTTAGAAGTCTTAAATATGAAAACTTATGTAACTAAGTGGTCTACCTCTGATGAAAGGTTATTTTATGTTAAAAAAAAAAACTTGGGGGGATGTGTAAGAGTCAAGTAAATAAGCAAAAGACATGATGCTCCAGCAGGATGCTATCAATATCCGTTTTGATGCATCTGATAAAAGAAAAAAGATGACATAATCAGCTGTTCTGATACAAAAGACAAAAAGAAGTGAAGATGCTGTAGGAGGATTTACTCTTAATATATGCATCATGAACTATATGCTTCACAGTGAGAAGGTTAATATGAGAGGGATAGACCATACCAAAATTCCACAAAGAGAGGTCTTGACTGCAGCATTTCTTTGTCCTTTCTAACAAGTTAGGGTAGGATTTGATCTTTTGTGAAAATACTACTATTACTACAACAAAAAAAGACCCTTGTGAATGTTACCAGTTCAATCAGAAATTAGTGAAGAGAAAAGCTAAAAATTCAGACATTTGGAAGAATAACTGCAACTTCATTTATAGATATAACTAAATTATTAAAAAATAATTTAATGACTTGTAAGGTAAAACATTATCCAAACATGCCACAGTGGAAATATATAAAGAATCCAAAACTGGACATGCTTTTGAGGCTCATTATTTTGTTTGTCTACTCTCTGGTGTACTGCAACAGATGCAACCAATAGCTGTGCCACTCTTTCACTAATTCAGCCTCTCTTTGACCCTTATTTATTGGACGCTGGGGAAGTGATTCAGCTTAGAGAACTGACTTAAAGATAAATGAATTTGTTTGTCTATGCAGCATGTCGTATCCGTTCTTAATCTAGGCAGTGGCCAAAAGAACGGGTTGTTTTTGTGTATAGCAGAGTGAATAGATGTGTATTTTTAAAGATTCTAATTTTATAGATTCTCACTTTAGACGTCACTTTAAACCAGACTGTTCTGAGCTTGAAACTGTTGGAGGGAAGCTGGGTGCCTGACCTACAGTCATGTGCTTCATGCCTGATTCATATACATCATTAACACTGTACTTTGGGGGTTGTGGCTGTTATAGTGTGTTATAGTCAGGATATTATTTTTATTGATAGCCCCTTTAGCCATAATAACTTTGTGAATGATTATTAAAATGTATATTTATTTTCTGATTTTTTAGTTGATTTTTTCAACTAAACAATCAAGCTTGGAGTTTCTATACTTATTCTTTCTAAAGGGATTAGTGCTCTTTTCATATTCAGCAGGTCTAAGCGCACTGAAAACTGATTATAATCAGTTTTAATTTATTGCACATAGCTGCAAATGACTCAGCCACAAAGAACAAATCACCAATACATTAATTTTTCTTTTTCTACTAGATGACTGTGCAGTATAATGGTTCCTTCAAGCATGTTCTTGGTATTCTTCCAGATCTTGCTGCAGTTCACAGCCTTTTTGTCAGGTGATCATCACAAGACCAATGGCTTAATCCTCCTCAGCCCTACAAAAGCAAGAACAGACATTAGGGGCTTTCTTAATGTGCATGTAACCAACTGGAACACAGCATGAATTGGCTTTAAGTGTTGTTTCCACAGATGTTAACTCTATCACTGAATCTAATTTGAAGATACACAACAGGAGACCGTAGCAGAGTGGGATTCCACACTCTTCAGGAGGAACTAATTGAGCGAATTACAACTACGAGTTGATCTACAAACTGATTCGTCACCACCAACTGGAGGAAACAAACAGGTGGAATATGATACTTGCACTGGGCCTTGGTTTTTTTTGTTTATTTCTCTGTCCTGAGCCAGTAGAGACACAGTTTCCCCGAGTGTGCTGCACAGTGGAGGGGATTTTGTCCAAACAGTGCTGCCCAGCTCTGGGATCAGATCCTGCCAACATATGTGGCTCTCTGTCAGGGAGAGGAAGCTGCACAGCTGTTCGGGTTGATTCCAAACCCTGGGGGGGACCTTACAGACTCAGAAATGTTGATGACAGAGAAAGGTGGCCGACCAAATTCTTTAATCAGACGTGCAGATGTACTGGTGAGTGCTCTACAGTATTTTTTTGTAATGCTGTTAACAGCTGAGGGAAATTCAGCTGAGCCTGGGCTATCATTATTATTAATGTTTCATTTCCTACTATGCGTTTGACTTTTGGGTTTGGTCTCTGTCCTACAGGTAACTTTGCAGGTTATAACTGTGGCCAGTGTAAATTCGGCTGGACTGGACCAAACTGTGACCAGAGGAAAGTTCCTGTGGTGCGGAAGAACATCCATTCCTTGACCCCTGAGGAGCTCCAAGAGTTTCTGGATGCTTTGGATCTGGCTAAGACTACCATCCACCCAGATTATGTTATTGCCACTCAGCACTGGCTGGGACTGCTTGGACCAAATGGAACTGAGCCACAGTTTTCCAACATTTCCATCTACGACTTCTTTGTCTGGCAACATTACTACTCAGTTAGGGACACTCTGCTTGGTAAATTAGCATTTTTCTACATTCAAAAAATGTATTGAACTCTATTGTTGTTGGTTTTTATTTTGTATAATATGAAAGTAATGCTAATTAAAAACTTAAATAAACAAAAATATGAAAATAAAAGCATGAAGGAATCTAATAGATTTCTTTCTGGTTAAAAATAATGTAACAAATCAAATCTAATGTTTTTATAAACACTAGCTCTGAAAACAACTACAGCTATTTCTTATCTGGGTTCACTCATTAAAACAGCAGCAAAACTGATTCGAAGGGACGTTACAGATAAGTTTTTGGTAATTACAAAAATAGATAAAAAAGGTCAGATTTTTAAGAATGCCTTTAATAATTTTTTGATTTCTTTAAGAATTAAAAAAAACATTTATTGATTTTCAAATTGCAACATTTATTAATATATAAATTATTTAAAAAGTTTTTTCCATGCAACTGTTTCTAAAGTCATTTTTATTTTGCCATCCCAAATACAGCAGCTAATGTAACTTGTAATTTTCTTTCAGGTCCAGGTCGCCCATTCAGAGGCATTGATTTCTCACACAAAGGTCCAGCATTCATCACCTGGCACAGGTATCACCTTCTGAGCTTGGAAAGAGAGCTTCAGGTATGGTCAGCAGTTCCTTACTTTTACTGGGGAGAGGGAATGAGGTGTTGACATGGAGGGAAATATTATTCATTAATTGAGACCTTAATTCACTTGTGCTTAGAGGTCAGTTTTAGATCATGGAAACTGTGAAAACTGTACATGTGTATCTGATACTTTGGAGACTTTTTCAAATAGGCTACGTATAAAGTTTTTTCTAAGAGCCTGTATCATGATCGTTTTGGGGGTTTAGTTGGATTAAGCTGTGCATGCTCTAATGTAGAAAAACACACACACACAAAAAAAACCCAAACAAAATGAAATTATACGTATATACTATCTATCTATCTATACTGTGTAAATATATATATATATATCTATATATATATAGATATAGATATATAAGAATGACAGTCTGTAGCTTTTCATTTCTTAAACAACCATGTAAAAAGACACGTCCTGTGGTCATGGGAAAGAAGTTAGTTTGTTTAAAGGTCTCTTTCCACTGAATGCCCGTTTAACTTGCTCCTTCTGAAATACGGAGGGTTTCCCCTTGTTTACTTACACATGCTGACTTGCTAGCGTTGCGTTCCCCCCAGTCGGCTGTGCTTTCTCATCAGAGAAACAATACAAAGAAAAGAGCGAATCGGGAACAGCCTCGCACTTCTACGTCACATTGCAAATAGCGTAGGCTATCCCACGTGGGGTTTATATCTGTCCATTGGAAGGCAGGTAACCCTCCACTACACACTAGAAGTGAACACAGCACGACTGTAGCTTCGGAGTTGAGAAGCTAATTAGCTAACTGTTTGTTAGCATGGCGAAACAAACTTGTTTGTCGGCTCTATTTCCTGTCTGTAGCGAAATAAGAGCGGAGGGCGGAGCTTCCTTCGTACACTGATGGGAGCCAGCCAATCAGACGGAAATTCATGAGAAGGACCCGGAAAAGCCTGCCGTTGGACCACAAGCCTCTCTTCTAGTATACAAATACAGCTGGATACAAAGCAACCAGAAGGATTTTTTCAACAGAAACGATGCAGAATGCATTCAATAATAATGGAGAACACAGAAATATTAATGAAATGACCATGGAAGTACAACTTTAAGAAAAAGTTAGTCTGTTTAAGGGCCAAATCATTACCATGCTTTAAGCAGAGAAAACATCTAAGGAGATTGCAGAAACTACTAAAACTGGGTTAAGAATGGTCCAACATGTGATTTAAAAACTGCAGGATAGTTGGGAACCATTGTCTTCCAGGAACAAATGTAGTCAGAAAAACGTCTTGAATGGTGATTGGTGATCACTTAAACCTTTAGTGAAATTAAATTTAAATCAAACAAGAACAGTAGAACTTAGCCCTATGTTTAATAGTGAAAGTAAAAATACAGCGGGGGAAAAAGTATTGAACACGTCAACATTTTTCTCAGAAAATATATTTCTAGTAGAGCTATTGACATGAAATTTTCACCAGATGTCAGCAACAACCCTAGTAATGCTTACTTACAGTACAAAGAAATCTGAACATTTATGTCCATAAATGAAGTCATGTCTAGTATAGTGAAATGACACAGGGAATAAGTATTGAACACATGAAGAAATGGAGACACAAAAAGATATAGAAAGCCAAGAAAACAGCTGGAGTCTGTCAGTATTTAGAAAGTAATTCTGTCCCCTATCAGTGCAAAGTAATATCAGCTGGTTTAGTCCTGACTGATGCCTTTAAAAAGGTTTCTCATCACCAAGGTGTCAGACAAGAAGCATTCCATGATTTAGACAGCTCTAAAAGCAAAGAGCTGTCTGACCTACGCAACCTTATTATTGCAAACACACTGAGGGCATTGGTTCCAGGTGCATTTCTAAACTTCTGAAAGTTCCAGCGAGCACCATTGGGACCATCATCCGGAAGTGGAAAGAACACGGCATCGTCATAAACCGGGACCAGCCAGGTGCTCCTCGCAAGATTTCAGACAGAGGAGTCAGAACAATAATCAGAAAGGTTCTCCAATAGCACAGGACCACTCATGGAGAGCTTCAGGAAGACCTGGAATCAGCAGGTACAGTCGTTTAAGAGAAAACAAGAAGTAATGCACTCAACTGCCATGACCTTAATGCACGCACACCATGCAAGACTCCATTTCTGAAGGAAAAGCATGTTGATGCTTGTTTAAAGTTTGTAACACAACATCCAGACAAACCCATGACATTCTGGAAAACATAGTCTGGTCAGATGAGACCAAAACTGAACTCTTCAGATGTCATAAGACACAACATGTTTGAAAGGAGAAATGGCACCACACTGGACCCCAAAAACACCATAGCAACAGTGAAGTTTGTAGGTGAAAAATCATGGGTGGGGCTGTTTTTCAGCATGTGGAACTGGCAGACTTCATATCACTGAAGGAAGAATGAATGAAGAAAAGTAGAAAGACATTCTGGACCAGAATCTGCTGCCATCTGCAGCTGCTGAAAATGAAAAGAGGCTGGATCTTTCAGCAAAACAACCATCCCAAGCACACAGCCAAGGAAACACTCACCTGGTTTAAGAAAAAGAAAATAAAGCTGCGGGAACGGCCCAATTAATTGAATCCAACTGAAAATCTTTGGAAAGAAATGAACATCCGAGTTCACAGAAGAGACCTCCAGTACCTTGAAGAGTTGAAGGCCATTTGTGTGGAAGAATGGGCCAAAATCACCCCTGATCAATAGTTTTCCACTGGTTTCTCCACAGAGAAGGTGTCTGGAGGCTGGAATCACCAATAGAGGCTTTTGCATTAAAGTATTAAATAAATTTCAGTAAGCATATTCAATCCCCGTGTCATTTCACTATATTACACATAATTTATGGACATAAATGTTTGGATTTCTTTGTCTGTGTGCATTACTTGGGTTGTTGCCGACATCTGGTAAAAATTTCATGTCAATAGCTCTACTAGAAATATATTTTCTGAGAAAAATGTTGACGTGTTCAATACTTTTTTCCCCCCGCTTATATTTGCACACTCACACTGCAAAAGGACCTCAAGAGATTGGAACTGAACACCTGTTCACTGTAAGAAAACCACTAATCAGAGAGGCTAGGCAGAGAAAAAGGCTTCAATTTGCTGGGGAGCATAAAGATTGGACTTTGGAGCAACTGACAAAGGTCATTAAGTCTGACATGTATGTTTCAGTTTGTACACTAAAATACACTATGTAAGACAGTGTATTTTTATTTAATTCTCCTTTTGGCCTTTTAAGATGGCCCCCTGCCCCATGCTGGGGCTTTTTTCTTCCCTTATGCAATGTCGATGAGCTTTATTTGTGTGCATCACATGCATCAAGTGTTACTCTCATAGTGTGATGTAAACCACAGTTTATGTCACACTACAATGGAGTAATACTTAAAGCATGTGATGGAAGTTTTTTTTTTTTTTTTTTTTATCAATTTCTGCAGAGGAATTTTACAATGAAGAATTCTGATGGGGGAAAAAGATAATTCAAGCAAAGGTGAAGATGTTACAGATACTGTTGCAATTAGGCTTGTAAGATATCAGCCCTTGGAACAAAAACAAACAAACAAGCAAACAAGCGTATTAACTTTTTTTTTTTTTTTCGTAAAGCTTACAAAATTTGCCTTTGCTTTCACTTTACAGAGACTGACTGGTAATGAAAACTTTGCCATCCCTTACTGGAACTTTGCCACAGGGCAGAGTGAGTGTGATGTGTGTACTGACGGTCTGTTGGGTGGCAGAAACCCTGACAACCCCACCCTCATCAGTAACCAGTCCAGATTCTCCAGATGGGGAGTGGTGTGCAACAGGTTAGCATAAAATATTGAAGGCAAGATGGAAATAATTCCTAAAATTGTCAGTTAAAGTGTAAGAAACTGACGTTTGTACGAACAGGGACGAAAAATGTTCTTTCCTTCCAGCTTGGACGACTACAACCGTCTGGTGACTCTCTGCAATGGCACCGATGAGGGCTTCATTCAGAGGGGGATAATGGAGAGAGCCAACAAGTCTCTTCCTACCATGAATGATGTCAGAAGCTGTCTTGGAATTAGGGACTTTGACAGCCCTCCATATTTCACCAACTCCTCCTTTAGCTTCAGGTATGTAATAAAGATAAACAAATAGAGGCTCCAAATATCTTGAAATGAATTTGAATTAAATTGTGAGGGAGTGTAGAGACTTATGTAACAAGAAACAAACAATCGGCATCTTTCGATAAAATCTGACTTTGGCAACAACCTTCTTAGTTTTATACCTTTAGTAGTAGGGATTTGCCCAAGAAAAAAAATCACAAGACGTTTTTTTCACAAATTCGTGAAGAAAAATAAAATGAATGCAAATTGTAGCTCCCCCCCCCCAGTCAGCACGCTCACTTTCAATTTGTAGAAATTCTATAACTAGTGCTTTCCAATTCACAGAAATGCTCTTGAAGGGTATGAAAAACCAGATGGAGAGCTGGATGATACAGTCGACAACCTTCACAACCTCGTTCATGCCTTTCTCAATGGAACCAACTCTTTGTCTCACTCCGCAGCCAATGACCCCATCTTTCTGGTCAGTCCAGTTTCATGTTTTTTTCTCTCAGACAATAAGGGGATGACACATTCTTTTCCTTGTTAAATATCCACAGTGTTTGTGTCCCTATTACTCCTCAGGTGCTCCACGCCTTTACTGATGCCATTTTTAATGAGTGGATGCGGAGGTTTGTTCCATCCAATGCTACCTTCCCAGATGAGATGGCCCCTATAGGTCACAACAGGGACTACAACATGGTTCCTTTCTTTCCTCCCATCACTAACGAGGAAATCTATGTTACATCTGAGCAGCTGGGATATTCCTACTCAATCTCTCTAGATGGTGAGCAAATATTGAAAGATTATTGAAAGAAAAGTTGACATTTTGGGACTCTGAACAAATTGATAACATTTTTGGGTAGAGAGTTGATATAATTAATTGCTCTCTTATGATAATATTAATAATAGATACAATCTATAAATGCACATATTTTTTAGATTTGTTTACTTTTTGTTGGATGCAATTTATTATATTGTGTGTTTGTATATATATATATATATATATATATATATATATGTATATACTCGCCGGCCACTTAATTAGGTACACCTTGCTTGTACCCGGTTGGACGCCTTCAGAACTGCCTTAATCCTTCGTGGCAACGATTCAACGAGGTACTGGAGACATTCCTCAGAGATTTTGCTCCATATTGACATGACAGCATCACGCAGTTGCTGCAGATTTGTCGGCTGCACATCCGTGATGAGAACCTCCTGTTCCACCACATCCCAAAGCTGCTCTGTTGGATTGAGATCTGGTGACTGTGGAGGCCATTTGAGTTCAATGAACACATTGTTTTGTTCATAAAACCAGTCTGAGATGATTCACGCTTTATGACATGGCCTGTTATCCTGCTGGAAGTAGCCATCAGAGGATACTACATTGTGGTCATAAAGGGATGGACATGGTCAGCAACAATACTCAGGTAGGCTGTGGTGGTTAAACCGCCACATTGGTACTAAGGGGCCCAAAGTGTGCCAAGAAAATCTCTCCCACACCATTACACCACCAACAACAACCTGAACCGTTGATACAAGGCAGGATGGATCCATGCTTTCATGTTGTTGACACCAAATTCTGAGCCTACCATCCGAATTTCGAAATCGAGATTCATCAGACAAGGCAACATTTCTCCATCTTCTATTGCATAATGTTGGTGAGTCTGTGCGAACTGTAGCCTCAGTTTCCTGTTCTTAGCTGACAGGAGTGGCACCCGGTGTGGTCTTCTGCTGCTGTAGCCCATCTGCTTCCAGGTTGGATGTGTTGTACATTCAGAGATGCTCTTCTGCTTACTTCAGTTGTAACAAGTGGTTGTTTGAATTACTGTTGCCTTTCTATCAGCTCAAACCAGTCTGGCCATTCTCCTCTGATCTCTGGCATCAACTGCTGCTCACTGGGTATTTTCTCTTTTTCAGACCATTCTCTGTAAAACCTAGATATGGTTGTGTGTGAAAATCCCAGTAGATCAGCAGTTTCTGAAATACTCAGACCAGCCTGTCTGGCACCAACAACCATGCCACGTTCAAAGTCACTTAAATCACCTTTCTTCCCCATTCTGATGCTGGGTTTGAACTGCAGCAGATTGTCTTGACCATGTCTACATGCCTAAATGCATTAAGTTGCTGCCATGTGATTGGCTGATTAGAAATTTGTGCTAATGAGCAGTTGGACAGGTGTACCTAATAAACTGGCCGGTGTGTGTGTGTGTATATATATCTATATCTATATCTATATCTATATCTATATCTATATCTATATCTATATCTATATATATAGATATAGATATAGATATATATATATATACTTTATATATTGTATATATATATATATATATATATAATTATTGTAATTACATTTTATTTGTTAGTTTTAGTTCAGTGTTATATTTAGTACAATAACTATCTATTTTCTATTTCACTTCAGGATCTAATCATTTTTTTTTCCCAGCACACTCCTCATTTCTTCTCCCTCATGATGCTTCGAATGCTACCTATTTACTGTAGAATACAGTCCTTTGTGTATAGTTGGGATGAGCCAGTGTGGAATGCTATTTTTGATATTTTCTCTTTTGCATTTGCCTTTTGTAAAGCACTTTGCATTACATTAGGTTTTGAATATGTTGTTAGTAAATGGATAAACTATGAAGTCAGATATATTCATCTATAGCGATATATCTATGGACTCCTCAAACTTCTCAAATCCCACCTCTTCAGATCAGAGCATACGCTGTCGTAGCCTAATGCAAAAGACAACATCAGTATTCAGTTGTTTCATTTTAGAAAAAAGAAAGAAAAAGGTTTCAGTGAATATCTCCACCTGTGCTTCATCTTTACAGATACAGAAGGAGGACCGGCTGTCTTTGTGCTGGGCTCCACTTTAGGGGGAGTCTTCATCGGTCTCCTAGTGCTTCTCCTTATCTTTGTGCTCTACCTGCGTCAGCGCAGAAACAGAGGCTTTGAACCCCTGATAAAAGCGGATTTCACAAATAGAAAGTACACAGAAGAAGCCTAGCTTTCACCTGTTGTTCTGAAACACACTTCAGTTCTCTACATCCTTCAGAATGGTGCAGCAGGCAGTCTACAATGTAGGCTCGACTGTGAAGCAAGACAAAAACATTCATCTTGTAACTGAATAACATTGAGCGTTTTAGAAATGAATCTCATAACATGTTTGAATAATAATGTGAATCATAAACTATTAAGGTGGAATAAATGTAAACTTTAACTGCAACATACAGTAATTGTACTAAAATATTCCCATATTTTTAATCTTTAGTGTCATTTCACAAAATTACCACGAGCACAAATCTATTGGAATGTTTTTAATAACAATTTATTCTCAAGAACAGTAACAAAACACAAATGCAATCATTTTAATTGCACTGAAAAACAGTAAGGCATATTTGCTCAATAGTTCATCACCCCAGTTTGATATTATATTCAAACTTCAAATAAAATTAATCTATTCGGATTTGATGTCATACACCAATGCATTTAAAAAAAGAAAGTGAAAGACTTTTCTCCTCATTTAATTTTTTCTGAGAATTTTTCTGTCCAGACATCTATTTTCATTATTTTATTGCAAAAATATTAAAAGTTGAATGATACAAAACATAAAAAGGGCATCATGTGAGATCAAAAGTCATAATAAAGAATCATTTTCAATGAAACCCATGACATTCTCTCAGTACTTTTTGTTCTTGCAATGTGGATGCAAATGCATACTTGAAAGCAATAAAGAAAAGCTCAACAAATATTTATTGATATGCTGCTGAGGGCATAATACAGGCTAATTCTGTGGATATGTAAGCTTAGCTGGCCTGGTGGTTGGAGACCTGTGGGGCTCGCACAAAACAGTAGATGTACATACAGGCTGGTTTTGTCCGCCCCCCTCAGCAGTGCCAGGCCTCTCACATTCTCTGTAAGTACGCTCTACTGAGGGGCTTCACTGGAGCATTCAGCCCTGTCCAGTCTCCACAGATTCTCATTTCACAGGTGACTGTGGTCGGCTTCAAGCCTGTCTGTGCAGCAGACACAACCATTCAAGCTTTCCAGATAAATTTAGGGACTCTTTCTTTGCATTCCTAGTAACCCCTGTGTGTTGTTTGCAGCTGCTCCGCTCTTAATAATTCCCACACCTTTTACAACTGTGGTTCGCATGTATATTAACGTTTGAGCAACAGTGTTCATTTTGACTACTTTCTTTTCAAAACTGTAACAACAACCACAAAATAAGTGCAGAAGTAGCAAACAGATGTTTTTATTCCTGTTTGTGTTGGGTGCTGCTGTATTTATCTAAGTATTTGCTGTACGATTGAGGATGTTGCCCAAAGCTTGATAGGCCCCAATCACTATTAATTCATGTAGAGAGACCGTGTGAAATGTGCACATCTGTTTATACATACAGTAATAGGCCTACACAGGACACAATACTGACTGTGCCATATACATATCTATGATAAGTTTTCTTTGGGAGTTATACAGTTAATCTCCCAATTGAGTGATTTTGCACCAATGATGTTTTGTGACAAGCCATGCTGATTAACCATTAAAGGGACTTGAGGCAAGATTAAGAAACAAAACTCGCGACTGCCGCGACTGGCGCTTCAGGTAACTGCAGCCACGAGCCAAGCCGTCACGGGAGCGTGCACAAACTGAAGCTATAATGTTGTTTACTCACCTTTTTCTCCGTAGTTACACTTTTTAGTGGTCTTTCGGTTGATCTGGATTGTTTGCTGACGGCAGAATAATCCATAACAATCGCTTACAGTGTTTGAATTTACCGCGACCGGCTTCGTCCTATATCAAAACAGCGGTTGTAGCGTCATGTGACATCATGTCCGCATGGCAGAGCTGGAAAGCTATAATGTTGTTTACTAAGCTTTTTCTTCGTAGTTGCAATTTTTAGTGGTCTTTCAGTTGATCTAGATCGTATTCTGACGGCAGAAGAATCCATAACTATCGCTTACAGTGTTTTAACTTAACACAACCGTCTTTTTCCTGCATCAAAACTGCAGATGTAGGTCATTTGACGTCACGTCCGCAGGGCAGCGCGGGAAATTCGGACACCGAATTGCAGCGCATTTTGCAGCACACAGCCTGTTCAAGGCAACGGAGAGAAACATGGGTGGAAACGTTATTTTTGGTATTTAGCGCTTCATCACCCATTAGTATGAAAAAAAGGGACATTCATGTTTGTTTTTTTCAAATTCCTGCCTCAAGTCCCATTAACTCCAACCAGTCCTGATTTAATCAAGCAATTAAAAAACATTGAGTATTTAGCCCTCCTTGTATGCATTAATTTTTACATTATGACACTTGCTAACAATATAACAGAACCAGCATACAGTTGCATATCTGCATATTGGTGGCACGTTCTCTGCAAAATATATGAAAAACCACTTAATAATTTTGTCCAAATTGTATACTCCTGAAGCAAAGCATAAAAACTGCATGATATGAGAATATTTTGCAGATAATGAATTTGTTGCAAGGCAAATGGGTATATAGTTAACCTTACAGTAATTCTTCGAGTGAGCTTTAGCACAAGGCCACTGCTGAACAGATTCAGCGACTAGCTAAAAGGCTGTGCAGACCCATGATCAAACTATGATACTACACCTGAAATTATTGTGATCCATAAGATAGAGAAACATAAATCAATGTCTGCATTTTATCGAAACCAAAGATGAAAGAAAATCTAACTACTGATGAGTATTTGCATTGCATCATAAATTAATAATTGGCAATGAGCTGATGACAAAGGAAGAAGAATTCAATTAAACTTTAGGTAAAAACCACATGTTCCCAAATTGTCTGGCATTTACATCCTTATAATTCATTTTAAAATATAATATTAAACATTTATTAAACTGAATCTCTTTCAGGTGCATCAAACAATCACATTCTCAACATTTTTTAAAACAGCTTTTTTTGCATAAAAAAAAAAAATCAAAAGAATCAAAGTGCTTTTTAATCTTTTCCACTTGGAGACCTACATTAATACCTGCCACATGGGCAAGAAATATGTATGTTTTTAAATCTCTGAAGCAGAGTTTTTTTGGATGGGGTGGGGTTTTGGGGGAAAGCATCATAATTAGATGGTAAATGATGCCATAGAATATCAAGTCTTGGGATGGCACTGCATGATCTTTGGGAAAGTTGGAAATCATGATGCATGACTACTCTCTTTTTCAGAGCAGACTCCTCTAGCATCAAGGTTGGTTGCTCCAATGCTGTCTGCTTGACTGTAGCTCTGATTTGCCTGAATACAAAAACTGCAGAAGAGGAGAGGAAAGGAAACCCTGCTGTCCATATCTAGCACGTAGCTCCAGTATTATCTCCACTGTCGCTGTAGAGCTAGAACTGAGAGAGCCAGCATGGTTGGCAGGACTACAGAGGGTGCACAGAGCTGGGCAGAGCCTTCCAAAGGCCCGCTCCGATCGGCTTTGACCACTGGGATTTCAGCAGTAGCACCGTCCATATCTGTGGGGCACACCTCTGTGCAGCCGCTGCCACTGCCCGAGCCACTGCCTTCATCACCTGCAACGCCACAAAAAACACAAAGTAGAATGAGAACATCACTGCAACTACAGAGTAACATCAGAAAACAAAATTAACAAAAAACTTGAACCAATCCAACAATTCTAACCAATACCAGCCTCTGATCAGGTTCATACTGTCTACTGTCGGATATCTATTTCCTTTTTTGCCACACAGAAGAGAAAAATGTCAGTGGAATGATAGTTTTTCTCAACTCTCTGGCAAAAAAAGAGAAAAAAGATATCTGACCATATCTAACCTACTGCTTTAAGTGTATAAAAAAGGAATTTGTTTTTGTAACATTAAGTCATAAAAATAAAACTTTTTCCTTGACTTTATTTAATTTGTTGCAATATATCGACAAAGATAATCCCTCCTGCCCACTGTTTCCATCATTTTTTTTCTCCATAACTTTTCTTGAGCAGTCATTCAAGTTCATTGTCTTAGCATACGTGACCAAAGCAGCTGCTTAGTTAAGAGACTGGAGTAGCTCTTCAGGTAGTGGTTGTTCAGTGGTTGATGGAGAAAATAAAAAAAGTCAGAGTTCAAAAAATCTATTCTCAAAAGGTGAGCTAATAATACTCAGCAACTAGTTTAAATATACTCTATCCTAAAAGTAAAGGGTTGTCAGTAGACGTGTGTTTATATGAAAGAGTACAGAAAATGCAAATCAGGCATGTTTATATTTACAAGTTTGGAGTAAATGAGCTGATTTGTGTTGTTGGAAAGTGGCAAAATAGGCTACTTCTGTAAAAGAAGTGGGAAGGATGGGTAGAGATTGCTCAGACGACAACATAACTTTGAATAGGGTCTTCAGGATTGATTTTTCCTCTACTTTTTTTTGAAAAGCAAAAACCTTTTGGAGCAAACTTGGCTTTATTTTTTTGTTTTGTTTTGTTTTTGTGAGACTTTTTTTTTTTTCCTGTTTTGATGTACATTTCCTTATGATAGTAGTTGTAGTGTTTCTGCTGTTATCAGGGGCCAGAACATCGGATGATGTGGATGAAAACAAGGGAAAAAAAAAGATTTTATGCAATATTGTACACAATACTTATTCAGCACTTATGCACGCTTGCACTTTTAATGAAAAAAATAACAATAATTTCTGAGTAGCAATTTTCGATAATGGCTTTTTTTTTTTTTTTTTTTTTTTTTACGGATATCTGATATTGTCCAGCTCTTAATTTCTGATATCTGATATCAACCGATACCGATATATGAAGACTACTGAGGTTGTATCTCTCATATTTTGAGAAATACAACTATACTCTGCCCTGAGAGCAAAGATCCCAAAACAGCCTTAACTCAGCCACAGTAATTATGCTGCCTTCATGTGGTATGGGAAAGATGATCTTTTCCACTTGTTAAATGGAAATTACCAGTGCGTTGTGTTCAAGTGTTTTGTTGTCGTAATGAAGTTTAACAATGGAGGCTATCTTCAACTGACTACCTGGCTAGCTGCTAGCTAGCATCTGCTCTGAAGAAACCAGAAAATGAACACATTTTTACAAACAAAACAAAGTTTAAATGGGAATGTTGTTAAATTTCTGTACGTCACAGAATTAGCCCCAACTACAAACTAGCCACATAACAGCAGCAGAAAACTATAAACAGAATGTATTGCTTCCCATTCAGGATATTTTCATTGCTCTCCGCCATGTTGAAAGGTCAAAGTTTACTTCATCTTGGCAACTCGGGCATCATAAAAATTTTCCAGTTTCCCAGTGGAAATTACGACATGAGTGGGTGTTCAAGTGCAATTTTAATGTCAGACTTTGGTATTTACCATAAATACGATACCACCTGAAGGCAGCTTTAGCCAACACAAACCAGACATATTATAAGCAGCTTCAAAGTAAGTCAGTCTGTAGCAGCTGCAGCTGCACCGTAGTCACATGACTCTAAAAGGAATGCTGGGATAAGAAGTTCTTTCAGAATAGCAGGGACTTTTCTACATGCTGGACCAGTGCAAATGGAACAAGATCTCGATATTTCTTCACGAAACAAAAAGATCTTGCAAGATTTTGTTAGTAAAAATGTCGGTTCAAAAAACCCAATATTGATATTTTCTGATATCACATTTTAATGCCAATATCGGCCAATAATATCGGTAGGCCAATAATATCAGGCAGCCCAATTTTCAAGTAATTGGTTCGGTTAGAGGATGTTAAAGCAGATTCTAGCACAGCCTGTGCTGCCTATACAGTTTTCATCGGTTTAAAAAAGCCTGCATGCTCTGAGATGAGACTGTTGGCATTTTCTTTTTTTCCTTTTTACATTACACACCACCATTGTTCCTTATTTGCAGCTTCAGTACCTCTTAAGGCTTTACTGATGGTGATTACCTCTGCCTCAAGCTGGAGCATGAACTTGACAGTCTGGGGTGCTGAGGGCAACACTAAAAATACATTTCCTGCCTTAAGATAGGGGGGGTAAAGTGGCATGTTGACACATTTGTGTGCATGGCAAAAAATGGCAAATAACTTACTTGAGTCTTGAAAGTAGATATCATTGCCATTGTAGGCATTTTTCAGCTTGTTAGTCATCACCCGCAGAGCCATGATCTGCTGACGGATGATGGTGTCGGGACGTGTGATGTCGACAGACACCTCAGGGTTATTCACCTGGTTGGTTAGGCCATCCTTTTGGACTTCAGGAAAGTACCTTAATAGCAAAACAAATATGATACAATTTCTGACAATTTTAAAGCTGACTCCTAAAAGAACAAAGCAGGAATTGCTCATTTGTTCTAGACTGGCTTATATGTAAAGAATTTCCCTCGGCGGGTTTGTGCCAAGACAGCGGCTCAGGGTGGACTAATTCCACTCATGTTTTCTAGTTTTGAGTTTAATTCTCATAGAGCCATTTAGCGATGCCTCTTTAAGGTTACTACAATGTTTGTAAAATCAGCACTTGACCTCATAATGTACTGAGAACTTGTTAAGTATTTGTCCCGGGGAAAACATGTCAGCCGGCTGCAGCCCTGTGTGATGAATAAGCTGCATGCCATCATGTGAGGGCATTCCACAAGTCATCTCACATAACAGTGTTTTGTTTTCCCACAAACCCAGATCACTTTAGGTCATGTTAATTTTTCGAAATCTCTCTAAATTAAATAGGTTACATTTTGTTTTACTCTGTCTCATTCAGTTTGTCACAAGGCGAAAAGAAAAAAAATAAAGAAAAAGGCAGCAGCTGCCTTCTTTTAAAACCAATTTTCTCCTGCATTATTAGTGTTGAAAGTTATTTCATTCTTTCCATCAAAAAAAGCATGTAAATCATACTATGATATCGTGAAGGGTTATGCAAACCACAAACTTCAGCTTTAAGGTGAAGCCACCCTGCTTAAAGTTGAAAAAAGGTATGCCAAGCTCCTGCACAATGGAGATTAAGTCAGTGAAAGTAAACAACCCAGTTCTTAATGCAAGGATCAGACTGCTTAACGTCAGGCGGACTACGCAGACTTTGGATTTCTGAGAAAGCCTTTGTGCCGGCATTCATCAGCCCAGGGGCCCTGTTGCTCTTACCTGCCCTTGGTGTGTCCATTCCAGCACTCTTCATCACTAGCATTTCCTGCAGTCACTCTTTCCTCCACACACATCGCCTCAGGCAGGTTGGACCAAAATTTCTTGGACATCTTCAGTTTCTGTTTTATGTCAACCACCTAAACAAAGATATGGGTTTTTACACAAGAGGGAAAAAAAAAGCAAAGCATTTATGGATTTATGCTCTGGACAGTACAAAGGTTTGATTTATATTCATATAAAATATTTAGATTCTTATCAAGAAGTTTGCATGTTCTCCCTGTGCATCCTTCCACATTACAAAATCATGTGTGATTATGAATGCCATTGGTTGTTTGGCCCTATGATAGGCCAACAAAAAGATACACAGTACCCTGCCTCTGACAGCAGCTGGGATAGGCTTCAGCCCCCTCCAACACAGAATGGAACAAGTGTGTATAGAAAATGGAAAGATGGAGGAAAATCATTTGAAAGATACTGTCAGAATCATAAAGAACAACCTTGTCCTTCGCTGTATCTGATGGCATATGTGCTCCACAGTTCGAGTGGGATTATACAGCACAAAGAGGCAAAAAGAGTCACCTACTAAGAGTAGAAAGTTCTCAAAGAAATAAGTGTATCCAGGAGCGAGCATGGTCCCACCAAATATTGATTTTCTTTCGTTCATTTTACATCATGATCAGTTCACCTGCAGAGCCTAAAAAACGTTTTCACAGCATTGCATAGTTAATAATAACAGCAAAAACTAAGATGCTGAGAGTGCAACGTTACCTGGATGACTATTAGTAACCTCCATAGACTAATAAGATAACAATTAGCCCTTGGGATAAACTTGGTTATATGATGCCACACAGAATAATTAAAGCCTTTTCCTTTACAGCCCTTTTATAAAGTTCTTTCTTTGTTTAAAGCACTTAAAGCGGTAAACAGCACTGCTAATTGTAAAATATTCATGTAAAACCAGACACTGGACTCTGAAATATATCACTGACATTTTTAGGGTACAGCAATGTGAAAAATGGCAGGTATATTTTAGAATTTTAGTTATTATGTGCAAACTGAGCTTTAACTATTAAGAATGCATCCCATTTGCAAAATCACTATAAAACTACCCCTTCTCCATTTATCACCGAATCATAGCAACAGGATTAACACTCTTTGAACTTAACCTCTATATACATTATAACTTAGACTACTTGGGTTTCATTTTTCTTGTTGACTGTCCACTGTTTGCATCATGAAAAGTAAGACCATGCAGGCTTGCAGCAATAATTTCAGGTTGAATGTCAGACTTAAATGTTCCTTTGCATCCTGGCCATGTGACAAAGTCAGATATCGTTTCCTCACTTGAGCCTGTTGAACTCCAATCTTTCATCAAACACACAGAATTTGACATATTTCACTGAAGCTGAGGGGAAGCGTGATAGCAGCAGGTTGGCCCCATTATCTTTTTCTGTCTGACTTGCTGTTGGCTTACGTGAAATTGTAGTGAACCTGAGCAGAACATGAAAGGTGCTGTACTGACTGTGTGACGCTGCTGTAGGCCCCGACACTGCTTTTGATGTGTTAATCCTGTCACACTGATGCCAAAGCACTTCAGCAGCTCTGATACTGCCCAGAGGGTCAAGGCTGCACTCAATACAAGAGATTGACTGGCAATGTTTGACTAAACCTCATACATTAAGTTTAGTTTAACAAGTAAGAGATTCACAGTTTTTCTTAGGATCTGTTGGCAGAACAAGGTGGTGAAAAGAGGGATATTAATGTCTGACTTTTTAGCAATGCAAAATATTAGATTAGCAGCTTAATTAAGCATGATAGAGCCATGTGCCAGGTACGGGGAAATAAATAAACAGTTTACTTCGTTTAATTATTTCCACACACAAACAACCTGAAATGACTTTCATGTGTGGTGCTGACACAAAAAGATGTCTTTATGTGAATATTGATTATACAAATGAACTTTAATCTTCATAATGATTCAGTCTTTCAACCAACCACATTAAGCCCAGAGTCGGAGCAGTTTAATAGAAATCCAGGGAAAAAAGGCTCAGATGTATCTGATGGGAATAAAATATTTGAAATACTGCCGGTGTCTGATGTTTAAGATGAGAAGTTTGAAAGATTTTTCTTTTTTCACAGAACAACAAATATGCCTCTGGGAAAAGTCTCGCCCTCGTGGCATTGCAAAGAGAATAAATGATGCAGCTGTGTGGAGCAGCCTTGGTGATGCAGCTCATTGCAGTGCACACTAGATGGCACTATGTTATTGTGAAATGGAGAAATGAAAGGGATAAGAAAAAACGTCAGACCAATTATATTTGCTGATGATGCTTTACAAATATCAAACTTCAACTCCACTTGGTCAAACGTAGATCAACAGGGGAATGAATATTAATGCCAAACCTTACAAAAAAAAAAAAAAAAAAAAAAAAAAGAAAACCATCCAAATATTTCAGTGTGTCCCAGAAGACCGTTGCAGAATGATCTTGGCATGTGAGGGAGCAGCAAGTGGATTCTTATGATAATCAGCAACATATTTTAGGGCTGACAGCTGTGACATCCTCATTAACTTCAGAATATCACAGACACAACACCTCCCTCTCCTCTCACATCAGGATATAATAATGTATTTGTTTTCCCTGACGTCTTAACAAATGACTGTTATCATGATATGTGATAGCTGGTCTAATAGAGTGTGAGACCACCAGTTAATAATGAGGGCTGGCGAGGCAGCTGACTCACATATTATGAGAATCATATGAAAACACTTCCTACATGTGAATGAAAGTATCAGAAATGCTGTCAGAAAAGGTTAAATACAAGACACATGAACTCATGTGCCACTATTTGTCTGATTAAGCCAAAATGTGTGAGAAAAAAACAAAATAAATGCTTACTGCTTCCATAGAAATTAAGCGGATATTGTAAAAAGCAGTTAGGAGCTGCTGATAAGACAATTAATAACAAAAAGTCATTTATAAAATACAATTTACTGATAAAGTAATCATCAATATGTTTAGCATTTAAATAAAAGCAGACATTTTGGCAGTTTGGAGCATTCAGGTGTGTCATAACACACAGTAAAGGAGGAGAAACAGCCGCAATGATCTCAGAGAAGTAAGTGAGGAGGGCTACGAGGCCAATTCCAAACAATCCGGAGTACATCGTTCTACAATGATTAAGATTATTCTCAAGGGGCAAAGATTCAAAAGAGCTGAAAATCTTCCCAAAATAGGATTGGCCAACAAGCTCATCCAAAGGTCAGATATTGCAATGATGCAAAGAAAACAAGAGCAATTTTGTAGGTTATTAGCAGGTTAAATGTTCAAGTTCATGACTGCACTATTAGAGAAAGACTTAACAAGTACGGCTTGTTCAGAAGGGTCATCAGGAGGAAGCCTCTACTCTCTAAAAAGAACATGGCAGTATGACTTATGTTTGTTAAGTTAAACAAACTACTAGACTTCCAGAACAATATCTTTAGGGCAGACAAGTAAGCCAAACACAGCATATCAACACAGATAGCAACGGTCAGGCATGGTGGTAGAGGGATGATAGTTTGAGTTTGCTTTGCAGCCACAGGACCAGAGACCTTGCAGTCATTGAGAAAAACACGTCTAGTGACTGCACGGGAGTCAAGGAACTATTCAGGAGTCACATGTGAGGCAATCTGCCTTACATCTGAGCTAGAACTTGGCTGAAATGATCCTAAGTGCAGTAAAAAAAACCTACAACAGAATGGCAGGAAAAAAAGAAAAGAAAAAAAGGAAAAGAATTAATGTGTTGTGGACCAACATGACTGAAATGTTCATAAACAAATACCTGCAAACCTCAATGAACTGAAGAAGTGCTGTAAAGAAAATTGAACCAAAATCCCTAAACAACAATGTGAGACACTGATAATTTAATATAGATAACAATTATTACAAGTTATCACTCTTAAATGTGGTTCTACCGTACATGCAACTGGATCATGATGTGTACTTAGTTTTTGACATATTGTTTCTGCATTTTGCCTTAGTTTCTGAGTAAATATTGTCACTTTTAAATACCGTATCTCGTATTGTTATTCATCTGTGGTTGCATTTACTTTATTTTTAGAAACAGGCTTTATACTTATATTCCCAATAGACTGCAAACGTAAGTAAATATGCACAGATATTTTCTTCATCTTACTCTTAAAAAAAAATGTTAATAGTGTCCAAACAAAAACTGGCATCAGCTCTGCATACACATGAGAAGATATGCAATATGAACACAAACTCATGCACAACCAAGAATCCACAAATACAAAATATCCATTAAAACACAGTGGCCTCAAAGAAATTCATCTCAATTCCTTATGCAGTCGTAGTTTTGCCCTGAGATGTATTAATGCACATAAATATTTCAAAATAATTTATGAAGATATTCTTTTACATTTATTCATGAGTTATTTAAGCAGATTATGTACAAGGTGGACAGTGAGGGCATGTGGTTTTCCCCATGTCTATTGTAACCCACGGTATAACAACAATTAACCAATCGGAAGAGTATAAACAGAGGAGTGTACAAAGCGAAGCCTGAGGTTTGCTCAGCATGTATGGAGTGTATACATCTGTAATAACCACAAAAATGCGCAGTAAACTAAGTAAAAGTGTCCAAGTGGGAAGTGCAAGCATTTACAATGGAAGTACAGCTGGAATTTTAGTGGATCAGTGAGACAACCCATTTTTTTTAAAAAAAAAAAATCAAGATATAATTTACTGGTGCACTTTAATGGTGACAATTATCTGCACATTGATTGTTGTCAGTGAACTCTTTGAATAGCCAAACATCTTCACGGTGTTTGTGTGTCTGTGAGCTGCAGTACGTCCTCAAACTTCCTCAATGAGCCTTTAGCATCTAACCTCATAATATGGGTTTCTCAGAAGGTGTACGTTATGGTTACATAGAGTAATATATTTCAGTGCAGCATGTTTCTGTTTGCTCTCAATTCAGCTCTTGTAATCAGGAAAACATGCGGTGCAACAGTCCAGCTCAATAATGTTTTGACAACAGCTGGAAGACAACAGAGCTTTGTGACACAAAGGCATAAGTAAGAATTTGGTCAAATAGATCATTCATGTGGATATCAGCAATTAAATGCTGGTGTATATTTTTCATGACAACAGAATGGCAACAGATGCATCCTTTAAAGGTCTATCCCTGTTGCTTTAACAAGAAGATTCATGAGCAAGCATCAAATAAAAGGTTGAGGTTGAAAAGGCAAGATAAGGTGAGTTATTATCCTTTTCTCTCCTCCTAAGACCCCACTGTTTTCTTTCTTCTGAGGTGTTTTCTTACCTCCTGTCACGAGCCATAAATTATTTCATTCTGTTTGTCTCTTCTTTTCTGCCTCCTTGCTATGACTCTGCATGGGCTCCTCTCTGTTTGCTCTTTCTTTCTCCTGCCTCCATCCAGAGTGAAAGTGAAGGTTTCATGGCTAGCTGACCCGTAATCTTAGAGCAGAACTCCAATTCAGAGGAGATATGTGAATAAAACCTTGGGTTTCTCTTTACGATGATCTGCAGTGTAAGCTCGGACTTCCCTGTGCAGTTCTCACAGCTTTCCTTCCCCAACATTTATCGGTGAATGGAGATATTTTGAGCACAATTAGGCTTTTCTGACTTGATAGTATACAAAGTGAGCAAGTTAATTAAATCTTGTCATTGAATTTGTGCACAACCACTTTCTCTTTCATATTTTACCTGGAACAGTCAAACAGCGGTGTTACGTTTGCAGCACTAAGCCTCCTAGAAACGAAGAATAGACTGTTATTGTATTACAACTCACATGATACTGTAATATGCTACAATCCAAAGATTTTTTCACTGTAATGTTTACTTGCTGTAAAAAGTGATTTGCCTTCCCAAGTAGACAAACATGGAAAAATGTTTACCCAGCTTAATTATTTCCAAAAACAACTATATGCATCAATGAAATAATGGTTTTAGTTGGATTAAATGGTTTATGTTTACGGATGCTCAACATATTTCTTACACTACTCATCATGTAACTCTTGCACATGTTGCAGTGCACGCAGACAGAAAGATTAGGAGATTGTGTGTGTATGTGTGTGTTGGAGGGAGAAATTGTGCGGCATCCTTCAGTTCAGAACACAAATGTGAGTGAACTATACTTTGACCACTGGTTTTTAGATGCCCTTGCTTATTCTTAGATCAAAAGCTGACATGTGACTTGCTTTGAAGCTGCAGTCGCACTCCTGGCAGCAGCACATTGTCAGGGGCCTAAGCTCTTATCAGGTGGAGGGATGATGCTTGGACTTGTCATGTACCTCTCAATAGAAAAAAAAAAAAAAGAAGAAAAAAGAAATACGTGGTCAGATTATCTAGCATTTCAACTCATATTCTGCACTCCTAGCCAAAGTTGACCTACAGTGAGCTGCCTCCCATGATTATTCTGTCAAATTGTGAATATCCCTTCCTTCCTTTTCCACGCACATATCTGTGGGTTGTCAGCACTGCTTGACGCAGGGCATATCGCTCTGCTGCAAGTTTGAGCTAATTTAGAGCAAGTTCAATCTAATCATAGACTGGACAGCAGGTCTTACCACTTAAACCACAAGGGGCAGACAACTCCTCGATCGACTTATTTTCCCTGGCAACTGCTCCTCCTGTCTGCGTTAAAATAGTTTTTCATTTGATACGAATGCAGTATTCTTCCTGCATCTCAATTACAGAGGTCAGGGAGTCGGCTCTGCTCATACCAAGACCTTGGCCTTGCCACAAGTCTCTCCAAGACCAGTGACCACTTTGAGGACAGACCAAATAGTTTCTCACCAGGAGAAAGGCCACAGTAAGAATAACTCTGCTTCTTCATCACATTCTTTATTGAGTTACTGTTGACTGAGAGAAACTTAAAAACTAATGCACTCTTTTGAGGTGTAATACTGCCATTTAGAATCAGGGCAAAGGGACCTTGTGGTTGTATGTCCCTAGAGATGACTCTTTAAAGTTGGTGTGTAGAGTCCTTCTTAGTAGTTCATGTCAACCCATTCACAGCAGTTCCTTTCAGCTAAGACCTGCCATCTGGTTTTGAAGCACTTTTGGTGTATTATGGAAATTGGTTCTGTAAAGATTATAATGGCTAACCCAAGTATCAAATGTGAATTATCTCTGTGATAATGTTTTGAGAAGCAGTTGGCTTTACTTTTTTATAACCCCATTGTCCTTGTCTGAGAGCATTCACCTTAAAAGTCACTGGAAACATTACTTAGAGTGGGTAACAACCAGAGTAAATAAAGATGTGGGCTACTCTCATCCAATCAATATCCATCAACAGAGTGCACAAGCAAATTTGTTTCCCCTTTGTGACTTCACAATAGATGAGATCAGAAAGCCCTCAGCCAGATGTTTAGATGGAGCATCGGGGAAGTCACAGTTAGATAACAGTACAACCGCTGGCTAAATTAAAATGCAGTTTGATGTGATGGCGCAGCGCTGGATTCTGTCCTCGCCGCTGGGCTACACACCATGTGTTCATGATATATTCATTTTTAGCATAATTTCTGCAGGCCACCAGGCTTTATTCAACTCTGTCCTTGTTTTCCTTGATTGCTGTTGATTATGCTCAAGAATAAATCTGCCACCGCCCAATTATACAACATGATTTGAGACAGACATATCAGCAAAGCATCAACCCAGGCAGTGTCTATTTTTTTATATCTCCTGGTGACAACAGCATCACACTGTTGTCATGAAGTTTTCTATGACCACAAAGAAAGCTTTAATATCATATCATTGTCCATCCTTTGTTTTTATTTCCAGTTTGGTTTTAACATGGCAGAATGCAGAGGGCATCTGTAAAAAAACATCTGTTAAAAATAATCAAATGAACATTTTTAAAGCAGAAAAAAGGATATTAAATCACTATCAGTGTTGTGCAAAGTGATTTTAAAAACCCCTGCTGTAAATAAATTCAACACAGTGTGTTGATGCAATTTGCTGCCATATTGTGTGATGATGCTGTCAAATTTAGTTTTCACTCCATAGCTCAATTAGAGAAAGCTGAACTGAGTTTAAGCACTCAGTTCTGTGATATGACACCCTGGAGGCACAACTTTCCTTTCTATAGTCTTCATAACTCTTGTAGGCAAAACAATTCATCACGCTTTTAATTCAATGTGACAATGAATCGCTATGTACCTTGGGAAAAAAAAAACCACATACATAAAAAACTGTCTCTAAAAATAGCCAGTAATGTGAGATGCATAGGTACAAACCAAAGTCTTTGGTCTTTTTAGGCTAATTTGATCAGATGTTCTGATTTTACAAAATCAAGCAAATAAAAAATATGAAAAAAACAAAAAAACAAACACACAAAAAAGTAGCTGCTTCTTCATCAAGTTGTCATCCCTTGTGATTTGAGGGACATTTTAAGTAATGCTTCATTAGTCAAAAGTCATTACATATACGTATGATGCCAAACCTAAAGTTGACCTGCAAAAATCAGACCTTTGTACATTGTGTATTATAATCATGAGCAGGCATTTCCTTTATTAATAACAAATTGCTTTATGATGTTGCTCATGTTGTACTAGCACACTGTCAGTGAACAGGACTGTAGGTCATATACAGTGGCCTATTTTACTTATTACAGCCTCAAACCATTTGTTCAGTCCCATGATAACTACACAGTTCGACAATATGGTTTATCATAGAGAGCAAAATTTATCACACAATGATCCCGCGGTGTGAGGAAAAAAATGACAGAATATTGATGAAACAGTGGTGAGTTTGTGCATGTGATTTGCCCAAGGCTACGACAGGACAAGTTTGAAAAAAGTGAGATGATTAAAGGAAAGCTATGCTCTGTGGAGAACAGAGCAATCATCAGCAAGCTTGCCTTCCCCTGCTGCCCTTATTCCCTGGGGAGGCAGGCAGCCTTGAGTGTAACGGGGCCAATGTGCCTCATTAATGTATTGGCACATATGAAAAGTAGCAGAGCCTTTATGGCACCACCATTACTCCATGTGAGAGATTGGGAAATGTACTTCTTCTCAATAGATACTGGGTGACTTGACTTTTATTGTGAACCTACAAAGCAATGGATTTAAAAACGAAATGAGTAAATGAGGTGGACTGATGACTACACTTACTGATGAAATAAAGCCTGCAATATCTATCTGGCTATGTGAAAAATATGTGTCTTTGCAAATTAATCACATCTAGCTGTGCATCTTTAAGTGCACAGGATGGTCTTTGACCTTTTGACATGCTGGTCAAACTGAGTATCTGTACTGGGCTGAGAGCTAATAAAAATGATTAGAACTGGATCACATTTAAGAAAGCATTCTGCATATATTTATATTGTATTTGGAAAATGTGAGTGAGCGAAGATAAATGGATCAGATTTTCATACCAGGTTGAAATGGATCTTAAAAGATTGTGGGGTGTCAGTAGTGACAAAAACACTATGTCAACCAGACTTTAGGTAATATATTGTTGACATCAGAACATTATCAGGAAAAACATCAATTCTGGTGCTATAAAATGCCACAAAGCACTGAATGAATTTCAGTTTGGATGGAAACCAGAAGTCACTGGTGACAACAAAAATCTCAGGGGTCAATTAGACAGTTTGGAAAAACAACTCTGTGAATATTGATGACCTATGTAAAAATGTTCCATAACTATAAATCTGAGTCCCTGCAGATGCACATAAACTAATATCACTAAGTTTGGAAACCTTACATAAATAAATGAAGGATTTCTGGCCTACAACTATATCAGTTTATATATGCTGTTATCACTTCTGTTATATAAAATGGCACATAGTATACTGCACAATATGTATGTTTGTGGGGAGTTTGATGTTTTATAGTGATATCTTGTGATTCATGTTCTTGGTGGTTTTGTTTGCTGAGTAGCAGCTTCAAACAAAATATAACCCTAAGCCTAACCCTAACCCAAGGTTCAATAAAGAAGCAACTAGTAGCCTGGCATTGTGATCCACTTTGGTGCAACTTTTTGGTATGCTACTTACATTTCTGTCTTGCCCCCTAAAATGAGAATGTATATTCTTACAGAGCATCAGGCGAAATGCTTCTGGCTTATTCAATGTTGTGCATATTTTTTATTCCTGTTTATCTCTTTGTACTCTTAACAGACTCCAGTTAAAGACAGTGAGTTTCCGCTAACCTAAGAGCCAGTGCTCACATTTATCAAACTACAGAGAAGCTCCTTTGAGATGTGTGTGTGTGTGTGTGTGTGTGTGTTTAAAAAAGAAAAATTGTTTTCTGTCACACATTATGTTCCCATACAGTAAAGGGTCAGGATAACAAACAAATTATAACACTGTGTGTCATCCAGAACAAGATGTTTCTATCTTGGCAACTGTAATACAGATGTAGACCCCATGGTCCCCTTTTAGCATATTTCCCCTGGTGTACATTGTTTCAGCAGCCATTAGCCCTCAATATGTCCCCCAAAAAACCATTTTGGATTGTTTTGCTATATTTATTTGCAGTTTAATTTCTTTGACTGCTTAACACTGACAATATAAAATGTTAATTCTTATGATACATAATTGTACATTATTCAGTTTTGTAAGTCTTTCTGCTGGCTCACTTCTCAGTGATTTCTTCAACTCTAAAATCGAGAACTCAATGACATTGAAAATAGAGAATGATTTAAAATCCAAAGGGATGTTTGGAGAGTGTTACCCAATGTTTAACACTCAGTGAAGACATACATAAGCAATAACATAGTTATGAATTGTCTCAGAGAATAAATCAGTCAGATGAAATTGTATTACTTCCACAATAATTCTCTTAAATATATTTATCCTGTTTAATCCAGGCAGCTGTGAGGGCCTGTAGTTCTATTCTAAACGTTTCTTTGACGACAGTAGCTTTGTCTCGTAGATTACAGCAGCAGTGATGTGATGGTTGATGCACTTTTTGACCTTATTCAACATTTGTGATGTATTTTTATTCTGCAAGAACTCAGTTTTTGAAATTTTAGTGTACTGTGTGATTGAAACCCTATCTCTATGACAACCTGACTGAGATGTGTCACTATGATACATCTCTTTGTATGTTAGTCACACACATTGTCTAATTATAAGAAGTGATGGCTGCGTGATGGAGAATGGCTCTATTCTCAATTCATTTACATAAACAGCTCCTCTCTCCTCCTAAAAAGCATTGACTTTTCACTCATGCAATCAGAGAGCTGCACTTACAGCTACAACTGTGCCTGCTTTTTCTTTTTTTTTTTTGTAGGAACATCTATGGGTGCTTATCATGGAGCTGAGGTATGTTGGTGTATGTGGTGATTTTTGATTACAAGGCACACAAAGTGTGCAATCTTGACTGTACAACAATATGCCTTGTAGTGTGCAGGAGGAGAGTCATCTACATGGTAACACACCCACACAAACTGGCCTTTTCTTAAACCTTTATATAGACTCAATTTGATTGAACACTCTTTTCAAGGCATGCTCGGGTGCACTTTCACACAATCACACACTCACAGCAGTACAGCCTGAATTAATAGAGTATCAGCAGTATGTCATTGCTCTACCTTTCTCATGTAGATCTATAGCGCCCATGGCTGAATCAATCTGATGACTTACAGCTGACAGACTGCTGCTTTTTGTTAGTAAATAAATGACTGACTAAGCTAATGCTGCTTGTAACAACAATCCAGAACTCATTTGATTCATGTGTGGATCTAAAGTAATGTCAATCAAGGCAAACTTTAGTGATTCAAAGAAGTCAACATGTAAAGACCAAACAGAAACCTCACTTCTGATATTTCTCGACAGAAGGTAAGAAAAAATACTGGCACTACATGTTACTATTGTCCTCACTACAAACACTTTCATTCAGATTTCATACAATCAACTGGGGTCTTAATTTAAGGAGAAATTTCCAGCCCTGTTGAGCCGCATTCTCAATATTGCACTAATGCTAACAGTTTCAAGTTTCAGCAGGTACATTTCCTGGGAAAAAAAAAGCAAAGATTGAGAAATCCCTGGAAATCTGAGCTCCAAGCATTCAATCTTACACCACAGCAGCTCCACCCGAGATCCTTGGTTTCCTGTTTGACAACAAGCAAACCTAACACCAAGCTTAAAAATGTCATTTTAAAGACCTGTGGTCAGACCATATAAGTAAATAATGCTTCTGCATGTGGGATGTTTTGAAGTCGAATTGTTAATTCTTGTATACAAGACTCACTCAACAGTACACTTGAACCACTGTGTTTGAGTCACTTTTATAAAAAAATGCATATGTGTAAATGTAGAAAAATTGCATATGGTGCTATTCCACTGTTGTCATATCGGAAAGCATGTGGTGGTATGTTTGGAAATAGAATTTTTTTTTAGCTTACCAGCAGTAAACACAGCTGTTTTACTAAAAGTGTTGCCTTGACATCATGTCTGCTCAAGTATGGTTTTCATGTTTTGTTCATCTGTGCTGTAAACTGATGTAAAAGATCAGCAGGAACATAGTGTACTTCACCTCCAGTCTCCCAGCTACAGGTGAATAGCCATAAAAACTTGACCTGTTGATTCATGGCCACACACACAATTCAATCTGTTTTGTACAAGTGAACAAAATCCTCCCAAAAGAAAGAAAAAAAAAAAACGTCAAAAGATGAGCACAGATTTTCTGAAATGCTCACAAAACAGCTGTTAAATCAGATTTAAGATGCTATATAGATCAGATTTGAATGTCAGTTTAGGTTAATGGTTGGAGCTGCATAAATGGGTCTCAAGCTAATGAGTTTGAATGTTGTTCAAAACACTGATGACAAATTCACATAGTCTAAAATATTACTTTAGGAGTCAACCACTGTTATTTATAAAACTTTCAGCGCTTTTTATTCAATTGCTGTTTTACACTTTGCAAACTATGGTTATGCATTACAATATAAGGGATTAAACTGTCAGGAACACTTTACAGATATGACAAAATATTTAAAGAAAACATTTTATTTGATCAAACACACAAAACTCAGGACACATGAACCAGATGTCCTGAAATACTTTGTAAGTGGTGCTGCGTGCTGCAAAATTTTCATCAGTACAAATAAAAAGTTTTGTTTCTCAAAAGTTTCAGACTTTATATCAAAGCTTGGCTGGTACAAGTAAGTCATTTGAAACAAAAACTGATTTAAAAAACAAAACAACAACAAAGAAAAACAACAACTAGAGTAGATTTGTTGTTCCTAAACATTAATGTGGGTCAGATTTCTTTGCATTAGAAGTTAACAAAAGGTTTGAAATTTAATTAAATAGCCTGCCCATTAACACAGTTGTGTTTGACATTTAGATATTTCTTTACTGTAAATCAGAAACCTGTCCATGGTGTATCCTGCCTCTCAACCAGTAGTAGCTGGGAAAGACCCTAGGCCCCTTGCAACCCTGAAGTGGAGAAAGTGGGCAGAGAAATGGATGGATGTACTGCATCTTTGAAATGTTCAGGCTTCTTCTTTTTTTTTTTTTTTTTTTTTTTTTTTTTTTTTTGCATCAAATGTTCATACAAGAGTTCCAGCTGTAAACCAAATTGTTAAATTCATGGTCAAACAGTCTCCATAAGTAATTTGCCACATATGCACTGCTAACTATTTATTTTTGTGTGGTCTAGAAAAAAAGTACAAGTTATGTTAGAATCTGTGGAATCTCCATAATTGCATGCCTTGCTGGGTAAAAGCTTGTAGATACAACGCACAGAATGGAGATGTGGATAGGCCCACTTTATTTCCATTACTGTATCCAAAACAAGAATGTTTCAGTGGCTTGACATGTTCCTGGACGGCAGAAATTTAATGCCAGGGTCAGGATTTTAGAAAGAAGTGGTTGTGTTTTTTCTTTTTCTTGTTCTTTTTCTTGTCTTTTGGGGGGCGGGAGTCCCAAACAACGGACTCCACAGACCACTCTTAATTTGAATTTTCCTAAAACATGGAAAAGAATAAGATGAACAAAAAACAAAACAAAAAAAAAACTGTATACTTCAACAAGTTAGGGAATCTGAGACTTTATCTGATGCCTTGAAGTGTTTTTGTTTTATTGGCTGTTTTATTTTATTAGATTTTATTTCATTTTTCTGTGCATTCTCTGATGATTTATAAACTATTGTGAAATGCCACTTTTTGAAAATTTTGTATTTGACTGTTCTTTTTATGTTTTTTATTTGGACCCCAGGAAGACTAGCTGCTTGCCATAGCAACAGCTAATGGGGATCCTTAATAAAATTACAAATTATCCTGTTAGTATTTGAATGCATGAGAGTTCTTGACATAAAGACCGTAGCGATAAAAATCACAGTTCACTTGTTCAGCCTTTCCATGGATTTCTAATCAGTTACAGAAGACTGAAGCATGTATATTGGCTTGAGAGCAAAGAAAGACCTTTGACAAATAACTGGCCTTTTAGAAAGCCAGCAAACATAGACAATCAAACAGTCACATTTAACAGCAATTTACTGACCCGCATGCATTCATAGTAGCTGGACTGCCTGGAGAGAGAAAAAGATCACTAACCCAGTGAAAACTGAAACTCCAAAATGTGCCAAACTTCCTTGCTGCTGGGCATCCATTCTGAACATTGATCTGCAAGCTGCCACCCTTTCTCACTGCGAAAGCTAACAGATTTTTTCTTTCTGACTTCATAGTCTCCCACCTACTGAAATGCACTTGGACAGGATAAGGAATGATCTAATTGAGCAGTGAGAGGAATAGCTTTATATTATCTTCTAGAGTGCATCACTCAACAAGAAAATATGGCTTAGTTACTGTTATTCTACTTGGGTATTTGACCTTCATTGTAAGGAACATTACAAGTCTATTGTTTTTAACTGGCAGTTTTTCTTTTCCAGTGGGAGGACTCACCTTGAATTAAAGTATGCTTATAAACCGTTAATTTAAATAATTATTATTATTACAAACCTTTGATGTAAATTTACAGTAAAATCAAAAGAATAGTTGATCATGTTATAAATTGTCATTCTGTGAGCCGCATTACGTTTAAAAAAGGAAAAAAAAATAAAGTCAACACTCAAGTAAATGGTTGTTTTTCTGTGTGATAGTTCTGTGATGGACTGGTGACACCAGTTCATTACAAGTAATATGTACTCCAGACTTGTTTTATGGTGGTACATTCAAATCATCATTTAGTTAAGTATCACCATGTCTACCACAAAGCAGTTTAAAGTACATTAATAAACTGCAGGACAGTGACCAAACTGTAGTCTGCATTGTTAAATATTCTACAGGAATATTGCACTGAGCTGTAAATTTATTGGTAGGACTGTTATGAAAGTTCAATCCAATGAATATACATTAAAAATGTTTTTCCTTAATATCTGTCGGCTAAATAGTAGCGATAGAAACCTGGTTCAATGTCTAAAACAGCTTGTTAACTACTCTGACTTTTGTCAGACATATTGCTGAATATCAGCAAAGATAATAATATATCAGAGTGAATGACCTATAATATAAGTAATGATAAAGTGGTATTGCTTTTCTTCATTGGGAACAGCTTTTGGGTGGTCAACAATTAAAATCTGATGCATCTGATTTCTATTTGAGAAAAAAAAATCTTTACCAGTGAAGCTTATTACAGTATATTACAGATAATTAACACTGAGTTTTTCTCTAGTATGCAAAGATGTGATCGGGATTTTTTAACACAACTAGTTAATCAGACAATCGATACACAACTTACACAAATGCAACATGTAGACTTTGAAACTGCACTCACTTGTGTACATGGACATTTAAGCAAAGTAGTAGTAATTACAATAATAATAAATCAGATTTATATAGCGCTTTAAAAAAAACACGGTTATGACAGGAGGGCGAACATGGATGGTTATGAGTGGTATGCAGAGTTAAACAGGTAAGTTTTGAGTGATTGTTTGAAGGTGGCCAGAGAGTCGGAGTTCCGAATATGGAGAGGGATGGAGTTCCAGAGGGCGGGGGCGGCGACGGCAAAGGCTCGATCACCCAAGGTCCGATGCTTGGATTTGACAATGGGATTTAGGAGGTTGGAGTCAGCAGAACAGAGGCGACGGGGGAGGACGGGGAGTATACACCTTGTGAAGATGAATTATTTATTAATTTATTTATGAATTTTCTTGCTTGTAGGTGATATATTGTTATTAATATTTCAAGTAATTAGTGACAGGATTTGCCGTATGTATAGAAGTTCCAAACTTGGTTTGAAGAAAAACAATCTATAAGCAGTGTTACGTGACAGATACTGATAGGTTTATGTTAATGTTTCTGCAGCTCTATTGCACCAGCTCGTATTTATCTCACTGGCTGGAAGTGTTTGCATTAAATATCAACAGTCTGCCTTTTCTACAATATTCATAAGTAAGCTTCTATGTCTCCTTTGAACAGCAGTTAGCAGTTGTTTCTGCAAGTTTAGGATAATGTTGAGGTGTTTGTGTGACTACGTGCAAGAGAGCCGCTGTTCCCTGTTGACAATCAAAATATTTGCTCGATCCAGCAATTCAGGAGGGTGAGACAGACAGAGTGATGTAGACGGAAATCAAGAGTTTATTTTAACTGGGAAGATGAAAGGAGTGCTCCAGTTTGTTTACACTTATCACTTTTCCATTTGATGTGTACTGTCAGTCAGTAATAACCAGCCTTCAATCATTTTTGTGTCCACAGAGAAAGAAAAAGTAATTGCTTATTTCAAACATTAAGACTTTTTGTGATGAAAACAGGGACCTTGCTGCTTAATTAATGTTTAGAACATCTTCTCTTCAGTTTTAGAGGATTTTTCTTTTTGAAAACTGCATATGACAAAACAAACTTGTTCAATATGAGGTGGATCAGTGTTTATTCTCTCTATCTGTAGTGTGCTATCCTTTTTTAACCCCTCAAAATAAGGGAAAAAATAACAAAATGACTGAAATAAAGGTAGATACAATTGAATATTAAATAAATGATTAATGATAAATAAAAAAAGCATAGATAAATAACATATATGAATGAATTAATGAATTTTTCTGAGAGAAACTCAACACAAAGTGACCAATCTCATTGTTCTTCCTCTGTTTTGTGAAAATAACTTCAATTAAATATCTTCCTACCTGAAATTAAGACTCATGCGCATAAATTACTTAGTTGTGATATCCCAGCAACTTTAATTAAACAGAAAAAACCAGATCAAACTTTATATCAATAAATCATGAATCGAAGTTCTTTTTACTTTGACAATGAGCATCTGTTAAGACAGCTATTGTCTCAACAGACCTTCATTGTTGCCCCATACTGTACTGTCATATGGAATATGAGCTGAGTATAAACCAAGGTAGGTTCAAGGGACCAATAAAACTACACTAAATTAAACCGCACAAAACTTGTTACAAATGTCAAATTAAAGGCTCTACTCCTTATCTTTAATTTGCCTTCCAGCCTGAGAGTGTGTTGTGGCTTTATCCCCTCTTTGGACTTTACAATCTCCATTTCTCTCAGAGCTTTGAGGGTGTGTGCTCTGACAGAATGTCAGGCAATTAAACAGTCATGGCTCATTGAGCTGGAGGTGGGCCTACTCCTCCAGGCTCCTCTATAGGCAACACAAGAAATAAGTACAGGCACTCCTTGCTGTCCCTTGCTCATTCTTTAGCTCACAAACTTCACAGTAAATCCAGACAAGAAGTTCTTATCAAAGGACACTTTAAACTATTGTCAACTTCCGCAAGGCTGAGCGGTGTCACTGTCAGGGGTAATTATCTTGTGCCAGAATGTAAACGAGGACTTTGTGTTGGAAAACAAAGATGCGCTCTTGCAAGAGCTCTGCCGCATTAAAGCATAAACGCTGTCACACTAATGAAGGCACGAAAGATTGTCACTTCTACAGCTACAGTATAACTGAATAAATAACAGTTGGCAATCTCATTGAGGACCTGAATATTGAGAGAGAAAAAAAAACACCAGGATAAACTGCTGTTACTTATTTGTGACATTTTTCAGGTGTGCCTGGTTTCCAAACAAATGTGACGAGTTTAAATCTGTGTTAGAATATCTAGATTTTGCTAATTTGTATTTGTAAGTGAAAGCTTAAGTCTGTGCTCAGGAGAAACAAGAGACAAGTTCACAATTAATAACTTGTTGAATGTCACAGCAATAAAGATGTTTGCAGCTGCCGAGGACCTGTTCACCAACAATAAAGGGTTCGGAAAACCACCTTCACAAAGAAATCAAAATGCCTTCGGTAATCTATCCGCTGGATTTTTCTAATGCAATTGATGATTAGAAAAGTAAGTCACAAATGTTACAGTGGAGTTTTGCTTTGAATCTGCAGACCTACAGTCCCAGACCTAAAGTTTTTGTTCTACACAAAAAAGTGACGAAACCAATTTGTAACTATTTACTGGAAGGGCCTTTACAGTTGATTTGCACATGCCATGAAGAATCAATGAAATGACAAGCTGGAAAGCTGTGAAGAGAAATTGGCTCAACCTAGATGACGAAAAAAATATAAGCTACCTGATGTGCGTTGCAAAAATGGACAGAACTGATGTGTTCTCTGTAATGGTGTGGTTACACAGAATCCGAGTTTGTAAGCCTTCATATCTCACCCAAATATGTTTAGTAACAGGAGCAGTTCCAGTTTATTTGGAGATATGTGGTCAACAGTCAAGGAAAATCACTAAGGAAAGCACTTCATGGGGAGTATTTTTTGAACAACTTACCATTTTTAACAAATAACATGAAATTTAACTTTTTCTTTTATCCAGGTTCATATTTAAGAAAGTTTAGGAAAGAGTTTTCACAGATTTCTCTTATTTCTGCTGCTGAGCCTTCCAAAACAAAAAAGACAACTTGAACTGAGCCCAGATCCCCTGCTGGTGCTCTGTGATGTGGACAAGTTGAAATTAGCATATTTATAGATTTCTGTTCTCCGAATAGGAAAAAAAAAAAAAAAGAAGTTTAGAGTCTTATAAGCTGTTTTGAGACAAAAAAGAGATTTCTGTCTCAGGGCAAAGACATTTGGAAAGAATATTTTAAGAAACACAAATTGGCCTTCAGGGGATGAATAATTGTTGGACTGTTTCCTGCAGTTATTGCAAGACAAAGGATAACTTTTATTAAGATTATTTGTGTTGATTGTTTTTTTTCTAATGATATGATTATGATATAGAATCATAAATACGACTTTTTCAGCCTCGAGTGTAGACAATGATGACTCATAGCCTCAAGAGGCAAGGCAGGGGAGGATGATCATTATCCTTGATGCAGTGCAGCTTGTGAGCTGAGCCATAAGGTAAAGCTCTTGTTTTACCTCTCGGTCCGTCTCCCAGCTTGACCTTGGGTCAGGAACAAGAGAACAAGAATGCAAATACAAGCAACTGAGATGAGTTTTCATGGCAGGGTGGCTGGGCTTGCACTCCAAGATTAGGTAAGAAGTTTTGAAATCTCAGAAGAGCTCAGTGTAGATCCTCAGCGTGCTCACAGTGAGGGGAGCTAATTGAGGTGGTTTGAATATCTGACAAGGATGCCTCCTGGGCAACTCGTTTTAGAAGTTTACCTGGCACAGCCAGTTGGGTGGAAAGACTGGGTTGACCCAGGATTCCCTGAAGGGGATATGTCTTCAAGTTGACTTGGGAATGGCTGAAGATCGATGTTGCCTGGGAGGACCTGGATGCTGCTGCTGGACACAGTAGCCACATTTACATGGAGCCAAATATACCGATTGCAATCAGATAAAAGCTCTATCGGAATGAAAACGAAAAGCGCCAAACCGAAATAATTTCATCCAGCTTCATAGGGTAGAATATTCCTTTTCCCAAACTGATCGTGTCATCATGTCAACATTGAATCGGAAAGTTGTGAGATTGTGTTCCTACAGCACATGCTCCGTATTGCTGTAAGCATGCAACAAGTGATGTTTCCTCACTTTGGAGGATGGTGGCAAATAATGAAATTCCCTGGACCATGGCAGAAAGTTTGTTTTTAATTCAAACTGTCTCTACGCCTTTTTCCTCTTTGTTGTTTGCAGTGCATGAGTATCAAGCTGCTGCTTGATTAAAGTACTGCAAAAACTACAACTGTGAGGATTAGTTTTTAGATCTCAGTCTTTGATAAATCACGTGATGTTACAGTAGTTACATCATTCTGTGCATGTCAGACAGGACCACTGCTCAAATGTTGGTGCATGCATACACCAGATCAGAACAAATTAGTTCCCATGTACACAGCTGCCCTGAAATCTTATTTCAGAATGATTTCAATCCGAACGGAGTAAACGTCTCCATGTACACATGGCTAGTGAGGTCTGGGCTTTTCTATTTCCCTATTGCTATAATTTTGAAAATGGATGGCTGAATGGACATTGCAATATTTGTGCAAGTTTTTAAAGCACTACTGTACATTTACAAGCTAAAGGGTATCATTGGGGCAAATAGTTAATATTTATCAAATTGCCTAAAATATGGAAAGAAATAAGTAATGTTGCATCAACTCTGCATCTTTAATTACTCACCAGATGTTAATTGTTGACATTTGCCTGCCAATGGATGCATGATTCATACTGTGATTGCTCTGTCAGTGCAATAATATCATTTTAACCCATACATACTGTTAAGATCAAATCTGAGCGGTTTTAATATAACAGCGGTAAAACTACCTCATACAACACACTTAGCCTGAAATTTTATGACTTAGAGTAATAAAAAAAAAGGAAAAAATTTAAAAAAGAAAATATTTCAAAATTTTACACTTTATTCAGGCGCTACAAATTTCTGCGCACTGGAACTATCTACCACTGTTGGCCAGCTCAAAGGAAATAATTGTTTTTAAGGAACTTTTAACCAGTGAAACTACAAAGCATACGTAACTGTTTGCATGGGGTCATGGTGACAGTGGTCAAAGGAAGGTTCTGACTATGTCACGAGAACCGTCTTCTTAATCATATTGGCTCAGGTTCTTGCAGATGCAGACACCTGCTGATCTTTGAAGGTTTGTGGGGGAATCAGTGAAAAAGTACAACACAGTATGAGTAAATGACATCCGTGCAGCAAGTCCTCTACCTGATCTTCCATGATAAGGAGGCTCGTACTGACCTGGAGGAGACTTTAAGAGCAGAAGGATGCATGTTCCAGTAATGGAACGTGCAATGGACATACTGTATGTCTGACTTTGTAAAACATTCATTTAGGATTAGTCATATATCTATCAGAGTGAGATACGCTATTGTACATGGGCATTATCAATGTGATCTTAAGTTCAAAATGTTGTTTACACAGTCCGTATTAGGAAATTTCAAGCCACACTGTAAAGGTATAAAATGAATATCAAACAGCGTGTAAGGGTTGGGGAAAAAATTCTTCTAGGTAGGGAGCAGCTGCCTCTCTGCTGGCAACTTATACTGAAAATAGTCATGATGAAACTCTGAATTGTGCAATTATTCCTGTGAATGGTTGGGAAGTCTTGTATAAAAGAAATATGTTTACAACATGCTGTGGGACTTTATTGCATGTTTATTGACAGATTCTACCAAGACACCCCCTTTTTAAACACAATTTTGCAGGTGGCACCACTGTTGTATACTGGCTTATTGCTGCAAAAATCACTGTGGTTGTTTTTCCTCCAAAGATGGCTCTGGCCAAACTAAAATGCAAGCGAACCATTTTCCTGCTGTGTCTTGGTGCTGGAGAAATGGGCTGACAAGTTCACCACACTAACAAACATAATTTGAATTCCTCATGTGACAACAAATTAATCTTGATGAAACACTAATACTGTGAAAATACTAATACTCTTACAGTATATTGTCATGTTGACTAGATGTCCAACAGCTTATATGAATATTATATGAAAAAAAGCTTTAAATCACAACTTAAACCTTGGATTTGAGCCACAAGACAAACAGAATTTTTTTAAATTTTCAATGCATAATATAGCCATGCAGGAACAATTTGCAGC
Source organism: Atherinomorus stipes (assembly GCA_023101725.1). Taxonomy (NCBI): domain Eukaryota; kingdom Metazoa; phylum Chordata; class Actinopteri; order Atheriniformes; family Atherinidae; genus Atherinomorus; species Atherinomorus stipes. The sequence goes on along the minus strand of JALJCO010006373.1, from coordinate 110,835 downwards.
TTCCTTTGACTTTGGTAAGTTGATATCGAAATTAGCTGCTCACTTAAATTTATTCAGTTGTAGTATGTAAAAAAAAAGCTTTTATCATTGAGCTATAAGTTGCAAGATGATCTTCAGGATAACACTAGTTATTCTTGATGATTGGACATGTTTTCACATCTTTTATTCAACATTTTCACTAAATTCTGTGCAACACTCCTGTAACTCCAGCTCTTTCTGTGTTAACAGAGCAGGTCATTTCACAATCGACTGGGTTTCTCCAGGAGTTTTCTCTATTAGTGAGAGCAATGAGTGTTTTGGCATGGGATGTGTCTCAACTGGATATGGTGGATGACTGGATGGTGAAAGTGACACAAAAGTCTTGACCTAATAAAAGACACTATCGGTCCAACAATGCCTGATTTGTTCACAACTCTATCGTACAGTAATAGATCTTGTATTAAAACTCCCAATAAACCCGATAAAATCTCTCATACAGTTTACTGTATGAGAAACTGAATGAATGAAATTTGAGATGAAAGTGTGACACTGACTGGATGTTGCATCGCATAGGAATGAACAAATCGCCTTGTGTGCTCACTGGAGATGCAATGAGGTCAAAGACTTCCAATTTCCAAAATGTGGAAACATCAATTTCCTTCCAGTATTAAAGTATTAAACCCCGAATTAGGATTAAATGAAAAACCCAATATAAAAGAATAAGTGTAACATGTTGATTCTTACATTGTACTGCATCGTTCTCCAAACAATCCTCTGGTTTGCAGCATGAAGGCAGGAAAACAGACATTAATTAATTCAATGTGGGTGGAGGAAAAAATCAATAACACAAAGGCAAAAAAGGCTACTTCTGTAGAAAATACATCAAACATGTATTGCAGATGAATAAAACTGTAAAAAGGATAATTAAAAGTGATTCAAACAAACATCTAATTTAATTTGTGTGTGATTTTAAAGCTCTAAAAATGACTGAAGAAGAGTATTTTCCCAATTATTAGCCAATTACTGAAATAATTTTGAACATAATGTACTAAAACATTTTATTTAACATGTTTTAAACCTTAATGTTAATATTTATCAATACGTGACAAAGATGCACATCATAATGATTCCCTTTGAGTTGTGAATGGATGACTGCAAAAGAAATCCATGACGAGCACTGACTTCAAGCTGAATTGGACTGTCATGCAGCATTTTAGGTTTCAAGGTTGTTCAAGATGAAAATCCATGTATCAAAATCCCATTAAGCAAACAGATAATCTGACAAAAAATAAAAGTGTGCTTTGGAACAAGAATTGGTACGGTCAGCCTCACAAAATCTATCCATCTCCTTTCATCCTTTACTTTTCTGTTTGCCAAGTACACAGACATGAGAAGGGCACTGATCACGGTGCATCACACCTTCCGCTGCCCTCTTGGGGTAAAGCTGTTGATTCGTTAACAAACACAAATCGATAGAGGGGTCTGAACGGAGGACAAGTACAAAGAATTAATTTCCGGCTCCAGGGCTTACGATGGCAAATCACCAGCTTTAATCAACAGTGTCAAGACAGAAAGACAAATGATGTTTACACTGAAGCAGTGTCTCGCCTGAAAACAGCAGCACTGGCTTTCTGTCCTTACCAGTCTGTCTAAGCTTGTGCCAGCTGCCGTGGTAGGCCGCTCCTCTGGGCTGTAGGGCTTAAAGCGGGCGTTGAACACATCCGAAACACCACGAGTGGACCTCGTGATTCCTGCGGGTTTTGGCTGACCACAACCTTGAAAAACCTGCAATTACAAAAACACGGGCACCCAGCTGTCAGCGGTTTGAATTACTCTGGATGCAGAAAATAGGGAAAACATGCTGTTTTGTTAAGGTCTTGTGAGACATTCTCCCCACACTACCGGTGTGACGATGCTCTATGTCAAGTTGAGGTGACCACATTGATAGGTGAGTCAGCTAAGAGCTGTGACCGATGCTATTTAAGATGCTAGAGTTTAGTTTTTACAGGCTTTTGGGAAAACACAACATATAGTTAACCCATAAACAAAACTGCATCTGTTGCATGGGAAAGCCAACAGAGCATTTAGCTTTGAATGGGAACTGGCATCCAAATCAGTGTAGGCAGAAAAATATTCCTCACAACCACCTACATTTTTTTTTGCCTTCTGACTACAATTTTGTGGGCAAAGAAAAATGCAGTAAAATACAGGCAACACATTAACTACTGTTAGTTGAACTAAGATTATCTGACCAAGTTGAAACATATAATTCAAATGTAAGACCTAAAGTTGGACATAATAAGAACGTGTTGCATTACACACCTTAGAAACAGCCAAATGTTACTTCCAGCAAGCCTTTTCTTCAGTTTGTCTACATCAGGCTGCTTGTAGTGTTGCTTTTGTTCTTGGGGGAGATGTAAGCAGGTGACTTACCCTGTAGGAGACTTGGGCACTGTTATCTTGCATATTCATGATGGCCTCAGAAATCTTGACATCAATGGGTTCCATGACAGACTCAATGTTGAAAGGCCCTTCCAGCCTCTCTGCCACCAGCAGCATGGCATCTGTCACAGTGAGGAGACAAAAGGTGTTGGAGGAATGAACGAAGAGGTGCAAATAGATTCACATCCAGTTGATTACACCTCACTGACTTTTGAATTGTAAAGAAATATTCACACAAAAAATGGCTGAAATACAGTATATCAATTTTAAAAAGTCAACAAAGTGATTTTTACCCACTTGGGATATGATGTCAGTGGAATTTGAATGGGTTGAAAGGATTTAGGGGATAATGTTAGAACAGCTGTATATGTGGTGGTGTTTACATGCTTTGTGAGGGGTGTGGCACAGTTCAATATCAGCAGCCTTATAGAGGAAACGGACACTGAGAACAAATTCAAATCTAAATCAAGAATAATCCAAGGCTCCACTCATGTCCCTCCCAATGAGTTGCATCTCTGCTCAGTCCTGTGCATTTGCAGGTTCTCTATATTCTATAACTGCATTTCCTGTAATTGTTAAGCCCTTGTATTTTGAGGTGTGAATTTATGTTGTCTACATTTTAATAAAAAAAGAAACAAGTGCATAGATTATGACAATGGTTGATAATTTAATTGCTTTTGTCATGTAAAGCCAGTGTTTTGGGCTCTGTCCCTCTAGGAAAGAAATAAAAAGGAAAAATGAAAGGTAAGGAAAGGAAAAATATGAAAAACTAATTTTCATATTGTTGATTTTTAATACTAAATAAGAGTATCAAACCAATACTCTGTTAATCGACAACAGTCAGTCAACATCCATATCTTTCACAGGGCTTTTCACCAAACATGACAGTTAACAGTAAACTATTATTTCTGATTACAACAGAAAACCATCATTTGCCAGCCCTCTGCTCATCACAGTCCTCAAACCAACTTGAGAAGCACGAATGCTTCTTGCAGCAAATTCAATTTTTATGCAGATCAACTCAATCATGTCAACAAACAGCAAATAGTGCTGATGAGTCATTGATTTAATAAAAAAAAACAAAAACTGAAAGCCAAGCACATCAGCTGTGAGAAGGTCAATGGTTTATTAAATTATACGGACACAAGCCAGGGGGCCTTGTTGAACATGAGACACTTGCCATTATTGTCTCCATTTGTTTTCATCACTTTAAATGATTGCCTCTGGCAGCTTTATCTTTCTTTTTCAAGAAGCACATTCAAAATATTTAACTTACACAAATATCAATGGTGGATAATTCACAGTACCTTAATTATAAAAGAAGTTAAGAGACACAGAAATTTATTTTTTGTGAAACAGCGTTAAAATATTTTAAACCCTGAGGATTTTTGTATCAAACTGAATTAGTTTCCATAATAGAAGGTCTGAGTTATAATGACATGCCACAGAGAATTTGACATCACCAAACCACTTAGTCACTACTGAGCAAGATGTGGAGACAGTGAGTCTGTCAGGACAGGTTTCTCCATCCACAGACCTCCCAGGACAAGACCTCACCAGCAGCTTGTTATGATGACTCTACAATTATAACTAAATAAGATCATCCTATCATTTGGACACTACAGAAACAATTTTATAGCGCCGCCAACGTCTTTAAAGGTTTATTTATACTGCGTAAAACTGCAGAAAGGAGCCTGTTGCTTTTCTTTTTTCATTTATTTATTTGTTCCAAACAGCTCACTGCTCCCACCACCCCACCTTCATACAGTATAAACCAAAGCTTGGTAATGAACAGATAACATCACAGAGCATCTTGATGAAGAAAAAAATAAAATTAAACAAATAAATAAAGCAAAATACGACAGCAATGCCATAGAAGAAACAAACAATGAAGCAAACAAAAAAGAGAGAGGTAAAAAAAAAACAAAAACACTGCAGTTCTTCGATATCAAATCTGTCCAGCTGTTTATTCTTCTGGGATCACTAATGACAGAGGAAAAAGCTGAGAAACTTTGGCTCAGCTCGAGCTCCATTTCCTTTCCAATTATGTTGAAGTCAGAGCCTTTGAAGAGCTCTTCTGTTTGTTTACAGCATGAATTGTAAATGGCCCGTGATGTTTGCTGAGATCTCAATATACAGTACAGATTGCTTCAGTGCTAAATGCTGTTCTAGAGTAGCTCCTCAATTTCACTACTGTGCAGCCATATGGTCTATAAGTGCAGATAACACCTGAATCAACAGAGTGTTCAAACAAGTCAATAAGATTTTTATCACTTGCCTGACAGCTGTGATGCTATTCAGTTTTTATTGTGGATTTTAACTTTCCACGGCAACAGTCTGAATAATGTATGCTGTAGAAATAACTTGAGTTTTGTATCGTTGTTCATTTTGTTATCTTAATGTGATTATTATGTAAATTTATTCAGTTGTCATATGGAAGTCTGCACACAAAAACAACATGTAAAAGAATACTTAAATGCAAGCAAAAGCTTAAAAAGAGCAAATACTAAAAATATAGGTCAATTAAAACAACTGATTTTTTATAAGTAACGTGAGGAAAAATGCCTCTAGCTTCAGAGGCAATGGCAATGTTTCCCAATAATGGTGACTTGTCAGCATTTTATCAGACAGACTCAACCATCAGAAAGCTGGAACTTTGTCTTCATATGTTGCAGAGGGAAAGCCGACAGAAATGTCAGAGAGAAAGAGAAGGGTTAGAGAATAAGAATTGGCACTGATTGGGGTGGTATGGCTCTGTCCCTGAGGAAGAAGAGCTCCTGCAATGCATGTGAAAAACTACCTACATGGAGAATTAATGACTCTCATTTATGAGGAGTACACGAAGTCCAGTCCGCTGTGGCATGGCTGCCACGCTGAGCCAAATTTTCCCTGCATCATTTTTGCAACGCTGAGATAGGCCACTGGCCAGCCAGAGGAGATTTTGTTATCAACACGACACAGCCATATAATTACATGCATCTTGTCCTTGCTTATGAGCTCTGTTTTTGAAAACAAATTGGAAACAAAAAAGTCACCTTATTGTAAAAGCACGGCCGGTTTTAAAATATTTGTTTAGCTTCAGAGGCTTAATTTCTCATTTTTTTCAAATATGAAATGTGCTTGTTTGTTGTGTCCTGCTAAATTGCTGAAAAAAATGGACAAGGTAATATTACTCTGGGCTCTGGATCTTTATCGAGATTGATGTCCACTTAAATTCAGGCTATGTCAGCCAGCAGCAACCTGCAGCAGACAAGGACAAATAAGGAAAGTGAGCCGCCCCATCTATGGCTCTCTGCCTGTGAAGAGTTCACACAGGATGAAAAATGGCTCTAGTGTAATTTTGATCCTGTAAAGCATAGCTCATCTATGGTTCAGTCAACCAACTAATAGTGCTACGACACTGAAAAAAAATGGAAAGGATGAAAGAATGCATGTTTTTACCTTGGTCACAGTTTGTCCTGATCAAATAGATTAAGTCCTTGAACATACACTTGTGTGTATGGACACACACAGAAACAAACATGTACCTAATGCTAAAAACAAACAAAACAATACAAAGATGATCATGCCATGAAGGGCTAATTTCCTGTTATGAGCATTTATCTTTTCATTAAAAGAAAGCTATGATATCTACATAATAAACAGCATGTTGTAATTTAGGAAGTGCATACACAACAAGGACTACAGGCAAGCCAGTAGACGATGCCGCTGGCTGCTCTGTAAAACACACAAGTTGCCACCAAGGTCGAATAAATACTTGACTTCTCATTTCCCACCACTTGCGTATGCCAGCTTTTACTCAGTTTCCCCAAATTTCTTGCTAACTTTGGCATCATGAAACACTTTATGTGGCTAGTTTTACATCCACTTCCCTACCCATTAAAATATCTAAAAATGGCTACTCATGGCTCCAAGTGGATAAATCAGTAGATAAATAAGTTTTTCTGCTGTGTCTCCAAGAGGCTGGAGTTTTTGCTTTATATAATATAGATATTGGCACTTTAAAAAGATGTTTTATGAGTTTTGGTACAGACATTCAAGGTCCAAAGAAAATCAATCCTAATCACTTTTAGCAAAATCCTGACTTTCCTTCAGTGCCAATATGAGTTAAATTATTTTCACTTTAAAGGTTCTATAGACAACCTTAGAAAAATGCCAGACATTGCATGTATGAGCAGAATCTCTGTTTTTGGGGGGGAAGGGGGCAGCAAAATATGGCCTCTTCTTGAGGATAGGTTGTTAGCTATTCAGTAAATGACTCTGGAAGTTTACTTGCTCTCTGCTGCACAGCAGGGACTCAGCTTGGCAGGACAAGCTGACACGACTCGAATCAGAGAAACTGGAACTACAAGTTACAGAGAAAGAGAGAAGCACTTTTGGTGTCAACATTACACACTTACATCTTCATAAAGAAAACAGTTTTTTCTGTTATTTTACGCTTTATAATGTGTTTTATTTATTTTCTAAAAGGCTGCTTTTAAAATGTAGTGAATAAGAGCTGAATGGATATCCTTGAAATGTGGTTTTTAAAAATTTTCTGAAATGAATTTTTAGCAGCCACCCACATTTTTTGGAATGGTCAAAAAATTTTGGAAGCAGTCTAAAATGCCTTCTTAATATAGTAGCTGTATGTCAGCACTGCCACTGTAAGAAAAACAGCATAGCAGTCTTAGCACTTAACAGAGATCACCAAAGTACTAAAGCCTTGGAGAATTGTTGCAGACTCTTAGAAATAAAGCCTAGGACTTTCATAATCAGTTTCTCTGTACAATTACTCTATGATAATTATAGAATAAGGGGTCGGTCACACCTGGCACGGTTGGAGTATATTCCAGGTACAAACAGCGGGGGTAATGTGCTTCACGATTTATGCTTCAGTGTGACCGATGGCCACGGCACGGCCATTGGTCACTTTGCCAGTGTGACCGGAGGCTGTTTGTAGTAGACTTTTGACACCCAGTGAACTGAAACAGGATTAACCAAGCGTGTCAAGTGTGACCCTGCCCTAAGTCTAAGACAATTCTTATCAAGAAATGATAGCACTATCAACAATAAGTAAGACTTGTAATCTTGAAGCAGCATCGATAGTGGACAACTAACCAAACTAAGCAGTCGTTTAGGATCAAATGGGCTGGATCTATCAAACGTTTGTGTGTATAAAAACATGAGCTATCTCATTACACATGCAAAAAAATTTATAAACTGATCTAGTACTAATAGCATGCACAAAGGGCTGCATATTTCAAAGGTGCTAAATAGCAAGAAAATGTAAATATATTAATTTAGCACTCGCAAAGCAGATTTTGTGGCCCTTTTTTTGCGTGTTATTTTAGTACATCTGAAAAGCAGGTGCAAACTAGCACCTCTGTGCACAAAAGGCTTCAGTTGGGCATGCATAACTCGGAGTCAAAATCATTTTTCTTGAGCAGTGAGGGCAACGTATTTAGTTCTCATTGTTGAATTCAATAAAAATTACACAGAAAACACAACTATTTAACACGGGTGTAAAATATTCTAGAAAAACAGACGAAAAACGAACAAATGAAAATTTGCAGCTGTGGAGCTTATAACTAAATCTGGGATTAATTATGTCTTTTTTCCCCCCTTTTTGCCAATGTCACATTTTAACTTGGATTTTAGCAGCTGGACAGGATCGCAGGATCACCTGGCAGCGCAAGCCGCTGGAGCCATTGGTATTGTGCTAAAGAGTGCGCACCTTGTGCGTAATAGATGTCACAGATGATAAATGAAGCTTTAGACGCTTTCATTTATGCAGCAACTCCTGATTCATGTCCTCATGAATTAACCACTTCTGAGGCTCTGCACAGATACCTGTGTATTAGTTTCATTTTTACATTTATCATACTTATTTTTAATCATGTTTTCATTTCCCTCTTCCTCTAATATCTCCATCTGTGGGTCATATTTCCTTTTGCGCTGTCGTCTCGCGCAATTCGCCATGCTGCAAACCTCAAAACATGCAAAACCCTCAATTAAAGAGGGGCCTTTCCAACACGTTTGCACCCATAGTCATTGGCATCCTCAATTTTAGTCAATCACCCGCAAACCATGGTTCAGATCCCAGCACAAAATTCTGGATTGCACATGCAAATTACAACATGCGAATTTGGATCTTAGTAGATCCAGTCCTATGTTGCTCACAAAAATGTTGTAGATTTTGGGTCACTATCACAAAGTTTAGCAAGTGAGCAACTCTGAGCAATGACAATAACATGAGTTTTAACACTGGAGCACCACAAGGAACTGTACTCTCACCATTCCTCTTCACACTGTACACCTCAACTTCCAGTACAATTCTGAGTCCTGTCATCTGCAGAAATACTCTGATGACTCTGCAGTTGTGGGGTGTATCAGTGGTGGACAAGAAGCCGAGTACAGGGAACTGGTCAATCGGTTTGTGAAATGGTGCGGTAACAATCACCTCATCTTAAATACCAGCAAAACTAAAGAGATGATTGTTGACTTCAGGAGGAGCAAGAATAAGCAGCATAGTCCTGTCTACATCCTGGAAGAGGAGGTGGAGGTGGTGGAGAATTACAAATACCTTGGAGTTCAACTGGACAACAGACTCGACTGGAAATGCAGCACTGACTACATCTACAAGAAAGGTCAGAGCAGACTCTTCTTCTTAAGGAAGCTGAGATCATTCAACGTCTGCACCAAGATGTTGCAGATCTTCTACAAGTCTGTTGTGGAAAGTGCAATTAGCTTTGCAGCCATCTGCTGGGGCAGCAGCATCAGAATCAGAGACTTGAAGAAACTAAACAAGCTGATTAAGAAAGCTGGTTCTGTGCTGGGGATAACTCTGGAGCCGCTGGAGCTGATCGTTCAGAAAAGAATGCTGCACAAGCTGATGAAGATGATGGTGGATTCTTCCCACCCTCTCCACAACACGGTGAAAAATCAACAGTGTGTTCAGCGGGAGGCTGCATCAGGTTCGCTGTAGGACGGAGAGATACAGTAATTCATTCCTACCAGCAGCCATCACCCTAAAGAACAAGACTATCTGACTTATTGTTATATTACTGTTATATTATCATTTCAGAATTATAAATGTTATATTGTTAAAAAAAAAAGAGTGAGTTTTTTACAATGCTGAATTTCCCTTCTGGGATGAATAAATTATTTTTCATTTAATTCAATTTCATTTCATTTCATTTCATTTACTACTCACACATAAAAGAGAATATTTTTGCTCTTTGTGTTAAACCTTCCCCTTTCAACAAATCTATAAATGTACAGTACAGGTGAAAAGTAAATCTGAAATTAGATCAATTTTTTTTTCTTTTTTTTCTTTTCTCTTCTTTTATCTTTTAGAATTTTTTTTTTTTTTTTTTATCAATTTAACCCAATCTCCAAATAACTGAGTGCTTAGGCAAGCAGGTAGCTGTAAAACAAAATTAATTCATTGCTATGGATACCGTTGCTGATACACCTCAAAATGGAACAGTTTGTGCCAACAGTCAGTCAGTAGCTCCAGAAAGTGGATGGTATGATATAATGTAGTTTTCTCAGCTCTCAGTTTTAGATATTGAGGTTTTCTTAAAGGAGGGAAAGATTTTGTGGTTCCTTTGTGTAATAAATGGACAGTGTAAAAAAAAAAAAAAGGCAGTATAATTGTTTTGACATTATTTTATTAGTCATATCAGTTTGTGGTGGATGAATAAAAATAATTAGAAATTTCTAATCAAATGCAATTGATTTTTATTTTGACAAAATATTATGTTATTATGCAATCTATTATGTGCTTACAGTAATTGCAGTTTACATATAAGATTACATTTGACCAGTGCATTAAAAATACTGCTATGACCCTCTTTGTTACCTTAGATAAATGTTTTGTCGCTGGTGGTAGCTAACTTCATGACCATCTTCAGATTTCTTTGTGCGGCCGTGTGCCAAACCTTCACTGTGTATTATGAAGCGTTTATCCAATGACTTCCAAGAAACAGGAGGAAAACCATGAATCTGTTACATGCTGAATAACACATTTGATCGTGCAATCAGACCTGCAGTAGATGAAAATCAGTCTGATGTCTCAGGCAGCCAGATTCAGCCATGAGTCTTCATATTTTGTTGGCATTTGGGAAGTTGAAATGCCAGCAAGGAGGACTGAATCTAATAATGGAGTTATACATCTGAATCTAATATGCACAACAGACTGTATCTTCACCTTTTATATGGTATAATGTGAAAAGTGATGTCAAAAAGAAAATTTGCATAACACGCAAGACAAAGAAACAGAGATTCTATGAATGCCTGTCCTCCTTCTTTATGGTCTAAAGAGGTTACTCAGTCCAGCTATGTATGATCAGCAGTGTCTGAGCCATAAAACCCACTCTGTTGGGTTAAAAAGAGAGTGATTGTCCACACTGGCTAATCATTAACGTTTGATTAAGAGAAACAAACTGGCGAAAAGTTAAAGGGACTAGAGGCAAGATTAAGAAACAAAACTCGCGACTGCTGCGACTGGCGCTTCAGGTAATTAAAGCCACGAGCCAAGCCAGTGTGCACAAACTGAAGCTATAATGTTGTTTTCTAAGCTTTTTCTTCGTAGTTACACTTTTCAGTGGTCTTTCAGTTGATCTGGATCGTTTGCTGACGGCAGAAGAATCCATAACTAATCGCTTAAAGTGTTTGAATTTACCACAACGTCTTCCTCCTGTACCAAAACTGCGGACAGCGTCATTTGACGTCACGTCCGCAGGGCAGCGCGGGAAATTTGGACACCGAATTGCAGCGCATTTTGCAGCACACAGCCTGTTCAAGGCAACGGAGAGAAACGTGGGTGGAAACGTTCTTTTTGGTATTTAGTGCTTCATCACCCATTAGTATAAAAAAAATGGACATGCATGTTTAGTTTTTTTTAAATCCCTGCCTCTAGTCCCTTTAAGAAAATACACTCTCATTAGAACTTCTTTCATTTTGTCCTACTAACTGTTAACTTTTAAAATTTTCCTCCCAAATGCTGTGTAGGAACAATCTTTATCATCAACTGTAACTGACTGCTGTGATAACGCTTTCTGCCCATGCTGCCAGAGAAGCTGTTACTTACAAAGGAAAACACCCAGTTTAAGATGGGAGCAAAAAAGGGACATGCCACAAATACTAAATAAAAGTCAGAGAATAGCTAGTTTTACAAGGAAAAAAAAAACTTCAAATAGCAAATAGAGGTCAGTTGAGTTAATACACAAGTCAACTGAACACAAGCAAAAAGGGCTTTTAAAGTTAAGGAAGGGATCTTCAGCTGCATTCCTCTCTGACTAGTCAAGAGTCCATATTCACATTTGAAAAACACATAAAGAAACAGTTTGAACAAATGTACATACTGTAGATCATTGCAACTGCCCCACCACAAACATTACGCTACAGCTTAAAAAATAAACACATATAGTCGTTTTCAAAATTATTCATACCCTCCAATAAAAGAAAAGGATAAATTCACATAGTAATTCAGGAAACTAATAATAAGTAAAAAAAAATTACAAAATTATAATTTATCGAAAGAGATTATTGCTTTTAAATTGTGGTTGAAAATAATCATTTTATAAAATAAATAAACAAAAACTGTCCCAGAGACATTACAGCACCTTTCCCATTAACAGTGGACCAAAATACCTGTCAACAGGTGTAGAAGTCTTTTTGATCATTGCAGAAAACACCTGATTGCAGTGATTGCCTCAAAGTGTTGCTCAATAAAATTTTAGCTTGGAGCCCTATCATGTTTGTCTACTTATTTTATTTTGTGTGTGTTTATTGTTAATATTTTTGTTGAACCACAATTCAAAATCGGTGTCATGGTTTTCATAAAATTTTTATTTATTGTTACTTTTGTCAATTTCAGCTGATTTCCCTCACAGCTGATTTTTTTCTGTCTTTAATTGGAGGGTATGAATAATTTTGAGGACGACTGTAATATGGCTATTAAGTACACTAGCTGTTAGCTAAGCTTTGACAACACCAAGGAAACATACAGCATCTTTGTTACTAAGAGAATGACTGAGTCCTGACATTCTGCGAAATTTCATGAAGTAGCATCCTAAACACGTAGTTCATAAGAGGATAGATACAGCACAACAAAAAGTCACATGAAAAACCCCAAATACTACTTGCACAAGCCAGCTTTTGCATGAATAAAATAAGTCAGATATTTCAGTGGGGCTGGTAAACTGAATTATAACTTTTGTTGCTGCCCTTCATGTTTGGTGTGCTAACGTTAAAGGATTAGTTAGAAAAAAAACTATTATGTAAAAGCTTTCCTGTTTATATCCACATACTATTGAATAAGGAAAGGATGTCATCACAGCATGAATGTTATTATCCAAGTCTGCAACTGTACTGTCAAACACAATTTCATTGCATTAGCTTTTCCTGTGCAATTTCTGCTTTTCATTCGCCCACTCATTCTCCCGCTATCTTCCTTCCTTTGTTAGATCAGATGGAGTTTATTCAGTCTACAGTATTTCAAAAAAGAAAAAAATAATCTGAATTCAAGGTGCATTGGAAACATGCTCACAAAAGATGAATATGCCATATTAAACTGTTTTTGAGGAATGTCTTGTCAGCTTGGGGGATTTGCACAATTAGACAAGATGTTAACGCATGTTTAACCAACATCACTGTTTTGGTGTAAGGGCCTGGCTTTAGCTCAGTGTGAAGTATGGTGTCAGCATTTGTAACTTATTCTAATGAAAACATAAAATTTGAAACCCTCCAGCATCAGTGTGTGCAGAAACTATTTGTGTGGTCTGACTTTCAGCCACAGGCTGACCACTCACAGGGTGTTAGGAAATGTTATTTGTCAATACTTTATTCATGAGGATTTTTTTCCACAAAGGAAATGGTTTGCTGTCTTGAATTTAAATAAACAGGTTGTGGCTGGCTCGAGTTACCAAGTGAAACAAATCACCTAATTAAGAAGAAATGAGCAAATAAAATCGATGCAGCTTGCTTCCAGTGTGGCAACGTGCTTCTCCACAGGGAATAATAAAAGCCTGTAAACACCAATTCAAGAAGACTGTAATAAAACTAATAAACAAACAAGCATATGCAAAAAGCTGGCAGGCAACCAGTTCACTTAAGCATGACTGGTTGAAAGGATTGTGCAGGAGAAAAAAGTTCCACCATGTGTGTGTTGACAGGTAACAGTCAACAAACGCATACTGTACAAACACACACACACACAAAGGGAAACAATGATCATGACACTTTGAGTCTACAATGCTGAGATATCGCTGCTTCTGTAACTGTCATCAACTGCATCAGTCTGATAGCAACATAGGAAATTTCAAAAACAAGCTGCTTCACATTTAGCAAAAAGAAAACAAAACTTATGAAGAGTTTAAAAACAAAACTATAAGATGATTATATGGAGTCGAAGCGATGATCCTAAAACAGACATCTAGACATGATCTGATGATCTGTGTACACCCAGAAGACTTGTTACATGGATCCTGATTACGTTCTGTGCGAGACTCAGGTGCTGTGAACAGACTGACAGCTGTTCTTCAGTCACTCCACACTTCAGCTAATTAATGTAATTAGAAACTAATCCTATTCTTAATCTCCTCAAATTACATGTGGCCTGCTTTTCAAAACACATGCTCATTAGATTAGCAGCTGACAGAAAGTTGTGTTAATTACAAATTGATTCAAAACCATATGATTTGTTGTGTGTCAGAATATTGCTAAAAACTGCATATGTATAGTTTGCATATTTTTCCATAATTAATGCACAAAGCAAGTTTTGGGCAGAAGTCAGCAAGGATTATGACCGCCGGTGGGGAGAAAATGGATTAGTTACTGGCTACTCAGCAGAGTTCATTTAATCCACTGGATGATTTATTCAGATTTGATTTATTCAGTGTAATATAAGGAAAGCATTCAAGTACTGTTTTGATAATAATTGTTATTAAAAAAAACAAAATGCATGATTAGTATTATGCAGCATTTAGTTGTGGTTTGTATTTCATATTCATAATCAACATCATAAATGAGATGATCATCTGGAATGAAACCTTTATTAGCAACAGAAAAGACTTGGTGGAAACAGCATATATGAATTCAAATGTGATGTTTGGGGCTTATGTTATGCATTAAATGTCTTGGTCAGATTTAATTTGCTTGTCCAAATAATTGCTTAGGGGGTAAAAGTAATAAGCTTATGCACAAGGACATGATATTCAAGATAAATAAGGCTGGTGGTATAGTTGTTTTAAAAGAGCTGATTTGGACAGTATGTATATATTCTTAGGCTGGCAATGTTTTTCACCATCAACATTTAGGCTGGCCTTAAAAACAAATACAACATGTCAAACCAAAACAGGCAAAGACGATAAAGCTTGATTCTGTTATTTTTTTCTGCTCCAGTTCAAAAGCAGATGACATGAATAAATTCTTAGACATTTTCAGATGTTTCACATCTCTGAGGAATGTATAGCAGTGCTTTCAAGCACACATCTGTTAGCCCCTAGCTACGCAAAAACAGCTCCTTGTTGCATCACCATTGTATTGCAGATAAGGTGAGGCTTGCTTTAATATAAACTGGCATGTTTTTTTTGTTCAAGTTTCTCTACACACTTGAATTTATTTAATGAGAAGGTGTTATTTTTTGCTTTTTCTGCGGAAAGCTTCTATTCTCAGGGGCACATCTAAATGATTTATCACTTTGGTCAAATTTGTTTTTCACCTCCCACCTATCTTGTCTTCTCTGGTCAGTGAAGCAAAAATGTAAAAAAAAAAAAAAAAAATCAAAATGCATATTGTTATATGGAAGACTGGGAGAATACAAGAGGCCTCTTTTAAAGCAGAATATCTTGTTTTTAAGATATAGCAATGCATTTGCATAGCAGCATTTGTATAAGCATACAACTTGCCTACAAGGCATTTCATATAACACTAATTTGTCTGTTTTTGCAAAACACGAAAAAAGCTTTCCTGACAATTTAACACCCAAAGCCAAGTCAATGGCGTTTTTTGCTTAGACTTCAAGCTAATTGAAAATCTTTCAGCCTATAATGAGCATGAAATGTCAGAGCCAAAAGATATAGAACTGGCATTTAATCTGCACAAGGGAACAATAATCCAATTGACAAGAGCTCTGATAAAGACAGAAAGAACGTTGCTCCAGGATTAATGGCACCAACGCACAATTATCAAATTCAAGCTGTGTCTAAAGTACTATTTAATGGAGTAAATGTAAACAGTTCTTGTTGAAGCCTGAGAGAGGCTTGCTTGGTTTTTGCAAGAATGCAAGAAACTCCCACAATGACACTTAATAATCCATATTAACTGCAACGCCTCACATCGTTTGAGTCTGTACATTCTCCCTGCTTCTGCTCAGGCTTTGTCTTACTGTGCATTCAGACCAAAAGTGACAAAAGCGGCAAAGATGCCCGAGGCTGGGCAACAAACAGGGCAGCTTTCAAAGCAGCAGGAAATTTTTACCGCTTTGGTCGCTCTTCACGTGACCGACGTCAACGTTAAATCGCACCAGTCATTTAAAGGACCCGCAAAGTGGACTTCTTGACAGCGTCGTTGCTGTTGCTCACCTCCCCCCCAGTTAAAGCATGCAGAGCTGCAGAACGTTTTGTGTGGTCATTAAATGCAGGAGAAAAAAATCGCAGAGCATGAACATAAATCAAAATCATCTAGGCACAAGCGGATTGACATGCAGTAGCAGAAAACGACTGCTGTAGTGGCGTTATGCTTTATCCACCACAGGAGGATCAAACTTTTACAACTTTGAAATACACTAAAATGTGGCTGAAACAAAAAGGCAGTGATAACAATAAACTCAGAATACAGCTTCAAATTCCGCGCATTATCACCCAGCCCATCACGTTTGGCCGGTAGTCAATCCAGCCACAGTTCGCCTGCTAGTTTGGCCGACTGACTTCATTTAATGTGGAGCAACTTCACCTAAAGAAAAATACCCAGGAGCTGGAAAACTTTTAGGAAGGACAGGGAAAGGGGCGTTTTACCCTGAAAATCATATGGACTCATCATGGATTCGGATGACATCGCTGTGATGTGTGCTACTGCCTGTACACTTGAAGAGTACACTGTCACCTGGTGCAGGAGACTTCCTCGGCTGTGCTGGAGCTGCAGCTGGACAGAGACGGTTCCAGTGGGACTTCAGGTTTGACGTCCAGTAGTTTTTTTTTTTCTATCTTTTTTTAAAACTTTTTTGGTCCCGGTAGCCAAACAGAAGAACATTATAAAGGATGAGCCTGAACACAGGTTATCAGCCTCTTGGCATACATGACAGAACGAGTGTGTTCTTGGAACCAAAGTCACGTGCATTGTTCTTTGGACCCACTTGATTAAAGGTCACCTCTACACTGATTTGCTGCCGCCGGTTGCCGCTGAACCGTGTTATAGCTAATTAGCATAAAATTAACCAAAGCTCAACTTCTTATTTGGTGCCACTTTGGATGCTAGCCGCTTTTGTTGCTCTGGATGCGTGGCAGACGGCGGCAGACACCTTTGCCGCTCAGGACACCTGCTTTCATTGAAAATTTATTAATTTCCGACATCCTTGCTGCTTTTGGTCTGAACGTACAGTTAGGCTGAAGTGGTGACTCTTAATGTAACTATGTGCAGATGTAAAAGGGTGTCAGCGTTTCACTGCAGTTCTTAAAGATTTCAATCTGGTGATTCCAAAAACCCAGAACAAGATGAATGTTTTACAAAATAAATTGATTCAGATGAATAACTTAACATGCAAACGTACAGGGGAGGTAAATGTTATATGCGGCTTTTTAAAATCTTCATGTCTGAAACACTGTGTGAGTCTGGGCAGTATGCTGACTTTTATTTCATGTTATTTTACATTTTACATTCTGCGCAATTTTAATTTAGGCCCTGATGTGTAGATATACAGTAAGAGACAGATTTCTAAAAAATTGCTAGTAAGTTCCAGCAACACGATCACCCCCATAAAAAGTCATGTGCTGTTGCGTAAGACATTACAAGCCTGCAAGATGTTTCATCTGACATGTCTGTTATGTCAGATACTGTATGTTTGACATGTATAACATAGAAATTTGTCTTAAAGGATTAGAAATAAATGTTTCTAAACATACTGTAAAGCTGGACAATGATCAAAATTTCACTCTCACAAATTATGACATTTTAAGTTTATAAAACCAACTGTTAGAAATGTATAGAACTGTGCATGTTTCTTGTCTTGTAATAATGCGTAGGCTGAGCATTAAATGGTGCATCAGTTTTTTTTGGTTTTAATTGATTTCAGGCAAATCTCTGGTGTATGTTGACCAGAAAAACAACCCAAATGTCAAACATGCCCTTTGGTTAAAAACAAACTTTGTGACAACTTTTGCTGAAATGTCTTGTGTGTCAAACATGTGCAGGTTGTGCTTTTTCTGGTGTTAGTGTATAGTCCCACTTATGGGCAGTGATATATATGCTCCATGCTTGCAACAATCATAGTTGACTCCAAAATTAGCTTAAAGAAACACAAGAAAGCATACAGTATAAAATTCTACACATATGTACTTGAAAATACTAAGGATTAAGTAAACTATATCATCATACAGGTGCTACCCAAAAAATTAGAATATCCGGAAAAAAGTTCATGTATTTCTGTAATTCAATTTAAAAGGTGCAAATTACATATGGTTTAGACAAATAATACGTGAATCAATATATTTCAAGCTTTTGTTTGTTTGGATGTTGCTGATGAAAGTTAACTCAAACTTGCATCTGTCTTGTCCTTTCTGCTACGATGCAGCTGCACATCACGCACACGTTTAGCACAGATGTGACACTGCTATGTAGTACAAAAAGAAAAAAAAACATTTTATATTGTTTAGCAAAACATTCTTTGACTGACTGAAATTACTTTCAAATAATTTTATTTTAAGAGAATTGGTAAACCCTAACCTCAATTACTCTTTTTTACCAAAAAAGATATACTTCTATTTTTGTTTTGTACTAAACATTGTCTTCTCTTTTTAGGGCTCTCTTCTGAGGATATTTCTTTTCTTTTTCTTTTTAACCAAAAAAGGCTATAATTTCTTTAAATTATAAACATCTACATGAATAAATTAAGACTAAATAAAGATTTCCTAAAATGAAAGAATCTAAATCTCAGTGAAAATCAGCTCAAGCTCCTTACAACTTCCCACTACTTTCCTACTATTTTTAATCCTGGGTCTTTATAGTCCGAGTGGTTCTCACCGAGCGGCATACAAATTTATGTGGGTGTATAAAGGTCTCAAGCATAGCAAGTTAATTTGTGCTAAATGCACATATTGAAATGACTGAATGCCAAATACATGAGCGAGTGAAAAAAAAAAAAAAAAAGAAAAGCCTTAACATTTTTTGAGAGACAGGGCATCAGACAATGTCAAAGTGAGGTGTGAAAATTCATCAGATGGACATTTAAATGCAGCAGACTGTCGTATTTTGCCAAGATTGAACACACTCTGCTCGATGTGTTAATTTGTTAATACACACTTAATGAGCTAAACAAGAAGCTGAAATACCAGCTGTACCTGTGCTTTCCTTCCCCACGGGAATTCATTTCTCTTAAAGTAAAATATAGCCTGAGGATCTCTACTTTTTGGCATGCAGTACACAGAACTGCAAGGTTCGAGGAGCTTTGTATGCTTTTTTATTTTTCTACTGAGCAGCATCATCTGATTTGCTCAAAATTTATTCTGTAACATGACAATGACCCCAAACAGAGGGCAAGAGACATAAATATCTATTTTCAGTCACAAGAGAAACAATGAGCTCAGCAACAGATGGTACAACCCCACAGAGATCTGATCTCAACATCATTGAGTCAGAAAGGGATTACGAGCAGAGACAGAAGCAAGCGAGACCAAGTAAATCCACAGAAAGCAGAAAAGTTCTCAGAGCTGCTTGCAGTATTTAACCACCAAATGAAAACAGTAAACGAGTGAAGCAAGATTTTTCTCAGTGCATTTTGTATGATGTTTGCAGACAAGCATGTTCTGTTCAGAGAATCATCTTTGTAAACATTTACTTGTTCTTTTAGTAACTAAATGTTTATACTGTCTATGGTTGAAGAGTTTAGTTGATCAAATCTTGCAAGAATTTGAAATTCCTGCGGAAAAAAAGAGACTGAGGCTAAAGCAACAGTCTCAAGTGGATCTTCAACAGAGATGGTGGATCAAGAGATAGGGAACGAGAGATCTTCTTATCATATATCTAACCGTTTTATAACAAAAATGTGAGGTTTTGGGTGACATTTACTGTAAGCACTTACTTACACTCACATCGATGATATTACTGCTCACTAACACAGTGCAACGAGCAAGCTGACAACCAAGTGTAATTTAACAGAATGTAAAGTATCGATTCTTTGCTGACACCGTATTTGTTTGGATGAATTTGTGATGACACACTTATGAGCTGAATAAGTCAGAACAATAAATGCAAACTACAGAAATGATTTGTAAGTCATATATCTGGCATAAACTGGCAACTTACAGAACTATGAATTATACAGCATTATTATCATTTTCATATCACTGTCTTCAACTCTACACGTTATTATCCCATCTTTTAATTTTCAAATTCTTCGTGTGTAAATGTGAGCTTTACAAATATGCTTTAACATTATGAACGTTGTCGGGCAGTGTAGAGCTCAACTGGTTGAACGACCGCTTCATGAACAGAGGCTACAGCTCCTTAGCGCAGCCAGCTTAGATTCAAGTCCCAGCAAGGGGCCCCTTGCTGCATGTCATTCCCCACTCTCTCTGACCCCCTTTCCTGTTGAGCTACTGTTTAGTAAAGGCCACGAGAACCCCAAAGAAATCCTTAAAAGTAAATGAATAAATAAATAAATAAATAAATTGATAAATAAAGCTTTGAACCTTCTCAAGAGTCATATTTACATAACAGCACGTGGGATGGGAAAGTGTTATTTCTATCCAACCTCATGTCTATTTACACATACACTATACACATTTATGCATAAACACATTCACAAAAATAGCGGGTAAAGCAAATAAAAGTACTAAGCAGGATTTGACTGAATTGTAGATAGATTAAGCTGCAGGAGACTGAGTCTCCTTTATTATGAAGTTCAGTTGCACCTCCAAAAATCAAAGTCTGGATGCATATTTGGAAATGCACCATCAGTGCTGAGAAGAACAGATTTTGAACATATACTTCCATCCAGATAATGTCATTTTGAGAGAAAGCCATGCGTATTTCAACATGGTAATACTAAATTACATACTAGGGGGTGGGTAAAAATATTGGTTAATTGATGCATCAGCATACTTCTCTGTGCAATTCAATATCAAATCGACAAATCCTCTGAATCAATTCACCTCCTGACCAATGGGGGGAGCTATGTGTGTAATTTACATTGTATGGGCGAAGGCCACGTTAGATCATACAACACTAAAATCGCAACATTTTTTTTTTATTTTCAGATAATTTATTTCCCAGAAAAATAAGGTGACATACAATGACATTCACGTGGGCATGAAAATACATATACAAATATCTACTAGTCTCTAGTTCTTACTGAATTGATATTGAAGCATTTAAATAAATATTAAATCGAATCTATAATGAATCGAATCACAACCCAAAGAAATGAAACCGAATTGAACTGTGAGGTTCTAACAATACTCAGCCCTACTACATACTGCATCTATTGCAACAACATGGCTTCACGGTAAAGCAGAATCCAGGTGCTGCTGGCATAACAAGAGTCCAGATCTTCTTCCACAAAAACATTTGCTGCTTCATAAAATGCAAAGTAAGACAGAAATGATCCAAGAAATAATACATTTTCTAACTTTCAACATTGGATATACTGTCTGCTGTAGTGTGAAATAAGTTTTTCACATATTTAAGAAGTGTACTGCGTAAAGAATCCATGTTGTCAAGAGTTAAAGTACTTTTTTTTCCTTTTGCTTTATTGGGGTGGAAAGTATTCTTCACCATTTTAAGTTTTTTCCTTCCCAGAAAAGTCTCATCAACCCATGAATGTATAATGTATCGGCTACTTGATTCAGACAGAGCCTGCAACCCTCTGATGCAGTTCCTGTGAAGTGTGTTTTCTGTTGTTGACAAAAATCTGATAATGCTCTTTCAACCAATTTCCTGCCAGGTAATTCAATTAGTACATATCTTGCAGAAGCTGCAATAGTTTTACTATTTTCGTTTTGAAATATGATGCCATAAAGCTTCTGTACATCCTGGAAATAATCCCCCTTTTAATCTAATAGGCTGGAATCAGTTTATTTCATAACAGTACTTCCTTGTCAAAAGGATCATTTTTCATGACTTTATTGGTGTATTGCCTTAGCAACAGCTGTCTACAATAATCTTGTTTTGTTCATGCAAACTACATTTTAGTATGAACTGCAACTGCAAATTCATACACAGATGTTTGAAATCAAATGTATTGTTTGCTGCAAGGAAACATCTTTTTCCTGATCACAACAACTTTAGTTCAGCTCATAAGGATGAGCCTGTGTAACTGACTGCAGGAATAGTCTAGCAGTCTATCAAATATCCAGTAAATATAAAAATATTGTATTTCTATTTGTATTGTTTGCATCTGAGTTGACAACTTTCCGCTGAACTTCCTCTCAGAAAACTTGACACTCCCTGTGGAGCAGTTCCTCCCTATTACCAGCCACCATTTAGCCCAGCGGGAGCGCTGAATCCCATGAATAAAATCTTTTCAAACCAGAAATGCTGATTAAGGAATGACAAATAAGGCACCTTCTTATCTGAGGGCCAAATGTAAGTTGATGACAGAATAGGCTTATCAAAATATGATAACACAATACAGCATAAGCTTTAACATCTCTTAGAATAGGAAGTCAAACTTTACAATATGACACACTGATTTCTTTAATCCTGCAAACTTAAACTATTAACATTTTGACCTGAGCAGTTTTTCTTCCATTTTCCAAATCCAAGGTTGCAACACATCCTTGTGAATGCCTTACAGCGGTATTAAACAGAGCAAAACACATGGATTTAAATATTTTATCTGTTCGATTGAGTTAAATTTAAATATTTAGTGGCAGCTATGTTCTTGCTTTGCCTCCATAAAACATTAGTCTCAAAGCACTTGGATTTCCACACTTAGGTGTTTATTCTTTAATGAGCAGAACAAAAAGGTATCAACAAAGTCAAGTGTTTGTTACTTAAATGCTTGCAGTTTTTTCAAAAGTTACCCAACTGGCACCAAAATCTTCAGCTTTCTTCTCATGTCATAGTTTACAACTCCAAACCAACAGGCTTAAAAGATTATTCAACTCCTGCTATTATTAGTATATAGTTTTAAACCAATTCACGTCACTTTCTGTTTTAATTAAAAGGCAACGCGGCATGAAGCCGCAAACAATGGAAGCTATTAAAGTGAAAATTGAATCTACAAGTGTCTCATTATTGTGAGTGCTTTTGTTGCATAACATGCTCTCTGTGCTTTTTCCTCATATCCACCACATCCATTATTTCAATTTGACCACATTATTGAGCCACAGACCCAGCCATTAATACTGTAACACATCTAATTGGCACAAACAGAAATAACAGAACAGCAGAACCAGGTTAAAAATAGCTGATGTCATATGCTTGAAAAGACTTACCGATGTACTGGTTCCACTCTGGATCCAGATCAGCTTGATTGGCCAGGCAACCTTTCATCACATTAAGGCAGTAATTCTTGCAGGATGCTACTGCTGGTATGCCCTGACAAAAAGGGCAGTACAGCAACTTTGTCAGCGCTCGTATACATGCTGGAGTGCTGCTCACCTGCAAGGACACAGAGTGAAACAGCAGTTATTTGCATCTGAGGAGCCCCTTAGAGATCTATAACAATTTAATCATGGAATATGATTTGACTATTGATGATCGGTGTATCATTTTAAATTTGAGCACTTCTTTAGTAATGCTCTCTGTAATGTCACAACTCTCCCAAAGAAATCTCCTTTATAAATAAAGTAAATAAATAAATAAATAAATTAATTAATCATTTGAATTCTAAATAAAGTATTTTTCACCTCATTTTCTTCAATTAATGCCTGAAAATCTTTGGTTAGATCTGTCAAAATGCTAGTTCAAAATATTAATTTGCACTTCAGATATGCCTCAGCAACTAGACAAGACTTCCTATTGACGAAACACATTGAAAAACTGTAACTCCAGTCACTGTTTATGTTTATTTAAATGTCTTATTACGTCAAAACAGAAAGGCTACATCAGGCTACAAATAAACATCAGATAATTAACCTAACACAATAAAAAGTAAGCAAGCCCCAAGTATTACAGACTACTTTTCATGCCAAAATATTTGAATACAGTATAAGTAAAGAGGAGGCAATTTTGAAGTGGCTGGATTTATGATCCCACATTATTGAAAATGGACAGATGATGCAAAATTGAAATCATGATAATAATGAAGAAATCTGAAATGCCTCAAATCCCAACAATCAGCAGTCATGTGCTACTCTAAAAATCTGTTAAGCTTCTTAAAATTTAAAATAATTCCTATCCACAAAGTAGGAAAGCGCTAAATTAAGAATGCCAAGGCAAGGGGAGGCAAGGCCAGTTAATCTATTTAGTATCTTCTGAAGAACTGAGTGATAATCACTTGGAGACAAGGCAGGCATCTTAGAGTTTGCTAGCTTTAGCTAGTGAGTGGCAGTAAATTAGGCTTACTGTATGTCTTTATAGGCCACGCTGCTGTGACATTGACAAGACTGTAAAAGTCTTGAAATATGGTAGTAGCCAACCAAATCTACCACAAAATGTCGCCCCAGTGATAAATGAGTATCCAGCCGTTGCCCTTAAATTTCTTGCAGAGAAAAATCAGAATATTGGAAGAAAAATGCAAACAGAGAGGAGAGCAAAGCAACAAAGCATCAGCAGAAGCAGGTAGTTGACCATGCAAATGCAAATGCAAAACATGCATTTAGAATGCAAAACAAAGGGAGGATAACCATGCAAAAGAAAGCAAAACAGGAAAGCCTCAGTCAGAGGTTTCTTCAGATTACTGTAATAAGGATCACTGGGGAGGTAATTCCTGCGTACAACAACAGCCTTTCACAATAACGATCACTGTTTGTTCAGTTAATATGAATCTTCATGCTGCAGAAATTTCTTGTACTTGTGGTATGAATAATATTTTCTTTACATGAACTTTTTAGGTAAAGAAACATTTATGAACAAATGACCTAAACTGATGTTTCAGAGGAACTTTGAAGCAACTTTTGCTGTAGAAAAGTTCAAGGCAACAAGATTTGCTCTGGAATTTTGAGAGATTATTCAGACAGAGAATATGTGGGAATTCAGCAGCCAGGTAATCCTTCAGAACATACTGAAAATGAGTGTGCATGTGGAAACAGTAGCTGCTTCATTTTCTATTCTGGTGACCTCCATGGGCAACATTGCAGACAACATCAAAATCCAAGTGTTATTCATATCAGCACAAAGAAAGAAAACATTGTGCGTAGGTAGGGTGCCTCATCGGCCATCCCCAGCATGCTGTAAACCAAACAATTTCCATAAAATACTTCCTGTGCGCTCTACCCAGGTGACATGCCAGTGTGTTGTCCCACTTTCATTGTGTTGAGAAAACATATTTGAAATGGAAAATTTCCCACTGTGAAGTGCATGTGTGAACAGGAACTACTGAGAAAGTTTTGACCAAATTCTTCGCACATTCCCCAGAAAGTTTCCTGTTTTATGTGTAAAAATGGCTCAAGAAAGCTTTCTAAAAGAGGTGTTCATAAAATTGCAAGCAAGGCAAATCAAAATCCCATCAGACTAAAAAAGACCTTTAGGGAGATTCGGAAGATGCTGGATTGACAGTGTACTGCAAGAAAAGCCATTGAAAAAAAAAAAAAAAAAGCTGAAAGAGTCTTTGTTGGCTATAAAAGGCTTTTAGAAGCTATAACAGCCTAACAGATGGGTTACTGAAAACTGACCATATTTTTGCTCTTTTGCTCTTGATGAAATTGGCATTAAAATTAGATTTTCTTAAAAAAGAAAAGCTTTCCATTTGACTGCTCACAGAACACAAAATGCTTTCTACAACAGACTGGTACACATCTTAACAACACCTAAATAAAGGTACAAGTTCACAGAAGAGATTTTTATATCTCTCTAAAGAGGAAACCAGAAGATTTTTCATGTCTAAGCAGGCACTTCTATGAAGCAGATTACTGGATTTGCTGTTATCAAAGCTGACCTGATTTGACTATAGTTAGCCACCTTGATACTTGGAGGGGATTTGCATGAAATAAGTAAGTGATACAAAATACAGTACTTTCAGCAGAAACTATAATATAGAAACTGAAAGTCTTCCAATCTAAACAATCATACTGTTTGTTTGTTTGTACATACAGCACTTTCATACTTTTATCTATAATGGTGTCTCATGAAATCAGACCCATCTGAGCGGATGCTATTCTAAAGTTTCTCCTTTCACAAGTCACAAAATCTTTTAAAAGGAGGTAGAATGGGTGGTTGCATGGCACAATTGCAATGCTTTCAGTTATTTGCATAATTAGGACCAAAACATAACAACTGTGTTCACATCTGAGTTGTGTTCACTAAGTATGAGCAACAACACGAACATTGACACTCTTATTTTTAACCTTCCTGGATGAGACTAGGTGATTTTTTTTTCTTTTCTACTTGGCTTTTGACACCACAGGAGATGTTGAATGTATTTTTATTTTATTACTATCTATTTCATTCATATATATATATATATATATATATATATATATATATATATATATATATATATATATATATATATATATATATATATATATATATATATATATATATATATATATATATATATATATATATATATATATATATATATATATATTATTTATTATTATTATTATTATTATTATTGGTTTAACTCTGCAACCGTTCTATGTCGTAATTTATTCTTGCACCTTACTCTTTCACTTTGATTTTATTTTCTATGCAGTACTTTGGTACATTGTGGTTGTTTTAAAGTGCTTAGTAAATAAAATCAGATTGAACTGGACTGGATTGCATGCCTATATTTGTGCATAGCAGTACCATTAACAACAGGTATACTGGCCGCAAACAGTAAACAGTGCAGCTGATACAATTATAAACAATTGATAAAGTGAGGGAATGTTCTTCACCAAAGCAGCAATTGAAGTGGTCACTGCTTGGAAATGCAGCTGTTAATAGTGCTGACAGAAATGCAACAGATCACCATTGTTATTTGAAAAATTGATGTATTAAATGAAT
This sequence comes from Atherinomorus stipes, assembly GCA_023101725.1. NCBI lineage: Eukaryota > Metazoa > Chordata > Actinopteri > Atheriniformes > Atherinidae > Atherinomorus > Atherinomorus stipes. The sequence goes on along the minus strand of JALJCO010006373.1, from coordinate 84,117 downwards.
AAACCCACAACCCTGACACATTAAAGCTACTGTTTTCATTAAAGAAAACAGTAGCACAAAATTAAAATATAACCTGAAAGTGGATTTTTTTTTTCGATCTCCACCTTTGTGTCTCAGGTGACAGTTTTCAGGCGATACTATTTGTTTTTAGGGCAGCTGAGCTCCTCTTAGCTCCAAATTTGAACCATGATTACATGCCATTTTGGGCCTGCATTAAGAGATGACTCACAGAGTTGTTTTGGGGAAGAGGAAAGTCAGAAAAAAACAAAACAAAACAAAGAAAATTCTTCATGCAGTTACTGTAATCAGAAGTCTGAAGCACAGCTGTATTGGATGGCTATGTGAATACTGCAGTGCAAAATCTTAACACTGCTTTCCATTGTGTAGACCAGCATAGCAACAAAATACTTAAAGAAAAACTAGGAGAGAGAACCATTCAACATTCTTACTTCTGTTACTCTTTGCTCTCGAAATCTTGTACTTTCTTGTCCTGCTGGGATGCTCAAAATAAAAGCTCCTGGTGGATGTATCTTATTCTTTGTTCCATAAAGCAACAACAAGAACTTTATCAAGTGTTTTATTCAGTATTCTTTCAGAGTGAAGATTTGTCTTTTTAAGACACCATCTTGCTTTGTTTATTGCAATGGTGTTATTTACTCAAGTTAAAAAAGAATACTAAAACAAAACAAAACATGGATTTTAATACGAGTCTTTGATGTTTCATTAGAAATGATGCATTAACACATTTTGACAGCATTTGACAACAAAAGCCAATGCTAAATGAATATGCTGATTGCATTAAAGAGCCTTTTAACTGCCACACTGTTCTGTTTGTGAAAAGATGACATGACTTTTCTCCCTGAGGGCTGTGGGCAACACATACACTGCTTTACCGATACTTAAGATTTTACAACATTAGCAAAGAATATGCACACTTCCAAAAGATCTGAAACAGCAATCAAGCTCATGAGACATTCAATATTTACAGAATTTCATTTCAGTATTTAGTTGTAGATATGAGTTTGCGTTTAATGCTCTCATGTGTGCAGTCTATTGATACGAGGGTGTTAGGAAGACTAGCAGTAGAACTAAATCCCCTCTTGACTTGTTCTTTAGCTGCATATGGAAACTTTATGTTTTGTGTGGCCATTTGATTTATTATATCCATGACTCACGGGAGAGCACAGCTAATGAATGGCTGAAATGTCCACGCTGTCTCAGTTCACGTTCAAATGCTGGAGTGGCCAAACAGCCCAAGACCAAGAGAACCTGCACATATGATGGAACAGGGTTGTGCCGTTATATATATGGCTACTCTGTACTGGCTCCAAATTATTGCAAAAATCCATAAGAACAACTCCTGGTGACCTAAAGCTCCTCAAATAAATCTTGTCATGGAAGGTTTGTTCCCTCTTTAGGACACAATCTGCAATATCTTGCAGCAGCAGTAAATATGTCATTTTGTGAGCAGGCCTGAATCAAAGTCAGGACACATTTTGCATAAAAAGATTGGAACAATTAACTGTTGGCACCATTTCCAATGAACAATGCAAATTAAACTGTTGGCGTTGCCTAGTTTATTTATTTTTTGATAATAAAATGCTTTTTCAATGACCAAAAGTTCAAATCTGACAGAAATATTACTGTGATTTAGCTACTGAATTTGAATGAATTGCACAATAGAAACAACACAAATGCTTACTTTGTTCAAACATGTCAATATCTAAATGTGGCTTATGGATCACCGCGAGCATCCGGGAATTTTCGCCAAATTCGTCACATCCGGTTAGGTAGGAGGTGAAAACATCGCTTCGTTGCATAGGGGAGCCACTGAATTACCTGCTTCATTACTCGTCAATCTTCGTTTATTCTACTTTGGAAATACCGAGAAGTCCAGCTGTGTATGGCTGCCATAAACATATCTATCACACGGACAAGAGAATGTGTTTGTTCCAGTTCCCAAAACAACAGAAAAAGTCCCGAACAACATGCTAAGTGGCTAGCTGCTATCAAGCCCATAAATGCTGACAGTTCACGCTGGAAACCATGGAAACATCTAACAATATGTTCGGATCACTTTGTGACTGATAAAAAAAGCATATAATGTGGTCTTACTTTTTAAACCCTGTAGTTGATTTTGCACAGATGATAGAAAGAACCATTAAATCAGTGGATGTACAGAATCACAGCGCCGCCCGCTGTTCCCGTCTCCTCAGGACTGTTAACGATTACGTTCATCCAGATTACTGCCATCAATGTTCCCACATAAGAATAAAAGCATAAAAAGCGGCAGAAAGGCATTTGCAGCATTATAAACATGCAGTCATAACCAGTTACATACAGATGAGACTGCCGGTAATTTATAGCTTTATCAATGAGAGTAAACTCCTAAGAAGTACATCAAAGAAATACCACCATTTCTTAAAAATCCGGGGAAACTTAATATTCTATAAAAAATAAATGGCTTGAACACGGGCTTACCTGATGAAACCAAATACATCATGAGATCGGGAAACTGATCATCAGGCTGTTATGTACAGGTAGGTTCGTCTAACCAGGCTGTAGCAGCAGAAGATGGGCATCACTTAGTCCAACAGATACAAGTTTAGCTTCGTATCTTCTTCTAGCGTCGGCAGTAAGACTTTCAGTATAACTGGACGTCATTTCTATAATATTTCAAAGACAGACCGGCGGAGAAAAAAAAAATTTAAAAGGGTGCAAAAGCAGTTTTTGAGGCTCATAGTCCATCAGACGCCGTTCAAATACGAAGCATGTTTTCACCGGGACCAGCTTCGTGGTCACGTGAATTCCGGGTTGTGACGTAGGCTCGTGCTGATCCATACACCTTTCCCACCTGCTAAATATATCGTTTAAACCTGCAAGCAATTGGCTTTTAGTGGCGGTGGGAAAGTCTCATGGATGAAGTTGGGCGGTACAGTACGTGCCTACATCATGGCATAAAGCTAGTCATGTTTCATATAATGTACCAAAACAATTCTGCTTTGGCCACAAAATCACATCACCTATCCAATTGTGCTAGAAAATCACCCGCTGATTTTTTTTTTCATTTTGAAGGCGGACAAAGGTGCAAAACAAGAAAGCACATTGACTACGGTCTGACTCGCTCTCCATTATTTACTTTCCTGATTTCTGTCACACTGATTTCATCATCAACGCAAGCCCAGCTAGTGGCGTCTTCAAACATGTAGCGGTGGGGACAGAGGACATGCAGCTTGCCAGCGGGGGATGAGACCCGGCTTTTTTTTGCCAATGGGAAAGGAACGCGATGCCCATTGCAGAGAGGGTCAACCTGGGTTTGAAAAACTCATGTGGACCCACTAATTTCAGTGGGAAAGTGACTTTAGTGTACAGTACTGCCGAGACTTAGGTTGAACTCATCCCTATACCTAATCGTGAACGAGAAAGCATGGGGGAACACGACAATCTTCATAAACTCTGCACCAGTAGGACTTAACAGGTGGTGAATGGTGAATGAGGCCAAGTGTTCTCTATTAGCTCTTTATTTCTGTGAGAGGCATAATGACTCCTAACTGGATTCACCCATTTTGTTAAATGTAATATTTTACCGTAATAGGTTCAAGTAATTAATTGAAGTCACGTAACTTCATTTCTATTCTTAGTCAATAAGACTGCGATTGATTAAACAACGGGTTTGTGGAGAAAGGTAAATATTGTTGCTCTTGCTGCAGCTACTTAGCTTCTTCTTATTATTATTAATATTATTATTACCTCCGCCAAGGAGGTAATGTTTTCAGTAGCGTTGGTTTGTCCGTCCGTCCGTCTGTTTGTCAGCAACTTTGCTGAAAATGTACTGGACGGATTGACCTGAAATTTTCACCAGCCGTGGGCCTCAGCCCAAGGACAAACCCATTAAATTTTGGTGGTGATCTGGATCACCTTCTGAATCCAGGAATTTTTTTAAGGGTTCTTTGTCTTTGTGATATCAGCCATGTTGGAAAGGCTGTTGGTGAGGAGTGAGTGCCCCCTTGTGGCAGAATTGTGCAGCTGAGCACGTGATGTCAGGATGCAGAAATGAAACTTATGAGCAGCAGTGAGTGCAAGGAGAGAAGACTGTTGGAAAGACTTCTAGCCAGTTGAATATGGTGAACTGTGTACATCTGTGAAGAACTAGTAAGTAGGTGTATTTCTGCCTGAACAGGATGTTTATGAAGCCTTTAGTGTTATTTAGCTGATTTGCTTATTCAGAAGTGTTCCTCCATTCACCATGTACCTTTTCCTGCTATAAAGCTAGCTGACCTGCTACATGCCAGTTACTGTAACTGTTAACGTTGAACACATTTGCATGTTTAGTCCCAACTGGAAGGGATATAATAATGAATACCTTGAATACGTTTCTTTGCTGAACTTAATGCTCCTCATGGCTTTGTATTTCTGTGTTTATAGACCACACTCACTTCCATCCAGGCATTCATCTTAACTAGTCCTGGAATTCCTCACATGTAAGCCTGTTGTTTGTTGCATTACTGTGCTGTTATGATTAAAAGTGACCGGTAAAGACAGTTAACTGTACAAGCGAGTCCTGTGAGTTCTGACCGACACCCTATGGTGAACATCAAACCTCCTTACCAACGCCTAAACATTCTTACATCAACATCATCCTAATAGGACACATTTTTGGATTTTTCCATATAACTCCATACAAATGGCCTGAGTGTTTGGTAAAAAATTACAATAAAGGATCTCAATGAGTTCTATAATGTTTCGAAAATTGATCCGGATCCAGAGACAATTCCATATAGTATGGTCAAGAACACACAAAAATAAGAGAGTCGAGCTGCTTGGCGGAGGTCTGCACTCTCTGAGTGCTTTTCCAGTTATTATTATTATCATTGTCATTATGTCATCATTTTCTGTACCGCTTATCCAGTTCAGGGTCGCGGGGGTTGCTGGAGCCCATCCCAGCTATTATCAGGCGAGAGGCGGGATACACCCTGGACAGGTCGCCAGTCTGTCACAGGGCCAATTGTCATTATCATTGTTATAATTATCATTATTTAATTGCTAATTACTATTTTCAGAAGTGGATGTTTCAGATGCCAGAAAGTAAAAATCCTGCCATGTTTTTGGATTTACCTGTACATTTATAACAGGTATTTTTACTAATGAGCTCATCTTCCTGCAGAGGAGCTTTGGTAATTAAATTCAGCTGGTTTGGTGATTGGTTGGAACAATTGCAAGACAGGATTTTTACTTTCTGAACCAGGGATGTCCACCACTGACTATTTTCAAACCATTGCATATGTTTTGTGATTTAAGCTTTCTATCCCTTGTTTTCATGTTAAGAAGTTCATTATCTCACTCATACAGAAAAAGTCTCATCTTATGTTGGGCTTCTGCTCAAAAATTGTGTTTCTGCACTCAGATTGATCTGTGTCCCACTCTCTAGTTTGACCCCTTTTCCTGCAGGGTCAAGAAACTTCTCCTATTGGATTTTTGCTTCTCAAGCTCTGATTGCTGTGAAACAAAGTTCTCAGTCAGCAACGTGCCAGATTCAATGCTATCATCCCTTTTTGTGGGCCAGCTCTTTCTTAGGGAACCTTCAGATGAGTTATGGTTAAATAAGATAACAAATCATGGATTTAGTAAAACACATGTAATCTTATTTGCAAACAGTTCAATTTGATTTGTAAATCATCAACTCACTGCAATTTAAACCAGTTTTAGTCTAATTTACTATAATCCCATTTAATTCAAGTTATGTCACTGTTGCTTCTAATTTTAGAAACTTTTAGAAAATACAGCCAAAAATTATAAGTTGCAATGTAAATGTAACTGGTGGGATCATCTTCGGATATTTTAAAGATATAGTCTAGTTTAATCCAATTCAATCCAGATAAATGTAATTTTATCAACATCAGTCCAATTCATTATACCTATTCATAAAAAGTTACACAAAACCAATTCAGTCCCTCATCTAAGCACACATCAGGCATAGGAAGAGAGGGCAAAAAAAAGAGAAAAACTTCTTATACAGAAAGAAACAGATGGCAAAGCCAGGCGGACTTCCCTCAGAGCAAAAAAATATGGTCTATATTAAAGACAGTAAAACGTTTCAATGGATTTAAGGCAAGTTTTGGGGGATAAAACTTGTTACATAATCCGCAAGAAGCAAGAACTTTGCTCTTGCCCTTGAGGCTGTAAGAACAAGAGAAAAACTTTGTCAAGTCAATATGTACTCCATAAAAAGCTCTGTGACCGGCGCGTGTGTGGGGGGGGTGTTCCACCCACTGATTACACATTTACAAAAAACTTTGTCCTGCAGGACATGCAGTGGTGTCCGTGTATTTAAATGCCAATTTGAATGCCACGCGTTACATTTTCCTATTTTTTTCATCACCTCGATCAGCTGTTCATTAAAACTATCCATTTCTGTGGAAATGGGGAAGTGACAACACTGCTTCAAGGGTCTCCACATTAACGCACAATGCTTCTCGAAGCCCTATGAGAAGAAAGTTCTGCTCGGCCGAGGGGTCTAGAACAAGCCGCAAGCCATCCTCAGTCATGTCTGTGAGAACAAAATGACATCATTTTGTTAGTGTGGCCCTGAGAAGAAGAAAAAAAGTTCTCGCTTATTGCAGAGTATGTAACAAGCTTAAAGGTACAGTAGAGTCCGGAGTTCCTCCTCATTTCTGTTTGTGAACACTATTCAAACTGAGCGCCTTTCCCATCGGGCTAAATGGACGCCTCGCTCTTCAGCCAATTTAGCTTCAAGCCTCTCCTTCAGAGCTTGGAAGCGGGTGAAAGCCAAACCAATTTTAACGCTGGTTCTCCAGCGTGCACTATCTAAAGCTCTTTTCACCTCAGGGCGTTTTGTTTTTTTGTTTATTTTTCCGAGAGTTCGAGTTACTGACGTTAGAGCTGGGCGATACCAGGAATTTTGGTGTCGATACGATACCAAGTAAATACAGGGCCAGTATCGCCGATATCGATACTGATACCGATACTTTTTCATATTTAAGCTTCATAGATCCAAAGGATCCAAAAAGACCTAGGACAGAATCTCGCCAAACTCAGCTCTTGGTGAATCGGGAAATAATAATGGACCTGTATGTTATCATTCTTTATTTATTTCACACGTAACACAAAAAGGCACTTAAATGCAATCAAGTCTGAGCTGGATCACATTTAGTATATTTGTTTCAATTCCAGAAAATCATTCATCTAGTTCTTTTTACTCGTCAACCTCTTATGATATTATATCTTTCAATCCTTATAGTTTTGTTTGCACTGTGTGCACTTGCCTGTTGCTACAGCCTACAGTAATTCTATAAATTTCCCTGTTTTGGAATAATTAAAGCTTTATCTAATGTTAGATAACATTTTTCGATGGAATAAATTTACTAGATTATTTCAATGTCTTAATTATATTTTTTAGTTGCTCCAGTAGCATTTGACTTGAGTAACATGCACTTTGAAAAAGTAATATGAACTGATGCTGAAGATTAACACTCTTAACAGTTTCACTTTATAATGTCTCTCCTCCGTTTCTGCAGCTCCGTGTTTTCTACTGCATGGGTTTCCATGTGCTTGTAGAGGTTTGTTGTGTGTTTACTGTATGTAACAGCCCCGTTGCGATCTATCCAGCTCGCTGTCGTTCCATTTTCTGCAGGGCTTCTCATAGGGCTTCAAGAAGCATTGTGCGTTAATGTGGAGACCCTTGAAGCAGTGTTGTCACTTCCCCATTTCCACAGAAATAGATAGTTTTCTTGACAAGACTAGATCTTGACCTTTAACAGCATTCAGATTTTTTGAGTTTTTGAATTTGAGGTTTTCTTAAGCTGCAACTTCTAATCAGCAACATCCAAACAAATAAAAGCTTGAAATATATTGATTTTCATATTATTCATCTATACAACATGTAAATTGCACCTTTTAAGTTGAATTACAGAAATACAAGAACTTTTTCCGGATATTCTAATTTTGGGGGTAGTACCTGTATAGTCAAATGAACAGTTTAACATTCTATTTGTTAAAGTGTTGGAAGAAAGTGACCCAAGATCATGTTGCTTGACATGTTTTGTGTTGTGGTGAGGAAGGTTTTCATTTAATGTGCTCCAGCCACCACTTTTCTTTTTTCTTCAGCATATTTGTAAGGATGAATAAAGGGAAACGCTGTGCTTTTGTAATCAAAAGAAAAAAAGAGCTTAAAAGATATGCAGAACTCTTTTAATCCACACATCATAGTCCAATATGATACTAGTCTTACAAAAAGTTCATTATCTGACTATGTCAACGATTGAGGGGCTCCCATGTTTGCTTTTTTAAATTATCATTTCTTTCTTTCTTTCTTTCTTTCTTTCTTTCTTTCTTTCTTTCTTTCTTTCTTTCTTTCTTTCTTTCTTTCTTTCTTTCTTTTCTTTCTTTCTTTCTTTCTTTCTTTCTTTCTTTCTTTCTCTTTCAGAATTAATTTATCTTTTTTGGTGAAAGACGAACATTAAAGATGATGAAGACTGATAGATTCCCTGCCAGATCCTACCTCAACCAACAGAATATCACTTCATAAATGACCGACTCATTTTCAGCTCCCAGAGGTATCAACTGAATGTGGTCTCCAAGTTCCCAGGAGGAGCACATGACTTTTTCATCTTGGAAAAAAGTTCTGCAGGCATGTGCTTCAAAAAAGGAGCATCTGGTGATATACTGTACATTTATACATCTGTTAACAATCAAGATTTTCTACAAAAGTTTTTTATAATAATGATTAATTTTCTTCAGAAATTCAGGGTGTGTCTTGAGTAGACCTCTGACCTTTTCCTCACCTTTGTCTCTTCTTTGTGTCATGCCCCATTATGGGCATTTTCAGACATTTACTGCAATTTAGGAGCAGCTGGCATGTCCTTTCAATTCATGACAAGACTGGCTTTCATCAATCTAAAAACGAAGATGCCAATTTAACAGTCAATGAACATGTTCGTAAATCTGATGTTGAGCTCTTGAGGGATTTTCTTTTTTTTTAGAAAAAGAATTTAAGAAAATTCTTTAGATAATGATGAATAAGGCTTATGTTTTTTATATCACCTGTTTCTTATGGCAGTGAATGCATTTAAATAACTCAAGTACTCTTATTGATGAACCCCGTGAGAATTTCAATGTTTTAATTATTACATTGATAAATTTAATCAACTTCAAATAAACAAACAAATGCTAATTCAGTAATTATTTGCATGCTTGAGCTATCACTGAGCTTCTTCCAAACTCTGCTGGGTTATGTCTTGTTACTTTATTTACCAAAAAAAAAAAAAAAAAAAAAGTGAGGGAAAAAAATATATAGTTCTACATCACCTACTTGGATTCAATATACTGTATATCCCTACAGCAATAAGCATAGCTGCTACTTTGTAGAGGCGCAGTGAAACAGACACCTCTAGCAGGGTGTCTCTTTTCATTATGCTTACACTCAATCTGTCATGATGAGTTTATACCCTGCGGATCAAAGGGCTGCAGTCCCAGACACATGACCTGGATCTCAGGTCCCACTGAAATGTCAAGAGGTGAAGCTGGGACAAGTTGGCTTGTGCAAAACACGGGATATAACCCACTAAACATGTACTAACAACACATCCTCTGTGACTGCGTCTAAATGAGCCTAACCACTATCACAGGGGAGGGGGAAGCGGAGGTGAAGGAAACATCTCTAAAGTTCACAGAGTGCACTGTGGAGAGGACAAACAGAAAATGAAAGCTGGATTTAGAAGAGAGCACCAGAGTCTGCAGCTTCTCTCTTTTCTCTCTGATGATTGAGGGTTAATATATTTTTATTGGCTCCTGGTTATATTGTGCAGAAGCTCTATAAATATTTATCATGGGGTTGATAATTGAATCAAACTGATTACAGAAAAGAAGAAAAACCACTGTGACTTGCAGTGCACTGAATCAGTTCTGCTCTCAACCACTAAGACAGCGCACAGAAGTAGCTTTGTTGTTGTTTAGTAAGACTAGATCTAAGTTTTAGCCTATTAATTTTCTGTTAATTTAACTTAATGGATGATCAGAGCTACACACACACGCGCACCCCCCACCCACACACACACAGGTTGTGTTATACTGCAAAAGCTGCATTAACATTGCATTGCACCAGGCAGAAAACTATGGCAACAGCATGATTAATGGCTTGTGTGTCCTGAGTGAACAAATATTAGTCAAGAGAGCAATAAACAGTGTTATCCGAAATGTCTTTTTTTTTCTCCTCTTTTATTGTCTGGGCATCTCTCCTGAGCAATCCACATCCTCTTTAATACTGTTTTCTTGACAACAACTCTATGAATCGCCTTGTGCACCACAGACAGGCATCAAGAGAGCGCGCATTCGTTAGAAAGAGTCGGGGAGAAACTAGGAAATGAGCAACAGTTGAAACATCAAACAAATAAGGCCTGAAGCTTGTTAGAGTTTGTTGAGGGTGAGGTTTAAATTCAGCTGGGGTTAAGTTTAAAATATTCTCTTCAAGAATCAGCACCTGAAATCAAATTTAATAAATATTACTGGTTTCATTTCATCATCATTTTGTGAGTTGGTAATATGTCAGGGTTAAATGACAGGAAGAAGCAGCTTTTTTTTCCTTTCAAAAAATCCAGTTACAGTACAGTCAAATCTTGTAAAAGTGGAAGAAATTGTTTTTTTCTTTTACCTTATACACTCTCTGGGCCACTTCTCGGCCAACAGAGAGTCCTTGGACAAATGTGCGTGCAGCGATGAATGCACGGGTAACCTGAGCCTTGAGCTTCCTGGGCACGTCTCCAAAGGGCTTGAGCTGGTCGGTGTACTTACTGATACACTCCAGATAGTCCTCGGTGATGACATACTGGGAGTTGAGGAGCGTGAACATACGCTCCAGCAGCCGTGACCAAAAGTCATTAAGCATTTCCTCCAGGTTAACATTCCCTCCTGTGTAATAGCGCTTCAGCTCAGCAAACAGGTTCTCAAAGACCTCTGAGTTCTGCATGTAAGGCTTGCCGTAAGTCCTCACAAACATCTCATTCAGGGACCTCTCTGTGTTCTCCAGCAGCTCCAGGAAGAATTCTGGGTAAATTGATAAAAGAAAGAAAAAAAAAAACACATTAATTTTTGTCTGGTAATCTTTGGAGTGCAGTTAGAGATTTTTTTTTTACACATTCAAGTACAGTTGTGTCAAAACATATTGTTTTTTAAATATCTAATATCCTTCTGCACTTTGAAATAAAGGACATGCCCTATATTGCTTTATTTCATGTATACAGGGATATTTTATGTTGGAAACATGAAGTCCTGCTTTCTGCTTTACTGGTCACACTTATTTCTATGTGCTATGACCTCTTTGACTCATCAAAATTGAAATGATTATCTGATAGTGTTTCTAATCATCTGCTGCCAGTAATGATGGTCTAGAAAAGCCAAGATACAATTCATGCTTCAAAACTCATAAAATTAACTGCCAACTGCAGCACTAGAATAGCATTGGACAGAGACACAGAAATTCATTTAGGGTTTAATGAATAAATATGAGCACTAAATCAAATTGCATCATTAGTTGTTTTGTGTTTTGTCTTACCTCACTTTTACCCTCCCAGCTTGAAAAGGCTATACTGGTTCAACAATTAGACCAAGACACAACTATTCTTATTTTGATGTGATTCTATGCTGATAAAAACATTGATCTACATATAATTTACTATTTGTGAAAATTTACTGTAAATATAAAACACTGCCTCTTTAACATACAATATTATCAACAATCAAATGCACCTAATTGAATGCAATAAAACAAAAATATTTATTTGCAGCTGTATACAGCATCCACTGATGAGCCGTATTGTATGTTAAAACAACCTCAACATAACTACTATCCCAATACGAAGCATCTTAGGTGCTTTCATGTAATTTTGGCTTATTGTGTACCTCCAACTCTTGTTTTCTGCAGGAGAAGCCATGTCGCCATGGGGGATGTGCTTAGTCTGCAGCTGTGTAGATATCACTTGTTTTGTTGTTGTGGCTGATCACGGTGCATTCATGTCCAACATTAACTCTACCTTTAGTTCCTTTTCAGTTTTCGCCAACTCCTGATGAAACAATCAAGTTTTTTTTTTTTTTTACAGTAGTGTGCTAAACTATGTTCACTATTAGTTTTGTCTACAGGGTATATCAGATTCGTGTTTGCCTATAGTCTGCCAGCTGCATCTGGTAAAAGACTAATGAAGGAATTAACTCATTAAGAAAAAGTCAATAATCAACCAGCACTTCCCTCATTACTCATCTATCATTTGAGTCAGTCTTAATGCATATGCATTAGTTAGCTTGGGTTAGTGGAAAAGTAAAAGGGTGATCAAAAATCTCAGGATGATTGAAAAGAAAGAAAAAAAAAAACATTAAGCATGTACTGTTCCTGTAGCAGCATGGACACCATTGATTCTGTGAATTTTATGACTGGGGTGTTCAGAGACGATGCACAGTAGACTTCTAAATCTGCAGCAGCTGCAACCTTTTTTTTACTCTGAATATGTTCTCACACAGTTCACGGGAGCTAGGTCACATCTCAACCCCATGAGCCATGCACATTACAGTCAATTATCATAATGGCTCAGACAAAAGTGTAATGGACTTGAAGTGCTCATTAGTTCTGAGCAATGCAGGTGAAATCACAGATTGCAAAGGCATAAAAAAAGGATATAATTCTCCATGATACCAGACCAAGTCACATCTGACTAGTTCTATCAAGAGCTGCCCACATCAGCAGAATAAAGAGAAATATACCTCATTTTGAGGGTTGCACAGCAGTTAAAATCTTACTCTAAAATGTGCTTAGATGATTGAGACGATTGTATTTTTAGCTGCAAACAGCACGTATCAAAACTCACTTCATACTAGCTCAGAAAGTAAAGGTTATAATCCTCCATAAATCCGTTCAGCGGAAAACTGTCTCTGACTTATCACATGTCGTAAGTTTGAAAAAAGACCTGCTTTATGATCACAATTAATTATTGTTCATTTACACTTCTTATCAGGCACCGGTGAGTGTTTTGACTGTAATAGTTCCTCTGGGGAGCAGATAAAATTAGCTTACCTTCACACACACTTTTATGGTTATAAGACAGTGACTTTTTTTTTCCACATTCAGTATGATGTAGACCAAAGTATTTTTCAGTATTTTTGGAACTATATAGGAACAAACTATAGAAAAAGTTCAAGCTCCAAATATGATTTAAACGGACATGGCATGTTGTCATAATGAGAACAGTTAGTGGTGTTGAGTGATATTTACATTGATTAATGACAGCTTAAAAGCATAGTTGACATTAAAAAGTGTGCTTTAGATAAAAGAGAAATCTCACTGCAGTCACTTTTAACAGGCATATCAACTGAGCATACAATCTAAGTGTAGTTTATCTTCAATGCATAGAGCACATTTGACATATTTCTCAGCTCTGTTTTAGAGTGATTAGGATGAATAATTACTGCTCATTATGGATGGCCTGACTAAAACTGAAAGAATAAGCAAGGAGCACATCATAACATAATTAGTGAACATTCAAAGGAAAGATCATGTTGTACAGTACTGAAAGAAAAAGCTGCAAAATGTCACAGACTAAAATATATCAGGAATGCGCTCATAAATCAACATTAGAACACGTTGGTAATTAAGATGTTTGTCCAAATGAGCTCTTGCCAGAGCTACAAACAGATAATACTGAAATACAATATGAGACAGCAGTGATTCGAATACTCTTTCTCTGACATAGCTCAGTTTGGCTCAGACTCCTCACTGTGTAAACAGAGCTCTGCAGAGGTTACATAGAGCTATTCTCTGTGATAAAAAAAAAGCCTCAGTTTCTGTGCTTCTACAGAAATCTACTGATGCGTGGTCTCTGTGATGTCAAAGATGTCAGCGGTCTATTTCAACAGGCTTAAAACACAGGCTTTCTGCTTTAAATTTTTTGAGCTACATGATGGAAAAGGCAAGTATCATGAATTAAATTTAAAAGCAGACCACAGCTGAAACAACGGAGGTTGTCAACCTGATTAACACAACTGACGGAGGAAGCTGAGGAAGAGATGACTTCTACCCCGAGGACTCTCATGGGAAGTGGCCTGCAGAATTAATTATAAAAAAGCCTCCTGAACTGTGACCAGCAAACTAAGGAGGATAATAGGGTTGGTTTTCAAGCTCTGTGTAGCATTTTCTAATTGCAGAGCATGATGGGTTTTTTTTTTTTTTTTTTTTAAAGAGTAAAAATCAGTTAATAATCTGCATGAGCAACAATCAAAAACAATGAGATTGTAACTCATAAAAAATATTTTGTCATATTTATGACTGTGGCTGAATGACAAATATTTTTTAACAAATCGATAATAAAATTTGTGGAAGATAACCTTCCAAGCTGTGTTTTGAAAAAAATAATATCTTAAAATACAAGTTAATTTTGTCTTGGAAAATTTGGTTAATTGTGCACATGTAGTTTGAGGAGAATTTAAAAATTGGGACAATGATATAACATAAATAATGTTGATGTATAAATAATATATTAAAAAAAATGAAGGGATAGGAAAAAGTGTTCTGTTGAAAAAATCCTGCATCAATCAATACGTTTCAGGTAGGAACAAGTTATTCATCTCTAAATGATACAGGGAGTAGGGAGGGAGTTTCACTCCTTAAATAATGTAGGAAGACAGATCCTGTGGTTGTAGAAGCGATGTTTTCTGTTTAAATTAAAAAGAAGATAGTCAAACTGCTAAAATTGGGTTAAGAAGCAACTAATGCATCATCAAATCCTGGAAGAATTGTGATAAACCACAGTAACACAGAAGAAATTTCAGAGAAAATCATGGATAATGGCTCTTTTTAATGTATGGTGAAATCAAATCAAAGAAAATCAGCAGCAATCTTGGAGCTCACAGCAATTTTTAATGGAAAACATAAGAGATTTTGCACATGCACATAGATGAGTCAAGGTATTGGGATTTAACAGCTGTGTAGCCTCAAGAAAACCACGTATCAGTCAGACTAATAGAAAATTTGCAAGGGAGCATATTGGACTCTGGAGAAGTGGAAAAAGGTTAAGTGGTCTGATGAGCTCAGATTGACTCTGTTCCAGAGTGATGGGTGCTTCGGTTTAAGAAGAGCAGCAGATGAAGTCCTACAGCCATCATGCCTAGAGCCTGCTCTACAAGCCTGTGGGGCAGCAGTATAATCCGAGGCTGCTTCATTTGGTCATGTTGAGATTCAGCATCATGTGCCCATAAAAGAGGTCAGCTGACTGCTAGAGTGTACGGATGACAAAGTTTTGCAATCAACATATCTTTTTTCTGTGAATGCACATTCATGCTCTCAGATGACAGTTGATCATCTTACTCAAATTCTCAAAGAGTGATTAAGGAAGTCTAAAATATCATTTTCAAACATGGACTGGTCACAACAGAGTGCAGATCTTAACCCGATAGAAAAACTTTAGATTGTGCTGATTTTATTATTAGAAAATCAACAGCTTATCCACCTTATTTTGAAGGCTTACAAGGGCAGCGCCATTTGACTTCTGGTTGTGTTGACATTTCTGGTTGCTATTGACAGCTATTCTCCATAGCAATGTCTACAGAGTGCACCACATGCTAACTGATTTTCAGGTTTTCATGTTCAATAATCCAAATCTGCATTCATCCACCCACTTGGCATACTTTATTAACCTCTATCCAAAAATTGTTTTTTTAAAGTTTGTTTAGTTTCTTCCCTTCTAAGTAGCTGCATCTTGCTACATAGACTGCAGTGTTTTTTTAATGTAACTAACTAGCCATGGCTAGCGACCACTAATATCAACACAATGCTGGAAGATGTGGACGTTTATAAGTGCACGGGGCAAAATAAGGTAAATAAGAAAAACTTCCATTTTGGCACACAAAGGTAGGGACTGTTCATCACCACCTGTAATGGTTTTCTTAGATTTCCACTTACACTTGCAAATCAAAAAATCCGTAAAGACCTCGCCAGCACAGTGCAACATCTGACTGAAAGGCCTAACGCGGTATTCAATGAGCCAACAGACAAGTGTAAAGCATTTTTCTGATGAGATATCTTATAAGCATCACACCTTCTAATGAGTGGCACATTGTTCGAACCGCTATCTGTGAAGCCACCCTGAGTAAACTACGGAAGTTGCATGCAGCCGTGTGAACGTGTTATCACCTGCAGAGCACTCAGTGTTCTCTGCAGGAGTCTAGCTAGTCAAAGAAGGAACCCAACACTTCAAAAGTGACAATTCAAAGTGCATAAGATAACACATGGCTCAGTATTTGGCCTGCCTGAATGCCTCACCACTGTACATGAAACCAGCTATTCTGCCGCACTACGAATTCCACATGTCAATCATAAGCTGAGTCATTGATTGGTCTGTCAAGCAGTACCCATCCACAGGAAGCTTCTCTGAGTGCTGTGCTGCTGCAGAGAACATGACAGGCTGACCTTTTATGTCTCCATTTCATTCTGTTAATTCCTGTGGCCAGCCTATGGTGAGTCACACAATGGCAGTTATTCCCAGATGGTAAAATAATAAAAAGAAAATGTATGTTAGACAGTCAAATCAAATATACTGCATCTAAGAACAGAAAGCTGTCGTTACTCAACAAACATAGAAACCTTAACAATATGCAATAATAACAAGGTGCTTCCTCTCAAATTCTGTATGCTACCTATGCATCGGAATATAAGACACAACAGAACTTTATAACCAAAGAAAGACTTTACTGCGAAAACATGCAAACCTTTTCAACACAACAAAGGTGCAAGAGTGTAAAAATTTAACAACCTTTAACAACCTTCCAACAACACAGCAACTATGTTATTGTTGGCATCAGTGGCTGCCAACAATAACAGAGACTTCATTACATAGAAACACGGACCACATTGATATTCTGCTTGGAAACCCAGCACCAGGGTGTTTGTGGTGAGAAGAGCCAAAAAAAAAAAAAAAAAAAAGATTAACAATTACCAACCTTGACTTAGTCCCTAATGAGCGTGGAGGAAAAGGATTCCCTGGGCCAGCTGTTATTTTGCCTGCTTTCTCTGACTAACAGCATGCGTCATGAAACTAACCATAATTAATAAGCTAATTAATTACCAAATAGAAGAAAATATGGGTGCATGGTCTGCAGCATTTTTTTTTTTTTTTTTTTGAAGATGGTACTGTTTCAAAACTGCAAATTGTCCCAAACACATGCAGTAGTTTTCACAATAAAATAGTGTATTATGTGACTTTTATACTGTGTCTCCTCAGCACTGAGATTTCTCTGGATTATCTGCATCCATTATAGTATATTTCATTCTAAACCCACACTTTTACCTATCTTTGGTCACTTTATATGCTGCTGCCCCCCCCCCCCCCCCACCCCCCCCACAAAAAGGAAAAATGCTATGACACTCTTCCTATCATTGTCTACTTAACCTAGAATTATTATCTAAGTTCCAACAAGGACCAGATGCATAGAAAATGTGAACATCATGAATGTGATGTTGATATCATTTCTGATTTTGTTTTTATAATTTGTTTTAATAATACACATATATAAAATTGTGGGTGCTAGAAATTACAGCTGTCATTTGTCACAGCCTTTTCGCTCAGTGTGTTGCAAGATGTTGCAGCTGAGTTTCGATTTACACACCACATCACCGGCTGTTTTGAATGTCCACCGTTGCTGATTCAGCAAAGGAAGGAATAATAAAGGAAGACATTATTGGAGGAAGAGAGCAAAAGAAAGACAGAAAAGGACAGGGCAAAAGATAAGACAAGAGTAAAGATAAGTCTGTCTCTTACTGGCTGGTTAAAGCTCACAGTACAGATGGGATGCAAGATGGATGCCAAATTAGCCATCAATAGGAGGTGTGTCACGTACTTTAAAAGAACTTGGAAAAAAGCTGAAGTGAAGCACCCAGGCGTTCAACAGTCTGGTCAAGATGACAGTTCTGTGTGTAAGGGACTAGCGTATAAAAGCATTTCGGTTTCAAGCTGAACTAAAATATTTTGGAAATCTTTTATGCCAAACATTTTACAGCCAGTAGGGGGTAATATGAAAGCTTCATCCCAACTTGGAAAGGGTGAAGCAACAACCTTGTTTCAACTTGTACTCCCCATATTCAGAAGCAGAGTTTTTGTGATATGCATTATGCAATTTCAACGATATTTTATTGATACAGAGATTTCTACAGTGCATGCTGAGATAAATACCAGTCATGCAATCATTTAGGAATGAGAACAGAACAGCTCAACAGAGGATGTGTACCATATTGCCACAAAAATGCCGTTATTATAGCTGTTACTAACTGCACATTTTATCACAGATTTATAGCTTCTCATATTTCCAACAATATGTTGTACACAGAACAGTCAGAAGTTTGTTAGAATTCTGTTATATTTTCTTCATCAATCAGAATATGTTTACATTTGTATTGATGTACTACAAGTATAATGCCACAGTCATATAGCTTTTCCTTTCAGTTCATCAGTGGAAGGAAATATTTTGCCAAATGTTCCTGTTAACTTGCTACTTTGTTTGATTAATAAGAGATATTGGAAGTAAATGAATAATACATTGTTACAAATGCTTTGTTTTTAATAAAAGAATTTTAAAATGGAGTTAGAATTAAATCAAAATGAAGTTAAAAAAAAAGAAAGAAAAAAAAGAAAAGGAAATCTATCCAGAAGCAGCAATGATTGTTTCATGAACATCTGAATCATGACTGCATTATTTTATGAGGTGCCCCAAGCATCCCACTCCTACTTCACCGAGGACAGGTTCAGCACGACATTTAGCATATTTTTATCTGTTCTTTATCGTATGTTTTAGCGTAAGGACTATTCCAGCTATGTTTTATTTTACATGTGCAAATAACCATGGTTTGGCTGAAACTGTAACAGGAATCAGACTTGTGCAACGTTTCAGAATGACTGAGATGCATGAAGAAAGGCATTTAGACCAGCAGCTTCAAAAAATCGGGCATAAAAGATGCTTATGCACATTTCTGCTTTTGTATGCACACAGTTTTAGTTATGAAACTACTCAGAAATTTATGCATCTGGCCTCAGGTGGTTTCCAACCTTTCCAAGTCTTTTGTTGTCCCTGTCCCTAATCACAATAAGCATATTTATTAAAATAATAATAATAATAAATAAAATGTCATTGTTTGAACATTTGCTATTTTGACTATATATAATTTTCATTTAAACATAATCTTTGAAGGATTTGCAGATCATTGCTCTCTGTTTTTATTTATAATTTATAGTGTCACAGCAGGGAGGCACAGTGAAGCAGTGTTAGCGCTGTCACCTCACAGCAAGGTTTGTATGTTCTCCCTGTGGCTGATCTGGTTTCCACCCAGATTTTCAAAGATGTTCATATTGGGTTATTCTAAATCTGCTGTAGGTAGGAATTACTTAATTAGTGCTTGGTTGTCTGTCTCTGCTCTATGATGGAACTGTCCATGGTGTAGTAGGTCTCTTACCAAATGACAGCTTGGATACGTTCAAGACCCGTTCAAGACCCTCATACATACAGGATATAGAAAATTGGTGAATGTGACATTTGAAAGGAAATAGGACTACAGATGATACAATGTGTGCAGCTGAGGTCACTTTCTTGCTTGTATACGTGGATACAGTCGTGGCAAATGATGGTTTAATAAAGTCATACATGTATCTGTACTTGTTTGTTTTCATAAATATTTGCACAGTGTTATGGAAAAATGTATTAATCACAATATGCACTCATGCAAAAGTTACTCTGCAGTGTCCATATCCTCAATGTAACAATACATAGCATTAATTATTCAAGTGTCAAAGATCATTAAGAAGATTCAATGCATAATAATTAACCTCTAGTCATTTAGCCTCTAATAAACACTAGTTTCCCCTAATGAGCCCTGAGTGAGTGCACAAGTGGACATTTCAAGCACATCTTTTAATTCAAACAGCTGCATTGTGCCTGCAAGATACTGGATGTTTCTCTGTAGATGGACCTGGCAGAGTCTCTCACTATGACACATAGGCTGCAATGTCAGAAATATGTGTGGGCTGCCCAACCTCCATCAGCTACTGTAACTCTCATCTAAGTCTGCATAAGGTGAGGAAAATAAACACATACAGTGCATTGACTCTGTGTAGGAGGGACTCCAGAATCAGGTGCTACATAGATGATAAAGGGCATCCAAGTGAACTAAGAGCTTTGTCTTGTTTAGATCTTCATGGTCTATGAAGCAGTATTGAGGCCAATTCAATTAGTTTGGTAATACTGCTTTTTCAAGAAAAAAATATTCAGTTATACAGAATTGAATAAAAAACAAATGATCTAAAATACAATAAAATACAATTGCCCTGGCTTATATCTTCTAATCAGCTAATATTATTAAATGGGAAGTTTAAAATCTAAACAAATAATGTAACAATCAGGGGAAATTTGGATGAAGAAAACAACAACTTGAAAATCTCAAGCTGACTTGGAGGCTCCCACCAAACTGTCTCACCCATAAAACCTGTGCAAGGCATGCAGTTGTGCACCTAAGCAAAGCTGGACAAAACCTTTCCCTCCTTACTGGATCCCTCCACACGATATTTACTATCTTGACAGAAGGGGGGATCAAAATAACTCTTATTTATTCATGCATGCTTCCAGGAATCACATGTGAGCTTGAGAAGTGGATATTCCTGGAAAATAAAGAGACAGACATCACCAAGGCATTGTGACATTGAGCTTCTTGGCAATGTGAAATCATCTGAGAGTTACAGTCTGTAATTCAATAGCATTTGTTGCATTTAATATGTTGAATAGTGGAAAAAATGAGCATAAGAAGGGAACACATTGACTGCTGGGTATAAAATTGCAAAATTAATCACTCAGCAGTTGACAGTAGATGTATTTACATCTATGCTTTCCCCCTCCTACCTATGAAAATGTAAAACATTTCTGGCTTGTCACTTTAGGGTTTCAATCATTTGCTTGAACAAACACATGATTGATGGAACTGTGCATAAACAGCATCAAACATCCTCTGTCTTCCTTCTTAAGATTTTGTGTTTTCCTAAATTAAACATTTGATAATGACATCTGCTTCGATGTGGAAACACTCCCATGAGTCAATTTGCTCACTTGCTGCTTGTAGGAGTGGTACTTTTCAGTGCGCCAGTATTGATTGCATTTAATGGCATGGATCTATTACCTATATGGTCATTTCAGTTGAAGGACTTGTGTGATTGTGAGTGTATGAAGAAACCTGTGTTCATTCTTGCTAATACCTCCAAACAGCATGCTTTACTAACAGCTGAGTCATTTTACAGTAAGCAGAGTCTGCTTTTGTTAGAAAATAATAATGTCAGAATGATGGTCAGCTGCAGTAGAGTCTGAACCTGCGTGTTGGCTCTGTGTTTCACGTGTTGCAGAGTTTTACTGCCACTTTGGGGCAGTTTCAGAAATATGTGGAATAGTCTGAGCTCTGGTGGTTGTGCCGGCGCATTATTGGTGCTTTGCTGCTGAGATTTGTAAAAGACAGGTCAAAATGGACAAAGATGTGCTTTATAGTGGAAACAATAAAGTTAGTTAAATAATAAAAGTTGTTCAGAGCAGATGTCTGAGCTGTTTTTCTTTTTCTTTTTTTTTTTTTTTTTGCTATTTTGTGTATTTCTGGCAGTTTTTCTTCATTGTAAAATCTGTTGCTGTCACCTCTGCACTAACTTTCAACCAACCATTTAGCATCATTAGACACTCACATGGTGTTCGCTTTATGGAAACTGCACATCTGTTCATCCACGCCAAAGAAGGATACCTCATTGCTAGTCTGGATGGCCGTGCTAGTTGGATGTGTAGACACCAAATGTTTAATTGTGACTCACAAAATCCTGAATTCTGAAAACATGGTGAGTTGCAGCTTTTTACTTTCTTTATATTTATAAAGCAACTTATTCTGCGTTATAATCAAAATGTGAACTCTCTTAACCCATTTCTTAAGTTTACTGTAGGTGCTTTTCTCTAAATTGTATTAGTTTGTAATTTGATTTGTTTTTAACATTTTTCATTTCTCTGTAGAGCACCTTATTTCTTCCATTAAAGGCACTGCTGCGGTAAATTAAGCTTGAATGTACTGGCTCTGACGTGTTACTCATTATTTCAGAGGTTACCAAAGTTTCCCTTCGGGAACTTTTAATAGTTCTTGAGAATTTTGAATTACAGTCATAAGACATTTATTAAACAATGGAAATAAAATGTGAGTTTTGAATAAAGGGATCTTTCTCTGCAATATTTGCCAGGGCTAAATTAGTGTCTTCTTATAATTATGTGTCTTTTTCTTTTACATTGGACAGGGCTGTAATCCTATATTGTTTTGCAGAAGAAGAGGGAAAAGATGATGGGCTTATTTCTCTTGATTAGCATTAAGTTTTACCCTGTCAGTCACCTTAGAAGATGAAACAGAATCAGTAATCCTTAAAAGGTTGAGAGATAAAACCACATTATACTGCTGTCCTTACCAACAAAGATAAATTAAAATGGCGACAGGTTGCTATGCCTGACAAGTTTCACCTCCACCACCCTCCACCATTGTCCACGGTGATAAGCTGCTGCTTCCCACACAGTCTAATGGCTGCAGAAGGGATTATTATTTCTCATTATACTGCAAGTAGAAAGCCAACTCCACAGAGAGCGACACCAACAGGGACGGTTAGGGGTACAGTAAGGTTTGCTTCATTAATTAGAACATCCCTTCTTATAGAAAACTTCATTAAGCTAATGTTGGTCAATACAATCACAGTAGGGTTAAAACAAGATCACACGCAACCCAAGACCAGGCTACCCTTACAGTGTAGGGTTTAGCTCTGTGTTGCTGTTCAACCTGTCAATCTCCTGTGCAAGAAGCCATGTTTGTTTAATCCAACAAGAGTTTTCTCGACACGAGGCATAATAATGAGATTTTTACACCTCGTTTCCTCTTGAGGAAGACAGTTAAAGAATTTCAGTCAACCTTTTCAAATGAAAACCTGCAGTTTCTATCCTCTGACTTTCCTTTTTGTAACACACTGCTCTATGGTGGCTAATATAACAGCGTTAGCAAGAAATCAAGTGAAAAACAAAAACATACAAGCACAAGCAATACAAAACAAAGACTTACCATCAAATCTTTTATGTCCGGAGACAAAGGTGCTTCGCAGTGCATGACTTGTTTCGTTCAGCAGATTCTCAAAGTCTTGTTTACTCTGTTGACCAAATTTGTCCTCCATTTCTTGGGTGCAGCATGTGTTTCCCTGAGGACATACACGCAGATGTTCCCCTGCAAAGTCCAGGAAAAACAAAACAAAACAATGTTTTATAGCTCCACCAAAGGTGACTTACTTAATATGTAACATCCATGAATATGTAAAATCAGAGACAACCCTGGCTTTGTGTAGCGGAGTTAATGTTCGCAACCACTGAAACATGGTGGCAGAAAAACAGTAAAGTTATTTAGTTTGTAGAGATTGAAAGAGCCCTTGATATGACGGATGATATGCCTCAAAGGAAACAAACAGATTAACACAAAAAATCTTACAGCTTTATCCTTTTAATGTACAATGTTTAATCTTGTTGGCTTCTGAGGTCAAATTGTCAACTGAAACTTAAAAATGCTGCCGACTTCATAAAAAATAAGTAAAAAACAGTTCTGGTTCAGTAACACCATAAAGCCAGTCCATCCAGTAAAGGTGAATGGTCTGATTTAAACACTTTCCCAAGGTTAAGCTTTCAGAAACCAGGCTTCTACTTCTCAAATATATTCTTGCTGTGCAGTGCTTGTGGTGTTTTACTTGTGTAAAGTTCTACTTCAAAAAGCTCATAAAAAGAAAAAATAAATAGATAAAACAATCCAAGAAAATGCCAAAAGACAGAAAGCTACAGAGCTGATGGAGTTTTTCAAACCCTATCAAGTTTTTTTTTTTTTTTTTCTAAACAGTTTTTTGTTTAAGACTCATATAAGAAAAAGTATTTATAACACATATAACACAATAACTCACAATGGAAAAGAAATAAAATGTTTTACAGTTTTTTAATGAAATAAAAAGAGACTAACATGTAATAACAATTTCACTTTTATGTAAAAACAATTTTGCTATTACTGTACTTAGTGTTAAAACTGTGTAAAAAGCTCTGGTGCATACACTTTTAACTTCAGAAATGCTTCTGCATCATGACTGGAGTCAAGTTAATGATGTCTAATTTAGCTAATTATGCATGATTAAGAAAGCACACAATCTAAATAAGGTCACACAGCTGACTTTTCTGGTCGTTTGAAGATCATTTGCTCTCAAAATGTCACCACAGAACTCATTTTTATCTATGTGCATGCTTTTTGTACATTTTATATTACAACTGAAGTCACACCACAAAGCTGAGAGATATTTTCATAGACCTTTGTGACAGGATTGTGTCAAGGCACCAGTTTCAAGAAGGGTGTAAAAAAGAAGAGCAACAGCCTTCATTTACCCACAGGCTTCCTATGTATGGCTGCCCAGCAAGACCAACCAGTCAAGGATGAAGACAGTTGGTCAAACAGGTTATCGAGAGGCCAGAGGCCACAACAAATTAAGCCCCGAGTTTCTTGGAAGAGATGGGATAACATCATAGGAGGACAACTATAGGTACATCACCTCAGTAATCAAGTTCTTATGGGTGGTCAGACACAAGCGCGACTATCAGGCACATAAAAGCTTGCTGTCCGAAAGGAATTTGCCAAAGACACCTGAATGTGTCTTTGGCAAAGACACATTCAGACCACAAAGCAAAATCCTGCAAAATGGACCCTGATCTGGCCATAATTTCCAAGAGTGCCCATTAAGGAAAAACAGTTTCTGAATACAATCTTAGGTACACCATTTTTGCCGGTAAACATGGTGACACTTTGTTGGGATGTTGTTCCAAAAAATAATATTATAAAACTGTGAAAGCCCATGGGGTGGCCCAGTAAATTTGGACCTCTAAACCAGCAGAGTATCTAATAAGGCCTAATAAATTGCTGCATGTTGACACACCCAGTCCAGAATAGTTTAGTTTTTATTCTGCCAAAAGAAATGGGGGAAAAAAACCTCTGAAAGAAACAAAATTACATTTATAGTACTACAGAAAGGAAGCCATGAGAATGCCAATGGAGCCAAGGATGCTTTCATAAAGTAGTAAATGTAGAGTCTGAAATCTCTTAATGTGATATTTCAGGTCTAAACTTTGGATAAAGCTAATTCAGTTTAAATCCTACCATTAATTGTTTGGGGATCATTCAGATAGAAAAAAAAGAACTGGATAGATTGTAAATTAAACTTAATTTATAAAATGAGAAAAACTTGAATGGATGTACAGTAAATAGATGTACAGTGGGTACAGAAAGTATTCAGACCGTTTTAAACTTTTCACTCTTTGTTTCATTGCAGCCATTTGCCAAAATCAAAAAGTTAATCTTGTTTCTCATTAATGCAAACTCAGCACCCCATCTTGACGGAAAAAAACAGAAATGTGAAAATTTTTGCAAATTAATTAAAAAATAAAATCTGAAATATTACATGGTCCTAAGTATTCAGACCCTTTGCTCAGTACTACGTAGAAGCACCCTTTTGAGCTAGTACAGCCATGAGTCTTCTTGGAAACGATGCAACAAGTTTTTCACATCTGGATTTGGGGATCTTCTGCTATTCTTCCTTGCATATCCTCTGTCAGGTTGGATGGTGAATTCTGGTGGACAGCCATTTTCAGGTCTCTCCAGAGATGCACAGTTGGGTTTAAGTCAGGGCTCTGGCTGGGCCAGTCAAGAATGGTCCCAGAGTTGTTCTGAAGCCGCTCCTTTGTTATTTTAGCTGTGTGCTGAGGGTCATTGTCTTGTTGGAAGGTGAATCTTCGACCCAGTCTGAGGTCCTGGACACTCTGGAAGAGGTTTTCTTCCAGGATCTCTCTGTACTTTGCCACATTAATCTTTCCTTCAATTGCAACCAGTTGTCCTGTCCCTGCAGCTGAAAAAACACGGCCATAGCATGTAGTGATGCACCGATCAGGATTTTGGGGGCCGATCACCGATCACCAAAAGCAGTGTCTGCCGATCCCGATATTGCCGATCACCGATCACAGCACCAAATCCATAAATTCTCCAATATTGTTGTCTCATGTACATATCATCGACATGTTATTAAGTATAACAATTAGGAGATGGGAAATTATCATGAATTGACCTGTTTTATTGAGCATGCAGTCCTGCATCGGGACGTCATTATAAGCAAATTAAACCCCGTCAGGACTAGAGATCATCAACCCGCCGTTTGGAAACTGGGACTGGATGCAGATCATAGTTTATCCTCCACTGTCTTCGTGGAGTGAAGAGATTCACTGAAGTCTCCTCTGTATTTCCCGCGCCTGCTGCGCTGTAGTTACTGTAAACGTGATCGGATCAGCTTGCTTGGATCTATTTTGAGGACTCCAATCAAAACTGATAGGGGCACTATCGGCCGATTGTGATTGGTTGCAGATCGATTGGTGCATCTCTAATAGCATGATGCTGCCACCACCATGTTTCACTGTTGGGATTGCATTGGGCAGGTGATGAGCAGTGCCTGGTTTTTTCCACACATACCGCTTAGAATTAACTCCAAAAAGTTCAATCTTGGTCTCATCAGATCAGAGAACTGTACTGTATCTCTCACAGTCTGGGAGTCCTTCATATGTTTTTTGGCATACTGTATGCGGGTTTTCATATGTCTTGCACTGAGCAGAGGCTTCTGTCGGGCCACTCTGCCATAAAGCCCTGAGTGGTGGAGGGCTGCAGTGATAGTTGATTTTGTGGAACTTTCTCCCATCTCACTACTACATCTATGGAGCTCTTTCTACATTTCTGTTTTTTCTGTCAAGATGCAGTGCTGAGTGTACATTAATGAGAAATAAAATTAACATTTTTGATTTTAGCAAATGGCTGCAATGAAAGTGTAAAAAGTTAAAAGGGGTCTGAATACTTTCCGTACCTACTGTATGTTAGATTCATACTGTTAGGCAAGATTTTTATAGTTAGCTAGGGTAAAAAATAAATTTAAAAGGTTTTGTAGTCGTCTTGACTGGCACCACATCATACATTTTTTTTCCTTCCTTTTTTATAAACACATAATATGCTAGCCCTTGGAATACTATAATAAAAGGGTACACTTCTGCTGTAATCTAGTCCAAAATTTGTTTAAAAAAAAATTACATCCTTTGTTTGAGAAGATTTATCCCTGAAATAAACCACTAACTTCAAGCAGCAGATTTCTTTTAAAACTGTTTTGTCTTCTACTGTATGAGGCAGATTCTCAGACACGACACAAAAAAAGGTTGGCAATGAAAAACAAATACATAAATGTCCTTTCTAAAGAAAGTTGATAGGTTTAACACTTACAAACACAATTACTGAAAACAAATGGGCTAAGAGGAGGAGAGCATTGCTTTTAATCGATAGACAGGAAATGTATAGTGTTTGCAGAAAATTTTAAAAAGAAAATTAGTATTTTTGTGTGCATACTGATGTATCTGAAATAGTCTGACAGTAAGAAGACAAGGCATAATCAAAGCTGAAACCAAACAGATCTTTGAAATATTCTCTTCCATTACAGACTTGATGACACTGAGAAACACTGAAGTAAATGAGAAGTTTATGACCCATATCATTTCATTTTCCAGCCAGGCATTTTAAAGTAGACAAT
The DNA here is from genome assembly GCA_023101725.1 of Atherinomorus stipes. Lineage (NCBI taxonomy): Eukaryota > Metazoa > Chordata > Actinopteri > Atheriniformes > Atherinidae > Atherinomorus > Atherinomorus stipes. The sequence goes on along the minus strand of JALJCO010006373.1, from coordinate 56,404 downwards.
GGAAACGCAGATGCAATCTGTGACAGGATTCCCTCTGTAACTACAGTCAACTGCACTTTTTGACACTTTAGAAATGGCATGTGCTGCCTGGTGCTTGCAGAATGAAGGAGATCTACAGCTGCATGCTGCTCGGCAACTACAGGGTGTTGTCAAATAATATCAACTGAAAACACACCTTTTGAAAATTTCACCCTCATCTCACAGTCATGATTATGGGGTCCGAACTAGTGTCATTACATAGCTTAACATGACTTATGGAGACCGTCAGCTCCATTTAAACATGAAAACTCTAACAGCATGACGCATACTAATCCCAAGACAACAGTCCCAGTATCAATCAATTCTAGTAATGAAAAATTGTACAAAAGTGTATAAAAATGATCTTTTTTGTGTGTTTAACTGATTAATGTTAGCAAGAGGATTTAAGTTTTCCTTTGTTAGGTTTAATATTGGCAGGCAAAAACAGATTTACAGAGCAGTCCTGACAGTTTTATTAAAATACTGTTCAACAAGTATGTTTGGGTGAGTGTGTGTTGCACACTAAGGGCAGTGCAGCACTCAATGTTCCACTTGCTGGCAGCATAGTTTTGTGTAAAATAAAATTAGGGCAGTCAATCTCTTTTCTTAAGCTTCATAATATCAACATAAATCTTAGTTTATAACAGAAAACTTTATATAATGATCCATTACTGTATTTGTTGGTGCACAATGCCACAGCCTGTTTAGTGTGTCCAGAAATACAGTGTAAAGAAAGCTTGAACACAACTACTGACAAAGATTCATAAGCGAAGGCTCAAAATGGGCCAAGAAATAACAGAGGACAAATGAAATAAGAGGGATTCTGGGTGGAGCAGACAGATGGACTTGTGCAGGTTCACTAATGGATAGAGAGCACATTTCAAATCAGGCTTCAGTGAAGTGGAAGAGGAGGACTGCTGTGGGCTGCTGTCCTTAAGGATGACCCAGTTGAACCTTTTCAGCTTGAAGAATGACTCAAAATCACCTTCAACACCTCCTGCTGGTATCTGGCAGTTACCTTCTTGAAGCAGTGGTGCCAGAGGAAATCTGCAGCATTCAAAAAGGGCTGTGATTTTTATGCAGTACGAAACTCCACAACATAAGCTTAGCATGATACATCAACATTGGTTTCAATAGCAGAGTCTATAATAATGGCTTGTTTTCATTCTACACAAAGTCTTTTAAAAAAGAAGACAACATATCTTTTTAAAGAACATTTGTGAGGGAAACTGTATTTTGAAGGGCCATGCCAAGGGTGTGTCTTTTCTGGTTTATGAATGCACCTGAAAAGGGAAAGTATATTTCTAAGCAATAACACTTCGATACAAAACAGTGGTTAGTTTTTTTTCCCTAATTTATCTGTCTATTGTTACTTAATAGTAAACTTTACTTACTATACAATAAATTCCCCTGACAGGGACCCAAGCAGTGTTTCATTGTTCAATATTGATGTTTGGGCTTCAATATTTTAGGTTGATTAAGAGCATTTCCTTTATTTAACAGTAACAGTTGGTGATTGGCTTGTTGATGTTCCATGAGTATAACAATCAGTTTTATTTTTGTCTTAGATAAGAGTAACTTATTTCATAACCCAATGGAGTAAAATACATATTTGAAATGGTTCAAAAACATATTTTTTGTAGTTAGAAAAAAATCTGTGGAGATGCTGTTAGAATATAGAGAGCCTTAAATTAATTTGAACCTTCACAGCACATGCTTTACTGTAAATGTAATGGAAAGAGGAACTTGTGCACATATTTCACTTACATTAATGTGGGTCTGTCTTGCAGGTTTTGTTGAATAATAACATTGATGCTCACATTTCCTGAATTTTAGAAATAAAATTCTTTTATATTCAAGCCATACTATTAAAACTGTCAACAAAAAAAAAAAAAACTGTTAGTGTTACTACAAAGCACACAAAATATTTTGTTTATGTTGTGGCAGCAGTGGCTCAGGTGGTCGTCCAATGATCAAATGTTCGGCGGTTCAAACCCTGCTCCCCTAGTCAACTGTTGTAATGTCCTTGGGAAGACACTTAGGCCCAATCTCTATTCTCCCTCTAAGCCCTTCCCCTCTATTTTGCATGTTCACATGGAGGGGTAGGGGTGTCTTAATCCTGTTAGGATAGAGGGGTAGGGGTAAGTGGTCGAGGTATATACCTCAAATGAAGGGTTTTCAGATGCAAACTTAAAATGAAGGGATATGACAAATTTGCAAATCACCGGCAAGATGGTTGCTACAGAGTCCAAAAAAATCCACATATGTGAATATTTTCTATATAGATAAAGTTTTCAAATGTATAAAAACTGTTGTATTGTCTAATTCAGGGGTGGGCAACTTCAGTCCTCAAGGACTGGCATCCTGCAGGTATTAGGAGTTCTCCTGTGGCAACACACCTTGTGACTTGTGCAGAGCTTGAAGCTCTGAACATTTACCCAGAGATTGAAGTCAGGTGTATTGCAGCAGGGAAACTCCAAATACCTGCAGGATACCGGCCCTTGAGGACCGGAGTTGCCCATTCCTGGTCTAGTTTAATGGTGTTTAAATGTCTAATGGTTATTTTCATTGTAAAATGCACATGAAAAAACCAGCAGTGCTCCTTAGGCAGCCCTAATAATCTACAGTGGCAGTGTTATCAACAGCAACTACAACAGCAGCAACATCGCTGCTGGTCTTCCATTTCATGTAGAGCATCATGGGGTACAACGCAAGCAGGAATATCATGCACAAACTGGGCTTAACGTTAACATTAGCCTGGTAACGTTAATCCCAAGCTGTAGAAGGCTTGATTTCTTGAGATTTCCGGTGACAGCTCAGCGCGCATCTGCTTATATACAAGCTGGCAGGGATCACGAGAGTCTGCACTGATGCAGACTCGCTGATTAAGGGCTGAACTGTCCACTCCCCCTTCACTCTACATTGTTTGGGACAGCCCTTAATATGCCGGAGCCTCTGGGGAACGTGCAAATGGAGGGGTAGTGTGTAGGGGTACTGTAGTATTTAGGGGCCGGTTTGGGCCCAAGTGTACCAATCAGCCTATGAAGTTCTGCACAAACTCACTAATTTGTGTCAGGTGTGTTGGGGCAATGAGGCCTAGAAAAGCTGCATGATTATGGCCCTCAACTGGAGATGACCACTGTTGATATAATATCAAAATAATGCGTAGAGTGCAAGTGACTAAATGGTGTTGGAGTAAAAGTTATTGGATAATTTTAGGATAAAGTGATAAAATTGGAAAGGTTTAAATCGTTACAAAAACTCCGATACTTCAAAACAAGATTCAGTCTCACTTTAACATGAAATACACAAGTTTATTGAATATTAATAATTTGTGTGAATTTAACTACATTTTTAAAGTTGCTGCCGAATCAAATCAACTGTGTGCAACCACTGTCCACTATTAAATTAAATAAATCCAACAGGGTTTTTTTTTTCAGTGTAAGTCTAATCCATTATCAATATCATTGTTGTTGCCTTTAAGTTCAGGTGAACTCTCAAATCAAATTAAATCAAGTTATAAAAACAAAGCTATCTGTAAAAACGTAACTTATATTTGACTTTTTTGGGGAGGGCTAAAAAAACAAAGAGCCAGCAGGGCTTATATTAAGAGCAAGTCAATGTTTAAATGGAGCCTTTTCATCAGACATGTTCAAGGAAAGAAAAGTCAAATCCTTCTTGACATAACATTACAGTCTTAACCAGCAGTCTCAACAGAGCTATGCATCACTTAAATATAAGCCTGTCACACATCAACATATGGAGAGAAGCTTTCAGGGGACTTCACCACTCAGCAAAGTGCCATGACCTTCCTGGCCAAGGTTAAAACAGCAGCAAGGACTCAAAATAATCTATGTATGGAGCACAAACCGCACGTTATAGCAACAGGCAGAATAGCATGGCTGAGATGGGTTTTTTTTTTGTTTGTTTGTTTGTTTCAGCAGAGAAACACTAATACCATACATTGGCTTAGACATCCATTTAACTTTACTTAACTTTAACTTTACAGAACTACCCTACAGTATCCCATTATTTATAACATTTTGTCAACCTCATAAAGACACTAATGCCATCAATGAGCCAGTTGCCCAAAAGCAAAAACCTAATACAGGACATTTCCGTTCACAATCAATCTTATTTGTTTTCAAAACCAAACCTCTTAAAAGCAAATAGATGCACTGATCAGATTTTGTGACCACATTCACAAAACTCTACCATACAAATAAAGTCAAAATGGAAAAAGGCCTTATGGTACAATGCAAGGAGGCTTAAGAGTAACATGTCTCTTATATGTTCTCTTATGTCAGTAAGACAATGCCAAACCATGTTTTGCTAATACTACAGGAAAATGTCTTCAGTAAATGAGTTTGCTACTCAAACTAAACTGCCTGCAGTCCAGATCTGTCACCTACTGAAAAGGTATATTGTAAAAAGTATGAAAAAGGAGGCCCAAAACTATTAGGAAGCTGAAATTGTATGAACATTTCACTTTACTATACGTCCCCAAGACTCTTGCACTTAACATATCTGTGGGCTGGCAAATTAAGCACATATAAAATAGAAAGTAAAATGATGTAAGCATTGTAAATATTAAACAAAAAATACAGCATCTTTGTAATTAATTTCTTACAGTGTTAAATCCTCACATAATGCAATCCAGCTAAAACCCATATTTGGTTGGACCTTTTCTGTTGAAATAACATTGACTTGGACTGAGTAGGAAAAACAAGAAAACAAGTTTTTTTCTGTCACTTTCACACACACACACACACACACAGACCTAAACATACAGAAACTTGTCAACATCAGTACTTATTTATGCATTTCATGGGAGTATAAAATTCCAGTATGCTCGTGATGAAGTTATCAGTTTCTGTTTCACCTATGTCCCTCCTTTCAATGACACAGACAGAACAATGTTATTGTCACCCCCAGGGAGTTGCAAGGTGGTTTGTGGAAGCAGTTGTTAAAACAACAAAGTTCTTTCCACAAATGTGTACCGAGGCTGCGGGACAGCATCCCTTCTTTGTGGCTCGGTGAAGATCCAATGAGGCACATCTTATGCAGATGTGCCTTTTGTTTACTTTTGCCGGGTATGATAGCAAGTATGACTTCCAAATAAAGCAGTCAGTGATCCTGAGCAAACCATACTTCAGCAGCTAAAGGGGAAATATTTTTCCACTAATAGCCTCGTCTCAAAGCTGGCCTCTGGCAAGCCATTCAGTATTAAGAGGACAGTAAGGGTGAAACAAAAGGTCTAGTTTCTGTCTAACCTCACTGCGCTAACCTTCATCGTTTATTTGTCCTGGCTAACAGGAGAATGCAATACTTCACTTCGCATTGAGCCATGGGACCAGACTGTGTTTAACATGCATGCAGAGCAGCAGATCCAACTCACATTAACATATTAATAACAAAACAGCAGCCGATTCAATACATACTAATGTTAAATCTGATTTTTTTAACAATGCACCAACACAATGCATCATCACTGTGGGAAATGTAATGCTAGGTTTTAATGAGAGGTTTTTTCATGCACTGAGACATGTATTAAAACCCATCCAAGCTGTCAATAAAAGCTTCAATTAAATCTCCCATGTCTGTAATCAAATGTCATGTCACTCAAATCAGTTACAGTAGCTTACTAACAAACCTGTTGAAACACTACAGACATTTGAAGTGAACTTCTTACAGAGAACTTAAAGGGATATTGTGTAAGTTCTCCTGTTATCTATTCACAAAAATTGATAATTTCATTCAAAAGTGTTTTTCCTTTAATCAGTAATCACTCTCATCAACAAACTAAGGTGCTCCTGTAAGCTCTGAATTTGCCGTTCGTATCATTCATATATACATCGAACAGGTTGGCTTGGTGGTGGCTACCATGTCATGTTGCCATGTTTTTACGTTCAGTAGAAGCGTGACAGTAGGAAACCACAGAAACTCACCGGAGACACCAGAGTTGTCAGCTCAGTTCGAGGTAATGTTTTTGAAAAGTCACTGCGGTGCAGTGAAGAGGAACCAGTGTTACACTGATGCTGGGTTCACGTACAGTCGTGCAGACGGCCGTCAGTAACAAACCAGATGTAATAATCACAGAAGCCGAGAGACAAACGGTAAAACGGGTCAGGAAAAACAATACGACATCGCCATGACAACATATCAGATGTGGATTGAAGTCACTGTAACTGACAGACCACGTCTTGAGAGGCTTGTTAATGCCCTTACAGGCAGCGGCTGTCGCCCCTCTGCCCGGTTCACGCGAACGCAGCATGAAAAGTACGAGGGAGCTGCTCGTGATATACAATTGTTACACAATGTCCCTTTAATATTTAATGATGCATCCTTGAAAATGAACAGAATTTGAATATTGCCTTTTATTTTAAACTATAGAAAGCAAAAAAAGTAAGTTGAAGATCGCTTTTTCTTTAATCCTTTGCAAGAGTTAAATGTTTTTTTGTTTGTTTGTTTTTTTAATCTGGTGCTTTTTGGTTATTTTCTTTTGGCCACAGTAATATATTTGTGTGAAAATCATTTTAATGGTGATGCAATTAAATGTGTGTCTGTTTGCACACGTGGGTATATGGTTCCAGAAACTGTATAAGCAACTTCTGTTATCTATGCACTGCACCTCTCAAGTGCCTTTTAAAACTTCTCCCCTTTGGGACATGTGCATTGCTGGCATCACAAGTCTGTTCAAGGTATATTAGGTAGATTACAGCTTTATTCATGCATCTCCATGAGTGCTTTCAGATGTTTTACTGCACTTAGAGCAATGATTGCACTTCTTAACTCTAGAATAACACATTTTTTTTCACCTGATCCTGCCTTGTTTTTACTCTTTGCTGTGTGTTGCTTGTGTCACTATAGAAAAGCTGCATCTGCAGCTTGACACAAAACATGGTAGATCTGCAATGTTTTTTTCTTTTTTTGTCTGTACAGTTAGCTCAGGCACTGGTCAGAAAAACTGCTAAGGCTCTGTAAATAAGTCACACAGAAAAATGATCTAATTGATGATCCAATCTGTGGTTCCCATCCCAAACACATCTTTTTCGTTATGCATTCCAAGTCCTTAATGTGTTGATGTTGATTAGAAGTGATTAAAAAAAAAAGAAAAAAAAAAAGAAACATAATTCTTATCATTTAAGATTCAGATTTGAACTGAAACTCTTAAAAAGGGGGGAAAAAAAACAAGTTTCGTCTTTATAGCAAAGCTGATTATTTTCATGCCTTTTCATGCTTCTTTGCAGCATAAAGCATTGATGCTAAAAACTGCAGTGTGAGAATCAACTGCTACTAAAGTTAGCACTCAGAGCAAATAAGCAAAGGAATCTCGGAAAAATAGTTTGTGCAGAGGCGCTTCCTGGATTGACCAGTTCCTCTCCGAGATGGTCTTATGTTATGATAGCGTAGAAAAGACTAAATGTTACAAAAAACTCCCAGGGACTCTCCTCTGGAAGTGACTAAAGTGCCTTTAGTTACTTTTAAAGGAGAGTACCTTGGAGATTTGTGATATCTTAGCAAAAGATCAGCTGGAAACCTAAATTTAAGGCTGCTTTGTGCCCGTTGCCCTTAAAATCAGTTTGCTTTTTAACAACCTTTTGTTCTACTATAATACAGGAGTTGAATTCACATAAAACAATCCCCATTTATATTCCTTTTCTTAGTTGAACAAAACAAGTCTGAAATTATGACTGAAGTAGCCAATATGAGACTACATGCCAACCCAACAGCTATGTTTTTGAGAATGTTGCTCTGTTTAAACTAAATTCTGATTTTGCATCTTCAATTTCATCAGACAAAATTGTCAGCAAAATTCTTTAAAGGTAATGCCTGTGCAGTGATTTGGGGTATATTTGTATGTAAAATGATCTTTTATAGATATAGTTAGGAGCAACAAATTGTCTCTAATGTTTTTTTCACAGTCCATAGCCTCCTACTGCACCACAAGGACAGTACTGAGCATGTGCAGCAGTTCACAGGCACTGCTGCCTTTGATGAAGTTGAGTACAGGCAAGGAGAAGTGTTCCCACAGCAGGAGAGACCTCACTCTTGAAAGGCAACACTTGGGATGTTTGTTCTAAAAGTTGATGGGAATGTCACTTGTCTCTGTTTTGAGAAAAAGAGGGGGTCTGAAAAGCAGCTAAATCTTGCTAGAGAAAAAGGATATGTGGCATTATGCTGGGCAAAAAGTGTGAATTACTTCAGTCATGTACACAGATTAGACTAGAGATTATAGATGGGTTTCTGAGCAATGTCACAGATAGGATGCGCGCGCAACCAGGGGGCAAGAAAACACAGAAAAAGCATTATTGAACTATGAGAAGACCTGTGTTTTACGTACAAGACTCAACTTTTAATGCAGATTAGGTCAAGATATGACGTGAAAGTGTTGGGGAATTGATTGCAAAAATCAAAACATTAATGCATGTAAACAGTTGAAAATGGTGAAAATAGGACAGTAGTTTTTTTTTTTTTCTTTTTTTTTTTTTTTTTTTTTTTTTTTTTTTTTTTTTTTTTTTTTTTTTTTTTTTTTTTTTTTTTTTTTTTTTTTTTTTTTTTTTTTTTTTTTTTTTTTTTTTTTTTTTTCTTTTTTTTTTTTTTTCTTTTTTTTTTTTTTTTTTCTTTTTTTTTTTTTTCCCTTCCGTCCTCAAAATTCTTTTCCTTAGCCTCTGTCCCCACTATTGTGTTGATGAGGCCATCAGCTGGGTTGGCGATGATGATGTCATCTGTGCGACAGAAGTCAGGAAAGTAAACAATGGAGAGTGAATTAGGCCGCCACAGTCAATGTGCTTTCTTATTGCACTTTTGTCCGTCCTCAAAATGGACAAATATTAGCGAGTGATTTTTGTGCGCACAGGGAACGCAGGCGACATGAATTTGTGACCGAAGCAGAGTTGATTTGATATGTTACATGAGACGCAATGGGCGTGATGTCACAACATACAGTATGTGAGACTTACTATAATCTAGTTTTGGGGGTGGTGTTTAGCTCAGTTGGTTGAGCAGCCACCCCATAAACAGGGGCTACAGTTCCTCAGCGCAGTTGGCCCCAGTTCAATTCCCGGTCCAGGTCCCTTTGCTGCATGTCTCTCCCCACTCTCTCTGCCCCCTTCCTGTTGCTATACACTGTCATATGAAGGCCACTAGAGCCCAAAAAATCCTTTAAAAAAAACTATAATCTAGTTTTGTAGTGTTGTGTACAGAATAGCTGCTTGAAATGATAACTTTTTTGGAATCAAAACCAATTTTGAATCAAGATTATCTATCTAAAGTGAACAAAAAATCTACATCGAATCAAGTCGTGTGCTATCTACAGTTATGTGGTGATAATGTTGAATGTGATGCATGAATCTGACAAAGTCTAGCAAGCTGCAACCAACAGTTTTTAGCTCAATGGAGAGTGCTCAAGTCTGAACAGGGCTTCATAGTCAATAATAATATTAAAAAGCTCTAATGAACTCATCTTTATATGAAATAAGTTATTTCATAATTTAAAAGAATACCATGGTTTTATACATACTGTAATGACCTTTCCCACACATAATATCTCTTACAGAAGTGTAGCAATTTTCAGATATAAACATTAAATATGAAGCAATCACAGCACAATTAACACCTGAAACAAAACCAGAGCAAGGTTAAAGAAATGTGTTCCAAGAGTTTATGTGTATTGAAAGACAGCATGTGTTTGCACAAACTAACTTGTGACTTGAGTTGTTTAAAGTGTCTGTTTATTCCCCAGCAAAGGTAGGCCACCTCCCAGAAGTATTCCTCAGTGTACCTGGCCGAAGAGACTCGCAGCATATGTGCTGTGCCATCTGTTGTGTCCCATGGTTCCCCCTGACACACCTTTTATGGATTCACAGTTGAAGCCACAGTCAGATCCTAACGAGATCAACTTGTGTCATGGCAGTTTCCTCTTCCATGTCAAACCAATCTTTCTGAAAAAGTCAGACCTCAAGACTCTGATGTGCAGTTATTTGAAAAAGAAAGTCCTCCTTGTTTCACAAGTGTTTCCACAGAGCATTGTTCCATAAATCTTGTAGTTCTTTTTCAATAAATAATGACATGCTGGAGTATGTCATGTTCATCTGCGGTTGCATTTACCTACTTACCAGACCTGGTGCACCAAATGTTTTTTCTTTTTTGTTTGTTTGTTTTGTTTTGTTTATAATGTCCTGATATATAAGGACATACAATTGCAAGATAGTGTAGTACTTTTTCTTCGATGTGGCATACACTATGCATGTTATCAGTCCATTAAATGCCCATTATGTGTTGAAATCACACCGAGTTCATTTAGAATTTTCATCTATGATCTCTCGTAGTCTTACAAGTAATGTAAAATTTAATCCAAACCACGACCTTTTCAAAAAGTTCTGTAAAAAGATCTTTCAAGAATCAGGTAAAGATGTCCAGTTGCCTTATATTAGAGCAGTCAGGATTACCATGACCTGGAAAACTTGAGAATTAGCACTGGTCCAGTGACTCTCCCTCTGGAGGCAGTGACTAACATTTGTGGACACTCAGTAGCGAGAAGATGTCAACATATCGGACGAAAGCACAACTTTCTGTTTTGTGTTCTAACCTTTTTTCTTATCTTTAAGTAAAATAATTCTCAGTGGGTATGGAAAGTATTCAGACCCCTTTAAACTTTTCACACTTTGTTTCATTGCAGCCATTTGCCAAAATCAAAAAAGTTCTTTTTATTTCTCATTAATGTACACTCAGCACCCCGTCTTGACAGAAAAAATCAGAAATGAAGGAATTTTTTCAAATTTATTAAAAAAACAAAAACTGAGAAATCACATGGTAATAAGTATTAAGACCCTTTGCTCAGTGCTGAGTAGAAGCACCCTTTTGAGCAGGAACAGCCATGAGTCTTCTTAGGAATGATGAAGCAAGTTTTTCACACCTGGATTTGGCAAAAGTTCCTGCAGTTACAATGACCGACAAGGGCACCACCATACATCCAATCCATACAGGAAGTCTCAAGCGGAAGTTAGTTAAACACCGCCAAGAGTAACTATCTGCGGCTTGCAACCAGATGCATGTGGTGTAGTCGGGTGTTTAGGGTTAGGAGAAGGGTCAGGGTTAGGGTTATATTTTAGTAAATTACATGGAGAAGGCACTTTCGCTTGGGACTTCCGGCTTGGATTGGATATATGGCGACGTATTGTGACTGCAGTTGGGTCCCTCTCGGATTTGGAGTTTTTCTGCCATTCTTCCTTGCAGATTCTCTCCAGTTCTGTCAGGTTGGATGGTGAACGTTGGTGGACAGCCATTTTCAGGTCTCTCGAGAGATGCTCAATTGGGCTTAAGTCAGGGCTCTGGCTGGGCCAGTCAAGAATGGTCCCAGAGTTGTTCTGAAGCCACTCCTTTGTTATCCCTCTATGGCATGGTGTTGCACTCAGGCAACAAACCACTATTTTGGCCACACACTACCCCTTTAAATTTTTTAAAGTAAAACATCACATTACAAGTCTGATGATAAGTCTGTGACCAATTAAATTTGAGCTGGGTGTGGCTTTGACCCTTCGTTTTGTGGTGAAACAGTCCTTTTTGGGACCACAGCCAACTTGCCCACTGCTTGCATAAGTTAAGATATATTTAACTTTTTAGCATGTTCAAATTTACAAAACTTTGTATAAATAATATCTGTGATGTGCATGAATAAGTGCAGAAGCATATTTGATTGAGTGAAGACTCTTTTTGTATACTATATATACTAAAATGGCAGTTTTTCATTCGTTGCCCCAGGGCAACATTGTGCAGTTAGACCACTCTTGCGTGAACTATAACATTCTCATGGATGGAGATGTGTAAGGATGCATAGTTATCAACATAATCAATTTTTTTGCGGCAATATCTTCTATTACTCACAGGAAATTGAAACACAAACATTTTATGGGTGTAAGGAACACAATTAAACGGTCAGGCTCATTCCTCAGACATATTCTAATTTTATGCTTACAGGTTGAAGACAATGAGTCGGTGGATGAAGAGGAAAATGAAGATGATGATGTCTTACAGCAGGGGTGTCCAAGTCCGGTCCTCAAGAGGTACTATCCTGCCACTTTTAGAACATACCCTCCCCAACACACCTGAATCAAATGGCTAATTCCCTCATGCACATGTGACTCAGCTCAGCAGAGGCTGGTAACGAGCATTCATTTGATTCAGGTGTGTTGGAGAAGGGATACAAGCAACCAAAATGTGCTGGATAGTAGCTCTGGGCCCGGTTGTTCAATTCTGGGTTATTTTAACCACTGGTTAACCCCTAACGGTTGGTTAATTCCTTAACCTGCCGTCAGCTAACCGACCATTAAATGTGCGTTGTTCAAAGCATGGTTAGTCATGCCGTCAGCTAACAGCACAACACATGGTTAGACCCAAGGGGTGATGATGATGATTGTGATGATGAAGGTTGGTTGAAAGAAAGAATGATATATGATGATGAGCCGGAGGAAGACCTGGTGTGGGGGGTGGGTTTTTTGTTCGTAAGTCCCCTTAGGGAACCCCCCCCAGTGGAACCCGGAAAGAAAGAAGGAAAGAAACAAGGAAAAAGAAAGGGGGAGACGATAAGATGTGGGAAAAGAAGGACAGCAGGAAGGAGAAGGGAGGCAGAGAAGAGGGGGGGAAAGACCGGGAGGGGGAGCAGATGGAGAAAGGCCGAAGGAAGCAGGCGGACGAGGCAAAAGGGAAGGTAGAGGAGATGCAACGAGAGGAAAGGGAGGGGGGGGGGGGGGTTGTGAGAGAGAGAAAAATTGATTTGGTGGGGGGGGGGAGTTTTTAGGTCTGTTTGGTTTTTAGTGAGTTTGAGGGGGGGTTGGTTGAGGCGTGGTCCTGCTCCTGAACCTATGTTAATGAATTAACCTCATTTAATGTTAACTGAGTTTTGAACAACAAAATAACCGCATTGTTAAAGTTAACAGTCAGTTAAATGTATTTAACGGCTGGTTAAAAAAATAACCGAGTTTTGGGCAACTGGGCCCTGGAGGATTGGACTGGGGGACCCCTGTCTAACAGGAGGATTGAACCTCATGAAGCAGTTGCTGGTGGGTGTGAAACAGAGGTGGGCGTCACATTTTTGGCACTTGGCTTTAGGTATACCTTTGCTTCCTCATACCTTGTATCTCCCTTTCTTTTTAGCCATGACCATCCAGTGGGCTGTGGCGTCCAGACGCACATCAGGGACCAGAATAGGTGTAGTGTTATAGGTGTAGTGAGTCCTCTCAAGGACTCACTACACCTATAACACTACACCAGTCCTCCTCTATAAATGCATATAGTGGTACACCTAAAGCCAAGTGCCAAAATTGTGACGCCCACCTTGTTTCACATCCACCAGCAATTCTGGTCCTCAAAGGCTGGCATCCTACAGATATTAGGACTGTGGCAACACACCTTGTGACTTGTGTAGAGCTTCACATCAAGTGCTGAACAATTACCTATTGATTAGAGTCAGGTGTGCTGCAGCAGGGATATTTCTAATACACGACAGGTTTTCCGATTGATATATCATAAGGACCCCCGTAAGCTCTCAAAACTAGGGTGGAATATTTCCCCCATAAAATAAAATTTCATGCCATAGAGGGTTAATTTAGCTGTGTGCTTAGGGTAATTGTCTTGTTGGAAGGTGAACCTTCGGCCCAGTCTGAGGTCCTGAGCTCTCTGGAAGAGGTTTTCTTCCAGGATCTCTTTGTTCTTGGCTGTATTCATTTTCCCTTCAACTGCAACCAGTCGAGGGGTTTCAATGTCTACACGTGTAAACGGGTACACGGATGATAAATTATAACCATTTAGAAAAAAATCAATCACGGTACACGTCATTTTTCCCTCCTCCTCAAACTCCATCAAAGTTTAAAAAAAGGGAAAAAAAAAAAAAAAATTTTATGCTACCATCCCATAACGTTCCTTCTGCACTTTCAATCTTCGAAATTCCACCTGTAGGGCTTAGCTCATGTCCAACATAACAAGGCAATATTATTTGTGTGTGATGCCGGGTTTCCCCCCAAAAGCTGGAGTCTTTTCCGTTTTTAGTGTTTTCTCCCACAATAAGCATCAAACCCAGATCCCTCATACAATTTTAACACCGTTTGTGGGCAGTGGATGATGAATATTTGATGTGCAGGACTTCGGGACTATGACAGACATCATAAATGAGAAGGATCCCACCTGATATTCTTCATAAAGCTCATTTGTCCATAACGATCCATCGAGTAGCCTCATTGTTGCTAAAGCCGCAGTGTTCAAAGTGTGTGGAAAAAGTGACTTGTAGCCCGGAATTTACGGTATATATTTGTGTTTTCAGCTACCTCTAACTCAGTCCCACTTTATTTTACTTGGGATTTTCATTAACTGTCCTTTGATGTTAAATTAGCTCAACAAGATGCTCCAATTTACTGTTTTACTTGTGAGCCAGTTAAATACAATTGACAGTTTTTAAATCTTTGGTTTATTTTTTCAGCTCAATTGAGGCATGAGTCTAACACAAATACAGTAATAAACACTCAGGCCTGACCATTGCTAACCCATTTTAAGACCGACAGCAGGTTCTAGTTCCAGTCAATCAAAGCTACGACTGCATCTTATGCTCATCTTTAAAGTGTGGTGGGTCAGCTGCCTTTTGTGTAAATGTGGTCACTTAAGCCACAGCTTTGAATCCACAACATCAACACAAACAAAGCAAAATATGCTGTTACAAGCAGATTAATGCCCTCTTGTGATGTCTCGGGAGGTTTGGATCAATAGGCTAACTGTGAGGGAGTGTACAAATGCATAAAAGGAATAATTAATGAATTGGTTTAAATGCAAGTGGGTGGATAGTGCATGAATAAATTAATATGGAATATCTTATTTTCTGACATCATGAACACCTCATGTGGAAACAACACTCTGTATGGGGCTTATTGGAACTGAACCTTGAAAGACTAACTAAGCTCACTTGTTTCCCAAACTAATTAAAACTGAATCAATAGGTATGAGTTAAAGTTTGCACTGAATTACTATTTTAACACCACAGCAAAAGCCAAAGGTGTACTTTTAACTTTGCACATCCAGTGTCTGAAGCATATAGGGATTTAACTGAATGCTAATGCAGGTTGATGCCATATGCATTCAGAAATCCAAGGCATATGTAATTTGAATTTAATGTGTATTCACTGTGTCTACTTCTTTCCTCATTCTCCGTAGCTCACTGGAACATTCCTTCTAAGTGATGGATAATCAAATGGACAAGAAAGCCTTGAGTAAAAAATGAATTTACAGTATATACCCATATACCTGCATTCAATTTAAGCTCATCCTCACAGAAATTTTTAAAATGGTACCTGATAGAAATCTGTTACTTGCGTTGTTGCAGACAACAACAACAAAAAAATGTTATGCACTAACAGGAACAATAAATCACTGCATCAATATAATGCTGATGTGAAGTTGCCATTGTGTACTAAAGCCATTGTAGTGTATAAAGAATCTGAAGCTAGGATTTAAAGTGCCACTGTCTGTAAGCAGGAATGCCAAAAATTTAAATAAGCATATTTTTTAAGACCACAATATTTTGTAGAAGCATCTGTAACCCCGGCTTTACACCAGGTCCATGAGCGCGACGCTGTGCTGCGCTGCACCGTGCGTACCAAATCGCGCCTCATGTAGTCAATGGTTTGAAATATATCGAGCACGCTGCAGCGCCTGAGTGGTTCGTTGCTGGTCCGGCATGTCGCACCACTGCCCTAAAGATATGCGCCAGCTCTATTTTTGACGTTGCACGCACCGACACCGACACCGACACCGACACCGACAATTTTTAGAAGTTCAGATTGGATCAGACAGGAAATCAGACGCAGGATTCAGCGTAAAACATCCGGTAACTTCCTTAACAAAAGGCACTGTGCAGATTTTAAACTGCTGAACATGACAGCATCTCTGTGTTCACAAGGTTTCAGTGAAATAAGAAACCATGACACACAAACGTGGACAAAATTAACCATTTGGATGAGAATCACGGGCGATCTTGCAATCCCTCCCGTGATTCCGTGATGTCACGAATCTAGCAATAGCTGGTGCGCTTGCGGGCTGACAGTGCATGGTAAATGCTCGCGCCGTGGAGGTCAGAGCAAAGCCGTTGCGCTACGCAACGCTGTGCTCACAGACCCGGTGTAAAGTGTAAAGGGTAAGTGTTCAACGAGGCGGCTGTAGCTCAGGTGGAAGAGCAGCTGTCTTTAACCGGAGGATCGTTAGATTGATTCCAGGCTTTCTCAGGTAACATGCCGAAGTGTCCTTGAGCAAGACACTAAACCCCACATTGCCTCTCAATGTACATATCAGGGTATGAATGTGTGCCTGATGGGGGGATTGTGACATGAAATTTAAAGCACTTTAAGGTCATCTTATGACTAAAAAAGTACTATATAAATACAGACCATTTAATGAGTTATACTTTCACTTCAGACAATCGAGCTGGGTTGCTTCCACCCCAGGCATTAATAAGAACTACCTTTGCCAAGGGCTCGAAATTTTCTCGAAGAAATTAAATTTTATTTTTTCACCTACAGTCTGGCTGCTCAGCTCATTCTGTATGTTGGCCTGTCTTTAACCAAGCATCTTTAGAGCCAAAGCCAGACTAATTCATTTTAGCTTAAAACTGAACAGAAAGGACAATCTGCATTGTCTTCATGATGACAGGATTTAATTTCAACACACATCATCCTCAGTGTTGATCATAATCTAGGACTGAAATGTTCACTATTTTTTGCATTTTTTTCTTTGTGCACTTTAGCATTATGTAAACCAGTCCATTTTTGCATCTAACTGTGTCCATATCATTCAGTGTGTGGGCCTCTCTTCTTCTTTTTCATCCTATTTGCTAACCTTGTGGGCCCTGCACCTGCCAACACTCCTGCATTGCCAGTAAGAATGCAAAACATTTTTTCAGACTTCTTAATATATATCATAAAATGAGCAATTATGGAAGTTGGACTTATTTCATGATGACCTGGTTATCTGTGGAGGCTGAAATGCTGTTTAATAAGTTTCACCTGATGTTTCCATTAAAAAAAAGAACAAAGTAATGAGTCTTAAAGAAGTGCTGTTTTATTTTTTTTTATTTAAAAGTGCTCTTTTGAGCATATTAATGAATCATGCTGGTGTAAGCTTTTTCTTTTCTAATGGTCCACACACACTCACAAAGATTTGAATTATGTAACTTCTTCACAAATTGCCATGAGGCACAGTTGTCAATGTGTGCGAATGGCCGCACCGACTTTTAAATCTATGTATTCCACACACAGACTTAAAATTCCACTATCTGGACATTTTAATAATGTCTCCAGAGGGTTTTGTGTACAGAATAGCTAACTTGCTCAAGTTAGAACTCGCATCGATCAAAATTGAATGAACTTATTCCTAACATACTTTGGGTCGTGTCAGAAGTCAAAGTGAAAGCCGTGCCCATGATTTAAATGACTTGGAATGTGAAAATATAAAAAGGTATATCTGTCCTTGGGTGAATGAGGACAGGTTCAAGAGGAAATGAAATTTTACTGATATAAAATAGTCTACAATAAAGGCAGTGCAGTACAATGGTATGATGGTATTCTTCACCCTCAGGAGAATCAGCGTAAAGGGAAAAGGACAGGAATAAAGATCCTGGAACAGGTTCATGCTCCTAGCAAATGTATCATTCTTTTCATCCTGAATATGTCACAATACAGCACTTCAACAAAGCTGTGCAAGGCCATGTGGATGAAAACAGTCAAATGTTGGCTGAATGTTCATATTGAAATATTTTCTAAATATGCCATCAAAAAAAAAAGAAGGTAATATAAATGCATAAAAACTTTGTCAGTGCGTAAGAAACCTTTGAAGAGTTTTTGAAGATATTGCTATAAAATATCGCTAGCTCGAGTCCCGGCTGGGGAGGGGGTTTAAACAATTCCAAAAGCGGCCTTCCTGTGTGGGGTATGCATGTTCTCCCCGTGTACAGTATGCGTGGGTTCTCCCCGGGTACTGCGGCTTCCTCCCACCATCCAAAGACATGCATGTTAGGTTAATTGGTCACTCTAAATTGGGATACACTCCAGCAACCCCCCGCTTAACTGGTTAAGCGGAACAGAAAATGACTGAATGATGACATAACTGGCCACAAAAAATACGTTGTTTTTCTAAATGGACTTTTATTTCTTGCTGATAATTTCCTCCATAAAGTGACATTTAAACATGAAACTGCTTTTGAAGCTGTGCTTAATGCCTAGTCTTTGAATTCTCCAATGAATGTATTCCTTTTTTTTTTCCAGATAACCAGTTCGAGCTTTGGCTTTGTTATTAATCAAAATACAAACCTTTGCAATTCCATCCTGTCAAACCTCTGAAGACTTCCCCTTTTTTTCTAGCACACAACTTTGTGTACATACGATATTTGTATCTGGGAGATTGTAATGTGCATTTTTGTGCACTACCTTCTGATGTTTAACAAATAAGAATAAGAAAAAAGACACCACGCAACACAGAGTCCCACAAATATAAAACATGCAAAATACTCAATTTATCATTGACAAAAAGATTAATATACAACCCAAAAAAATACAGTATGTTTGACCTTGAGGGTAATAGCTGTAAAATATTTATGTGCCATATACCCTTGTAGAAGGTGCTCCAATATCATTACTGTTAAGATTAATGCATGGGTTTTCCTAACACCATGTGCTGCACATTTCAGACTGACGAGTGCAGCATAATCAGCATAGGTAGCACTATGTCTGCCTTTGATGCAGAGCATGTAATAAAAAGCCGAGTGGATGCATGTGAAGTCCAGTGTGGATATTCAATCTATGTGGGAAGCACGCCTAGAAGACCCCCCCCTTCCCTCTCCTTCTCCCTTCCTTACCCCCTGAGAATGAGAAGTGAGCAGACAGGCCACTCTCATCTGCATCAGTTTGCTAAGTGGAGCATGGCAAACGACTGCACTACAGGTAGCAGCTGGTGGCAGTTTAGAAGCCTGGACGGCCCTGAGACTTGCACTGATCATTAGCTTTCGCTCAGCATTTATGGTTTAGTATAGATGAACACTGCCTATTACACCTTATTACAGTGCAAATGCCCTCTGGACAGAAGGCTGGGTAACTGAGAGGGAGAGGACACAACTCAGCAGAACGATACATAGTTCCCCAAGGCAGCTTGCTGAAAACTACCACACTGAACTATCCTCAGGAGCAGTGTAAAGGCAAACATCCTCTCTAGTCACGCGTCATGCCAAGTCTGAGGCTCTCAACAAGACAGAGCTGGCAGATGAGTGTCTAAAGATAGATCCAACAGGGCATTTGAGGGGGCTTTGTTTCACGATTGCTAAGTTTTGACAAGCAGATGAGATGTTGGTGGGGGAGCACCAGCTACATGTCAGACAAGAGCCAAAAAATCTCATCCTTTTGTCAGTGGAAATCACAAACTGATCGTGAGGATTGTTTTCAAAAAGTGATGATCTGTTGATGTCTTGAACAGAGGAAAAAAATACTAGAAAATGTGTTAACAGTTCTCAAGAAAAAAAGGAATAAAGATAGTCACATATCAGGTGAGAGACATTTGCAGAAATGTCTGAACGATAACTCCAGTCACTCAATAAGCTTACACATACAGACGCCTCTTTGATGGTAGTACAATTTATGATATTTTATGCGCATTAATCCTCCGAACTACTTCCCACTTAAATTTCAGGAAATTAACTTTAAATCCAGTTTGAGCTTGATAACGTCAATGGTATAAATGTAATTAGGGTGAAAAAGATAATGAAATGGAAGTAACTGAAAAGCTTCTATTTTTAATCACAACAGGCATGGAGCATACAGTATTGAGTGGGTGACGGTGGAAAAAAAAACAGGATTAGTGATGACTGGAAATGTGTTGATGCCTCCTTACAGAAGGAGTGAAAACGCCCTTTCTCATTGGCTTCAGTTAGAATTTAACTGGGCAGTTAGTGACGGGAACTAATAGCTCAAAATAACATCTAATCAATCTTTTATTGACACGAGGAGACCTCAATCTTTTACATTTCAACAGACAGTTAAACCATTAAACTATCACAATGCCGTATCAGGAGAGCCTTCAATCCAATCCTTATTTTTCACAGATGATTTATCTTAAATGAATCTGACTAATATGAATTCTCCACAACTGCAAGCTTTATTCTACAGCAACCTTCATGGCAACAATTGTGTATAAATAAAACATGCACAATTTGGTCAACATAACTGCCTTTTGTGTGTGTGTGTCCGTTTTTATTCTTATTTCCATAAGCAAGCACAGAATGTCCTGCAAATGTGCTATGACAAAGCAAGCCTTGTCGCTTGAATAAATATAAACAAGTAATATAAGGGTAAAAATATCTGAATGAGCATACTGTGTGCAGTATTTATACACTATTAAATAACTGCTGAACTGCGGGCTATAGTCCCTTCTGGTTTAAAAATGCGTTGTTGACATTAAAACTTTCATAATAAGTGTTATCAGCAGAAGAGAGTTGGACTTAAACCCTGCTGGAGGCCACAAACAAACTTAACTAAAAGTTTGGGTCACAAAAAGGATTAGAGTTTAGAAATATTTATCCACAGAGTTCTTTCTGGTGTTAAGAAATGAGTAACCCTGCAGACATGTGTTCACCCCTTGCTAAAGAAACATTGAAAGTCATGTATATCTGAGAGCAGTGCATTTGTATATAAACTATAGTTTCCAGACTAGTTGCATATAAGAACTTTTGTTACAGCTCCTATAAGGTCCAGGAGGGAAAAATGTAAGTGACTGGAGATGTTCAGGTAGAATAATAGTGAATAATTAATACAATAATAAAACCAATTTTTACACTATGCAAACAAACAAAATTGAAGGCAGGTACAAACATTCTGTGCTTCTGACTCCCTTTGATGGCAAACTAACATTCATTATGCACATTTCTGGAGCTGTCGTTGTCCTGCAGCGGCCTGGAGCCCAGAAACCGTGCTTTAGGGCTGGGCAATATGCTGTATCAAGATTTTCAAACATATTGAGACTTTTTCAAATGCAATATAGAATGAGGTGATATCATTCATATCAAGACAACTTGTTTTGAGTTAAAATAACAGTGGCAGAGCTGCTGTGGTGTCCCACCTCCCCCTGTTTTTCCGTCAGCTTCTTACACAACTACGCCCCACCCTCTGCCAGCCTCCATGAAACAGCATCCTGCCCGCCCCCCCACCTGAGACTGCCTCAAACTCACGTGTGTCCTGTGCATAGCCTGTACATTAAAAGAAAGAAAACTATTTCTACTTATTTTGTTTATAGGAACATTAAATTGAATGTGCAGCTACTAAAATTTAGGTAAATTTTTTTCACGTGCTGCTGATCCTGAATGGAAGTACATTTATCTCTCAAGGTCTGTATATAGAATTGTTTCTTTGGTTACTTGATAAAACTATTATATTAAGATAACTATTATGTATCGTGATTCAGGCAAAAAATATTGAGATATAAATTTTGGTTTATATTGCCCTGCCATACACACTTAACAGCTCTGTGCTTCGGGGCATCATGTGACCGCAGCATTTTGCTTTATGACACCACGTCACACACCAGCAACAAGGGATGGTTACCGAAACCCGGTATCAAAATGGCCTCAAGGCCAAGTCCAACGGTCCACTTGGACCGATAAGCTTCAGCCTTATTGGTCCTCTTAAAGGCCCATTTAAGCTCAACGCAGAAGACGGATACGCAGACGGACGGAGAGTTTCGTCCATCATCTCCGTCGGTTCCGTACATAATTTAGTGCGTTTTCGAGGGGCTTGTTGGTCTGTCACTCGATGCAGAAGACAGAGCAATACCACCGGAAACCGTGGGGTCAGTGTTGAGCTGTGTAGCTGATATGCACGAACAAACCAGAGAAGACGAACAGGAACCAGAAGAAAACAGCATAAAAACAGCCGGTGCCAAACAGTCCAATAAAAGCACCTGAGAAAGAAGACGGCAAACAAACGGAGAGCATCTGTAGACATGGATGGAGCTTTTGAGGGGAGGCTGTGCGACTGTGTATGAAAATACACTCATATCTACGTTGCTGACACCAAGTGGTGTAAACTCACATCAAAACAGGGAAATTAACTATGAACTGAGCACTTCCGCCTCATGGACAAACTGATATATGAACCATCGAAGCGCAGAAGATGCATGGAAGTATGAAAACGGCGACGCAGAGCAACGCATGAACAGACATCGCCATTTACGTACGTAAGGGAACATAAATGGGCCTTAACCCTCATACCTCCCTAAGAAAAAGTTACGTTAAGCTTCTTAAGGGCACACACTGGCCAATGTCCATAAATGGCCTGTAAATATTATCTAAAAATGAAAAGTTGCCATTTTCTTTCATGGCTGTCATCACAGACATCTGGTATAACCATCAATATGAAAAAATCAATGAGTTCTAAAATTTTAACCCTTTAAATTCCACTTTGCATACACGCTGCTCCAACTTCCAAAAACTGAAAATGGGGTTAAAATAAATGTGATTAATGCAAGAAAAAAAAAATTTGTGCAGGATTATCAGAGCCCTGGAGTATTTAAAAAAGGTATAAAAATGTTTTTTAACGCATCTTTACTTTTTGTGTTACACTGTTTTTTTAAAAAAAAGTTACGTTAAGGGCACGGACTGGCCAATGGCCTGTAAATATTGTCTAAAAATTAAAAGTTGATTTTTTTTTTCATGGCTGTCATCACTGACTTCTGGCCTAACCATCAATACCAAAAAAAAAATAAATGAGTTTCAAAATTTTAACCCTTTACTGTAAGTTCCAGTTTGTACACACAATGCTCCCATTGCCTAAAACTGAAAAGTGGGTTATAATAAGTGAAAAATAGCCTGTAGGTGGCAGACTATTATTAGGTATACAGAGCAGACCTAAGCATAGATTATAGCAACCACAATTTAAAAAGCTCAATGGGAAGTTGTTTCAAGATAAAATGCAAAAAAATATGGGAAAAATTCCAGTTTGAACAGGAATGGCAGTGCATTACAGAGAGGGAACTAAATTCCCTGCAAAAGACTGACCTAAATAATTAGCTGTTTTTTATGCATATGATCTGACTGATCAAAATGCTTGAAAAAAAAAAAAACCCTCCAAAATTACAAATTTGAGACCCTTTCACGCTCAAATAACCTCACATGAAAGAAGAAAAAAAGATTTTTTACTTCATAGGATGTGTTAAGCATTTTTGAGTTTTTGAAGGACACTGATTTGCTGAAATAACATTGAAGTCTATGGGTTTTTTCATTACTAAGGTAAAAAGCGGGGCCCCTTTTGAGTAAATGGTCTTATGTCATGGAAAACAGTTCAAACTACATCACTGAAGTGTAGAGCAAGTGTGTGAAGTGAAAAAATGTTATCCCAAAAATTTATTCTGAAATGGAGTTTGATTATAGAAAGGTCATTTTCAATGCAAGTCAATGTGGCACGGATTGGCACTAAGGAGGAAATGAGGTATATTTTAGTTAAAGAGCTTAGAAAAAGAGTTAGACAACCCATCTTCCAGAATATCATGGGTCAAGCCAAAATACACACCTTGACCAAGTTTTATGCTGTTTGCATTAGTAG
The DNA here is from genome assembly GCA_023101725.1 of Atherinomorus stipes. Taxonomy (NCBI): domain Eukaryota; kingdom Metazoa; phylum Chordata; class Actinopteri; order Atheriniformes; family Atherinidae; genus Atherinomorus; species Atherinomorus stipes. The sequence goes on along the minus strand of JALJCO010006373.1, from coordinate 32,771 downwards.
AAAAAAAGTTACAACATGAAAGGTTACTCACTACCCCTTCAGAAAGCTTAAGAAGCTATGGTAGCTTTAAGGGGAACTTCTTTTTTTTTTTTTTCATTTTCTTGCATGAAATACATTCATTTACTCACCCAGACAGTTTTGGTGCAATTTGAATTCCTTCGGGAGATATACAGATCCACTGGAGATCAGCGTAGGCGCGATATAGTGGCAATGATGGGGCAACCGCGTCCAGCCTCTTAATAAGGCATTATCTGCCACAAACTCCTTCATTTCCCCAATGTTTTGTTACGAAGCATGTTTGATACTAACTTTTCTACCGACACCTGATATACCAATACTGTTTAACCCTTAATTTTCAATATCCCATATCAACCAATACCGATCTATGCAACCAGCCAACATGTGGCTAATTTTAATCTGACAACTTGGTAACTTAACCAACAACTTAAAACCAGACATATTATAAGCAGCTTCAAAGCAAGTCATCAGCTGCACCGTAGTCACATGACGCTAAACGGAATGCTAGGGTATGAAGTTCTTCCAGAATGACAGTGGGTCTGTCCCAAACCGCGCACTTGAGCACTTCAAACACTGTTTTTGAGTGTGTAGTGCACACATGGTGTCATTTAAGCGACAATCTCAGTGCACTGAAAGAACCAGGATGTTGCCCTAATCACGCCCAAAAATGCAGTACAGAATGAAGCACACTACTCGCACTAAATGGATGCCATCTTGTGAACGTGGAGGAAGAGGCGGGACTTTCAAACTGCTTTCAGAGCTGAATAATGGCGATGAATGACGCGGTGGCGACCCCTGCTGCATCGGAGACGGTATTGTACTTGACTTAAGTAACGTTTATGAAATGATTTAGACATAATCACTAATGTATATTGTGGCATGCTACCAAGCTGTTCACTCCCTGATGACAGTTATGATCTGGTAGTGTGTTTGAGGCTGCGGTTATACCAGCTAAGTAGAGTTAGCTCAGGTTAGCGGGTAATGCTAGTCCGTCACTTCCTGTAAGTGCAGTGCTCTGTTTGGGTCAGCATTTAGCGACAATAGTGTACACTACAAACAAAGTACACAGTGCACACTATGCCCTGAATTCCAGTGCACTCAGGAAAGTGCGTGGATTGAGACACGGCCAGTGACTTTTAGACATGCTGGACTAATGGAACAACAAGATCTTGAAAAATTTTGTAATGGAACAAGATCTTTCAAGATTTTGTAAAGAGATTAGTAGCCTAAAGATATTGATACAGCGCTTTTTAATACGATACCTCAACACAAAATGTTGTGATATTTCAGTGTATAGATATTTTTTTCACTCCATGGCAGCAAGTATTTGTGGCATTAAAAAGGTGAAAAGGCGGATAATATTGGACATCTCTAAGCAAGAGTCAACATCAGACTGACTTTTGCTAGCTGGTGAGCTCAGAGACAAATGCAGCATGGAGGCAGAATTAGCCTTAGTTAGCGGGGTGCCAAAGTGCAAAAATCTGCCAAAGTTCACTTGCCATTTTAGTCAGTGCATGGAGGATTTATGAAGGTGATCATTCAAGTTGTCCATGGCCTCTAAGCAACTGACAGTGAATACAATGAACATCAGGTGATGACAGTTATTCAAAATGATTCTGTAGTGTACAAAAAAATTGAATAAAATCAAAAACAATAAATCAAACAGACCTATTTCCAATGTTGAAACCTTAAAACACTTGCAGGACACAACGTTTCCTGCGGCTCTCAGAGGGAACACCTGCAGAGACAGCCCATCATGAGGCCATTTTGGCATTCATAAGCATGATTGATGACACCAGGATGGAGACAGCGCTCGAGAAATCCCCTCTGCCATGAGAAAATTGATGACTGTTTGCATTCTCTCCCCCCGGATAGTAACCCCAATGCTAAAACGTATTCACATTACATTATACAACAGAATACAGACTCAAATATTGCCGTTATACTCCATACAACTTTATCCCAGCTGCAGCTTGCACAGAATGCTGCAGCACTTTTAATGGGGACCAAGAAGCATGATCACATCACCCCCATTCTTGCATCTTTGCACGGGGCTGCCCATTAAATTTAGGATTGATTTAAAAATTTTGTTATTGGTTTTTAAAGCTTTACATGGACTTGAACCAGTTTATAGTAGAGACCTCATTAAAGTGTACAACCCGGTGCGAGCACTGAGGTCTGAGGGACAGCTGAGAGTGTTTTAAGTCTCGTCTTAAGACGCATTTTTATTCCATGGCTTTTAATATTGCATGGGTTGTGTGTTCACCTGTATTCTTTTATTGTATTTTATTTATTTATTTTTAATGTTTAGGTTTTTATATTTTCTGTTATCATTATTATGATTTTATCCATTTTCTTGAAATTTTACTTTTGTGCAGCACTTTGGAGACTTTCTGTTGTTTAAATGTGCATTATAAATAAAGTGATTGGATATACAACATAAATAAATACACAAACTTTAAAAGAATAAAAAAGAAAATACTGTCATTCCCAAAAGATCTGCTGTCTTATCACAGGTAATTTGATGCTCACTGAGTGAAGAAAAAAAAAACATTCACACACTTTAAACCTATCAAAAGCTGTGATCCCTCTCAAGACTCCTAGATCTATTTCCACATGTGTGACTGACAGAAAGGTCACCATAATTTCACAATACATCACAGCAATAGTAAAGAATGCTGCAGGGGTGAGCAAAGTCACCTAGTCCCTCTCCAGGTCCTCCCCATTTGGCTCATTTTAATCCTTTCCATCCCATTACATGACAGGAGCAGACTAGTGCACGCCACCCACTTCAGCAAAGATCATTTGCCTCGTTATGCATGCAGAAGATCACATAAAATATCAGCACCGTTATTTCTGTCCCACTTCCACCTCCTGACTGGCAGTAAACAGAGATGGACATCAAGTGACAGCGCAGAATATGACATGCAAAGAAGTTCCATAGAATCCAGCAGTCTGCTCTATGAGTCACTTTCCATATCTTGTCTCAGATGTTGGGTAATCCGCTGGGTGGAAACTGAGACAGCAAGGGCAAGACTGAGCGCATGTCTGATCTTAACAAGAGCAATGGATGAGTAAGGGAAAGAAAGTGAAATTGTGGAGAGTCAAATTAAAAAGGGAACTTTAAATACAGTCTGTCGAGAGGGGGGTCGGCAGTTTTAAATGTGCAAATAGTCCTACATTTAGAGCAATGCAGAAGGTCACTACAGAGCTGCTGACTGCTCCTAAACCCCTGGTCAACAGGCAGAGGTATCGCCTCAGTTTTGTGGAATTACCTGCTGAGCTTTTAGGCTTTGGTTCATAACAACATGTCTGTCAATAACACAGTTTCCAGTGCTGTCATTCCACCTGACCTGGTTCTTCTAACCAAGCACCACAGCAAAAATCTAGGATACTAAGCTTTTCATTTTTAGCTCCATGAAAAAGCATTTTGTAGCTGAGGTTGAGCATTTCAAGTAGTGCTGAGCACAGTGCTCTCACAAAATCACCCCGCTGTTTCCCTGCTATTATTATCTCTCGATTAAATTTGTAATGATTGCAATGAGTTACACCTATTGGCCAAAAATCTTTCAGTAAGACTAGAATGATGGCAACAAGTTACTAAACTATAAGATTTGACAATTGATCCTGATGAAATAGTGTGATTAACAGTGTAACTGTAGTCACGTGCAACAAGATTTATATGGAAATTAAAGAGCACTGTTCCATGTAATCTAATATTTTCCAACTTATCTCATTTCTTATAAAGTCTACTAATAGCTTAAAGACCTCACATGTATCCATTTCACTTTACAATTTGATGCTCAAAGAACTGCTTGTCAGACGATGACAAGATTTCAAGGAATCAAACTACAAAGAATCATCATTATACAAGCGCGCAAACAGTGAAAGCCCCATTCGCAGAGGAGGACCACTAATATGAGTGTTGACATTTCTTCCATATCATCAGCGAGTTAATAGAGTGTGATGGCAGCTGTGAGGCTGACAGAAACACTAAGCTATACAGGGCGCTCTCAGAGCCAGTCTTCACCGAGTCCCCCAAGGATCAACTAATGTACAAGTGCTGCAATATGAACTCCAGTTTAATGTTGTCACTTAAGCTGATCCCTGTCTGCCACATGGATGCTCCTAAGCCACCTCCTAAACAGCTCCTAAACATATTACAGACCTCCAACTAGGCCTGCCACGGTTATTACATAATCACCTGATCACAGCTTTCTAAGCTAGCTGTAATTATTTAGCATGATTGTTATAAATGTCAGAGTTTGTATTTTCCTATTAATTCCAACCGTTTGACGTTTGAACTCATTTTCTTTTAATAACCTCCTCTCCATGTGTCCCCCCCTCCTTCTCTTGTGGGACTTAAGTGTAGCACTAGAGCTGTCAGCTGTTCGATTAGAGGTCTTTAATTTCTGATGCAAGTTCATTTCTGGAAGAGCTCCAAATGTTTTTAACGACGTGATTTTGTTACAAAGACGCAGTGCTGCTTGGCTGTTGGCTCAATTGAAAAGAGAAGAGACGGTTTCTTGGCTTTACATCCAAGAATTATTAGGCTTACTTTTACAAGACAAAATGATATAAAAATAAAAATAACATTTTTGTATGACAATAACTATGGTTTTCATTATTAAGGAGAAACGCACGTAATGGCCTGTATGTGCAGTGCATTGAAAAATGTGCATTTATCTCAACACAATTAGTGAAATACAGCTAACCTCAAAGAGGCAGTCAGATTAATGTCCAAGTATTGACTACTAAACCACAGGAGCTGCTCCAGCTTGAAGGGAGTTAGTGGAAAACAGAGGAAAAAATCTACAAAATCACTTCTTTTGAGTGTAACAGAGTGAAAACTGATACTTGTTCTGCACTTTGGCTTCTGATCCATGAGTGTATATATTTGATAGCTAGATGTTTCGCTCACAGGCTAACTTTTATTCGTAGGGCATTTCCACTTTCAATTCTCATTTGGCTTACCTTGTATATTGTTTTATTGAGTGAGAGGCAATGAGGTACAAGCCTGCAGGGCATGTCCATCGCTGGTTGAATTTGCTGAGTTGTTGTTAATGCGTTGTCTCTCCCGAAGACATGTGAGGTTATGACTCATTCAAAGCCCAGATCAAAAGGCGCTTATTCTCGGTGGCATCATTCAGAGATGAGAGAGACTGAGTTTTTTCACTCATTTGGGAGATTGGTTGTGATGTCAGAGACATGGATCTGAAGGATTTAATCAGTTAGTTATTCAACCCATCTCTGAACAGGTGTGCCTGTTATCAAATATGCAGCTTTTTACACATGCCAGATTTCCTGATTCATCCTAAAAGGAATCAATGGACAACTTGACCGGGGTGATATGAATAAAATGAGCAACTTCTCTGATGCATGAAAAAACTATCTATATAGATTTAATCATAGTGTTGCGTTAAATATTTATCTAAGCCTATCTACATATGTATGACGATATATAAGGGGGGAATGTATTCAAAATAAAAAGTCAAGATGTGTAATTTAAGACTAAAATTAACATTGTCCAATCTGCTATTTGCATGCGTGTCAGGGTGCAAATGGTTTTGCCTCATTATAATAACCTACAAGGTGAGATAATTGCTCAGCAGAGGCTGAAGTCGCGTTAAATGAGAGACTCGGCTGCTGCACTTTATCTTCTCACCTAATTTTCGCAGGACAGGGGTTGACTGCAGAGTTGACCCTCTATTGTCCCTGCGTCGTTAACACACTCGGAGACCTCTACTGGACACACATGGAGGGTGATCCCAGGCTGCTGCGATGTGTAGAGGGGAGATTCTTGTCGCATTCGGTACACTGATAAGATCTGAGAGCGGATGTTACCGTAGTGGGAATATAGAATCAGCACGCGATCGCACCTCAGGCTGCCGGTGTTCAGAGGCGATAACACGCAGGCTTGACACCTCAGTGGTGCAAGCTGAGAGATGGAGTTATTGATCCCAGCTCAGCGCAGTTAGGGCTGATCCTGATGTGGGGTAAACGTTTGCGGACTCACAGCAGCAACTTCGTGAGTGACAGGTGGTTGAGGCGATGGGCTGTGTGACTGATCCGTTTGGTGACAGTCACCTGCAGTTGCAGGCTGCGCTACACTATGAATGGTGTTGGGTTAGAAATCAGTTACAGCAGAAATTCTTCTTTTTTTCACTTTTCGACACAGAGCTCAAAATAAAGCTGATTATATTTTACAGAACTCCATGCATAGCTCACATCTAATCGGCTGTGTATCATGCGGGGTTGTGACGGCTCCAACAGTCCAGCCTTACCTGAGATCTCCTGGTGAGGAACATGTGCGAAGCCGAAGCCTTTCCTGATGCAAGCCTCCCTCACCTCGCTGCAGTTCCGAGCTTTAAAATCTCCCCTTGCAGCAACTGACAGCACAGAAAAAGTGCAAATGATGGTCTCTAGTTTGAGCATTGTTCACTTCTGTAAAGATCCGTGTTGTTAAAGGTTCTCTGCAGTACCCCCGCTTGCTGGCAAAACTCCCCGCAGGAGATCCGCAGGTACTTACTGACTGGTCGCGTAATGGTTACAACTCAACTATTAATGTCTACCAGCACATTTCCCTCGGCAAACTGGCTTTTATATCGCAACCATGAATGGGCGAAAGTCTCACGGTGCTGCAGAGAAGAGGACTGCGAGTGTGGAGATGCCACATGAATCCAGACTGTGCGATTCCCGGTGTGTTGATTCAACTTCTTTCAGCAGACGAACCCCCCTGGAAGCTGTGCTGAAGTGGAAATGTTCTGTGGAGGGGAGCGCTCAGTGCTCTGATCAGATCCACCGGCAGGGAAGAGACGGAAACAAAATGTGGAGTGGAATCCAGGCTCATCCAGTTCAGCATGCAGCTGGAGAGATAAAGTGGAAATAACAACAACAAACTGAGAAAAGGAGGTCGGCTTATAAAATCAGTCTGTCTGAACAGCACTTCTGTCTTTTTTATGCTTGCAGTCATCTCTAACTGAACATGGATTGTTGGGATATCTGTAATGATGAAGCTAATAATGGAGGTTGGAAAAAAGAAAAGTGCTAGCAGATTATCAATAATTGTTTTAATGAAGATTTATGAATTGTGAAGTGTGAGCTATGCTTTGACTTTAACGTATTCGTGCTTAACCTGATATGTAGCAGAGAGGGTAATTTTAGAGAACATTTAAAAACAGAGAGAGTAAAAGGACAAAACTAGTTTATTCTATTTGACTGCATTACTTTGACAAAAAAGCAAAGAGGAATTATATCAAACTGGATAGCTGTGTAAAGGATATGATGAAGACCAGAAGGCAAGCTTTCATTGCTTTATTGATTTTGGAAGAGCTTGATCCCTGGGTAGATCAACAGTGGATTAACATGGCTGCCATGAATGTGCAAAGGATTCTTATTGGTATGAGGTGCGACTTTTTGAAAGTCCTTTCAAGTGACATTGGCTTGTCTCAGAGGGGAACACTGCACTGGGAGATTTTGGATCAAATGTTTTCAAACCCACAGGTGCAGGTTTACGGATAATGGAAAGACAAATTTTCCTTTTTTATCTATTTATTTATTTTACTTTTCCCATTGAGTTATCTTCATAAAAGAAGACCATTCTTTTTTATATTCTGTCTGAGAGACCAGGTGGTGGTTTGGATTTCACTGACAGGCCAGTCATCATTACATTTTAAAGAGAAATATGGTAGGGTGACTTCCTGTTTTTGAGTTCCAGCATATTTGGTGTACAGACTCTGACACAGGTGGCTCTTTTTTGCATTGTCTTTGTCTAGTTAATTCGTTCTATTTGCAGCCACTATTCAGATAATGTGAGGTGAAAATGTGGGCCCCTATAAAGGCATTCACATAAGAATTGAAACAGCTGTTAGTCTTTCATTCATCCTGAAGCTCCCATTCGTGAATTCTCCACTCTACTTTAAAAGTTCAGCTTCTCGACCTCGACATGTCACGCTTAATTAATGTGTCCGACTTTGAAACCCAGAGGATGGTTTCATCCAAATGGATTTTTTTTTTTATTACAATGAAAAATTAATTTCATGGGAAAGTCTCTGCAAAGATAGCTGCCAAGTGTCATTATTATACAGTACAATTTTTCATACCAGCTAATGTCTCTTTGTGTTTTGAGTATATCTTGGGGTCTAGTCCCAGCTGATTGCACTCAGTCTACTTCTAAAGGAATGTGTTTAAAAAATACATGTAAAAGACAGATTGAGAATGCACTAAAGGGTTGCTATGTTTACAGAATATCCAGACTACATGGCAACACTGTGAATAATGAAGCCACAAATGTAACTAAGATATACTGTAGCTGTGGCTCTACGGTCAGAGCAACAAGTTAATTAGAAAATGTCTGTGAAACAGACATTTCTTGAAGCAACAAGATAATTACAGTATATAAAGGTATTCTTAAATAACACATGTAATTTCATAAACTGGTTAAATTAATGATCAAACTGTGGCTCAAATGTTGCTTTGCGTTTTCATGTAAATAAGCAACTGTTGCACAACTTGCACCTGTGAGCTCCTTTGCGACTTATTGCTGCCTGAGAAAAATCTCAGCACCATATCTTTAATTACCTGCACTTTGTTACCTCTACCAAAAGACCATGGCACAGTGTTAGCCTACTGCATACAGTATGTGGAGAGTAAGAAACCACAGATAATCCCAAGTCTTTTGCTCATCACCCAGGCCTGAAAATATAAGCAGGGATACGATCAATGTAAGCAGAGGGAAGCTGTTTCTGCCTGGTTCAGTGTTCATGACATCCTTCTGTTAAATGGTCAGTTTGGTTTAGTCTTCTTACTACTGAATAAGCGTGGTGTATTGTAGCTTCTTTAAGTAACTTTGCAGAACGATTTTGTGCTGTTATTGGCTTATAGAGCTCCATGGTTTCAAGACAAATGTTGAAGTTGCCCTTCACACACTGTCTATTAAACTGCAGCTGTATAGTTGTTCAATAACTATGATTTGATGATTTGATTTGATGATTTGATTTAAGCAAGTTGAGAGCTTGCTTGGCTGGATTTGTGGTGGTGATTGCACAGTGGGTCATTTTTTATGTGGATAATCAGTGTATTTCATAAGGAATTTTTGAAATTTCCATCCTGATTAACTGTGTGTTTGTTTGGAGTTTAAAATCTTACATGTACATGCAATTTAATCTGTGGCACCTTCCTGCTGGTTTGTGCTTAATTGCAGATATTTATTGTGCATCAGAATGTGCTGTTAAACAATCAGAAAAATGCATCTTACTTGCTGATATGTTTTCACCATTGTGGCTCCCTCTACATTCATTCTCCAGCTGGAGCTGTGCTTTCTGCAGCATAGGAATGAATTACAGTGTAGCAGACAGAAGATATTTCCTGCATCCCACTGTTTGGTCTGAAAAATTCACCACCGCCATGCTTCTTTCTTGTCAGTCTCTGTGTTCAGTCTCTTCTCTTTGCAAAGTAACATTTTGTTCCTTCTTTCTTTTTCTTTTTTTTTTTTTTGTATTTTTTGCTGCAAGAATGAATGGGTTTTTGTTTTTGAGAGTGAGAAAAGAGTGTCAATTGCACTCAGTGCTTGAGTGCTGGCAGCCATGACCAACATCAATATTCAAATAGTGAAAGGCTGAAAATGAAACAAGGCAATCTTTGGCTGCACAGAAGACAAAAAGTGAGTGCAGCAATGACCAGATAAACTTGAGAGTGCAAGAAGAGAGCAGTCGTGGTTATGATAATGAAGCAGTGAGTCATAGTTTTACAGCTCTAATATTCTAGCACACAAACAAATCCCGGTAAAATCCCGGTAAACCCCTGCAAGAAAGTGCCTCTTGGCTAGAATTTGTGTGAATGAAGCAGGAAGACAATGCAAGACCTCCGATTCTGCTTTTCACACATCAGTGGAGGAATTCTAATCATCCTAGTGGACTTCAACTGGACTCAAATAGTTCCTGGGAAGAAAGGTGACATGGAAAAAAAAACACACACTGCAACAAAGATTCTGTGCATTGCACTTTGAATACAGGCTTAGAAAGAGAGTTGTTCCAAAACAGTTTGGAAGATCAACAGTCAATGAGAGGAATCAGGTATTGGTTACAACTAAAACAACTGGTCTTTGCTGTAACTAAATTAACTAATTAGAGCATTATAGTCTTCTATAGTATATCAATACTTCTTGAACGAGCCAAAAAGTGCTAAACACATCAGCTTCTATTAGTTTAGATGGCTGTCAGCTGAGGTAAGGGTGTGATAAAAAGGCATTGACTGTTTAATAAGTCTAGAAATAAACATGGTATTTTCCTTACAGGCACATCCATCCATTTTCTATACCTGTTTGTCCAGGGTTGTAGGGAGCTGGAGTCCAGCGGCTATGAAAGAGGCAGGGCACATGCACCTTCAGCAGACCCTCGCAGGCACAAAAAAACCCTGATGTGTAGAATATAGATAATAAATATTGTAAAACCAGATTAAATAATAACTAACCCGTTATAGAGTCGGAGCAACATAAAAAGAAAATTATTTAGTATTTGATCATAAGTCAAATTGCTCTACTCCCCTGATCTGCCTGAAGTTTTCACTCATACAGATAAGAACATTCTTTTTTTATTATAGGAAAAAAATCAAAGTATCACAATTACAAGTTTGGAGTTCATAGAGCTGATGCCATACCCCGATTAAAGTAGAGGGATGATGAGAATATAGCAGCTCTTTGACAGTTGGTCGATGAACATCACCAATGTGAAGGATGTAAGGTAACATTATGACTTTGATGTGAATTATGTAGAAGGTGCAGCAGGTAACAATATTAATAAGGATATCTGTCAGTCTATGGGTGTAAGTGATTCGCAGCAACTTGCATTTGCACACATTATGAGAATTCTTTAAAATCTCCCTCAAGACATGCATGTTAGGTCAATTGGTCACTTTAAATTGTCCCTATAGGCGTGAATGTGAGCTTAACTTGTTGTCTGTCTCTCTCTGTTGGGTCTGCAACAGACTGGTGACCTCTCCAGGGTGTACACCCTACCTCTCGCTGGATAATTGCTGGAAGAGGATCCAGCAATCATGCGACGCTGAATTGAACAAGCAGTACATAAATGAATGAATGAAGAATAAAGGAAAGTTCTCGATGACAAATGATAGCCCTGCAATCTCTTAAATAGGTCTGCTGGTTTTTTCCAATGTTCAGGCTAAGATGCATCTTCTCTCTTTCAATTTTTTTTTTTTTTTTTTCAGTACAAAGGCGTAGGACACAAATCTTCTGTGGATCAAACATGATAGAACTAAAAATTCAGAACTTTAAAACTACAAGTCAAGAAAAAGTTGACAATTTTTTAGAGCTAAATAAGAAGGAAAAATAAGAAGGAAAAAGAGAAAAAGAAGAGGAGTAAGAAGCGAAGAAAAAGAATATGAAGAGGAAGAAAAAGTAGAATGAATACTGCTCACTTTCTTGTGTCTACATCAACATGTTGGAGTCTTTCGGACCTCTTTAACTGGCTCCTTTTCACCACAACTCAGTTCCAGTAGATCAGCTGATGGCTCAGTTTCCTACATATTAGAGAAGGTCTCATAGAAATAAGTGTGACGTATTAGGCAGTGTAACATGTTTAGATTTGACAAGATGAACATGGTGTTTTCATGAGACAGACTAAAAATCAGTGACATAATCCAGCTGCATTTATTGTCCGATGTGATTGTTGTCAACTGTCCAATGAGATTATGATTACTGATGATAATAATAATACATTTTATTTATAAAGCGCTTTTACAGAAGCTCAAAGACGCTTTACAGGAGGGATAAAACAACAGTATAAAACAACAATATGGTCAAATTTTACACAAACATTAGACTAAAATATATTGAATACAACTAAATGAAAGAGAAAAGACAAAAAAGAAGAACAAAAGAAAGAGAACAAGAAGAATATTCTTATGTAATTTGGTATATCATATTGGTAAGGACAATTCATATACACTTTTCTGTCTATTTTTTTTTAAAACTTATATTTCTGCTAATTTTTTAAAAAAACTTATACCACACCATCACACGAAGCTAGAAAATGTCTAACCTGTCTACAAATGTATACAAACCATTTAACCTTATAGAATTTCCTGTAAATTGCTGGTATAAAGTTATTCTTTATGATTCTAAGCTACAGTTAAACTTGAATCCTTCACCAACAGACTACAAACAATCCATTTGCTGTAAATGCATATCACCTGTTGATAATGCAGTTACATATTGGATTCTGCCGCCAACAATTTACACTGCTGTTATTTTACAAAGAAACTTTTAGCATTACAGATTGCATTATACAGGTTGTATGTTATAAAGTCAAACTAACTGACGCAGATGTTTTTTTGAGGTATTCAAGCTCAGAACATTTACTATAGGCTGCACAGTTATAGGGCGGTGGAGATGTTGTCCTCAGAGGAAATTAAGTTGGTGAGAGTTTTCAATTAAATTCAATTGAGCTTTTTTTTTTTTTTTTTTCAATTTTTGCCAATTCAGAACAAAGTCATCCCAAGACATGTTTACAATCAGCCCAATTCAAGACAATTTAGTGCAGGTAAAACAAATCCAATATGATCTAGATTAGTTCTTTTTTTTTTTTTTTTTTTTTTTTTTTTTTTTTTTTTTTTTTTTTTTTTTTTTTTTTTTTTGTGTTGTTTTTTTTTTTTTTTTTTTTTTTGGTGTGATTTTGGGGGTGGAATTCAAATTCCTTTTTTTTTTTCTTTTCTCTTCTGTCTCAACAGTTTATTTACGACTTCTTTTTTCTCGTTTTTCTATTTTCTCGTTTTTTTTTTCCTCCAATAAGAGCACCTCAGCCCCCCCCCCTCTCTCTCCCTCTCACTTTTTTGCCCCTCCCCCCCCCCCCCCCCCCCCCTTTTCACTTAGTTTATGGACGAGTTTAACTTCTTTCTTCATCTGGTTTGTTTTCAAAAATTGAATTAAACTTCTTCTCCCTTGGGGCCCACCTTTTTCTCTTTTCTATTTTATTTTTTTTTTTTTTTCTTTTCTTTTTTTTTACTCTCTCTCTTTTTCCTTCCCTTTTCTTTTTCCTTTTCCCCCCCCCCTTCCCCATATTCCCCCTATTTATTTTAAATAATTTATATCTACCATTAATAATTATCCTTTTAACAATTTTTAAAAATACTCCCCTTTTTTAATTCTCTTTTTTTTTTTTTTTTTACTTATCATTAATCCAACAACATAAACTATTTTTTTCTTTATTTCATCACTCCTTTAAATAATAAATGTGTTCATATACTGTAAGTCATTTCATGAAAATAATTGCCAAACTAAGGAACTCAACACATTTTATTGAATCTTCTGGCTTACATCATTCTGTGTTTTCTCTCCTGAGTACAGTGCAGCAGGCAACAGTAGAAAGGAAAAAACTCCCTAATAACAGGAGGAAGGGTGCTTCTCTGCCTCAGCTCTCTGTGTGGAGAGGACAGGAAAGAGGGGTCAACCACAGCACCACTCATCAGGGATTACTGCTGAGAAAGAAAAATAGTGGCACAAATAATTGACAGTTACAATGTTATATGCATGGAGAAAACAGAGCATAGAGGGGGGAAAAAAATGGAGGGGAGAGCTCAGTGCATCACAGCATGTCCCCCAGCTGTCTAAGGTTAAGGGACAACTTCAGGGATAGCTAAAATCCTTATTATTGATTCTCTTATTGAACTGATTCTGTTTATTAGCTGTTATTATTGGTGAAAAATGCCATTTCAGCAGATTTATTTATTTATTTTTTTTGGTTTAATAATAACACTGAACTTATTTATTGTATTTCATAATATCCATTCTAAGATTACATTAGTATGTGACAGAACAAAGGCAGAGAGGAATCAATCAACAACTGTGACCATCAACACATTTATGCACAATTTAGAAAAATAGCAAAGAACTTCTGAACTCTCCTTTTAGGGTACAGCTAACAGTACAAAACAAAACAAAAAACAAACAAAGCAAAGCAAAAAAACACAACAACACAACAAAAACACAAAAACAAATTTCTCCTTGAAAATCAAATCTGAATTATTCATTTCCACTCCAAAGCAACATCCCACAAACTTACTTCCTTCAAACCCGGAGCCTCTTGAGAATCAGTTTTGCCTTCTATCAGTAAATTATTCGCTGAACTTTTCAACTTGCAAAACCACTGCATACCTCAAAAGGGCTCCATAATCAATTATAAAACTAAAAAAATAAGTAAGTAATATCTGTTGTTGTTGTTGTGTCCCCCACCTCCACCCCCCATCTACGAGTTTCTCAAAAGTTCTATTTTTTAGTGGAATCTTTTAAACATTCTGCATCACTATATGTTTTCAGCAACTGTGTCCCCATTCAGATTTCTCTGAGACATGAATACAGGCTTTTGCATGAGTTGTCGGGAGCTGTGGGGAGTCGGAACATCTCCTGCTGCATGGAACAGATGCTCGGAGGACGGGGATTTTTAATCCACTCCCAGTGAAACAAGCTGCTGTGTTTCGGCAGAGCGGGGAGGGAGGAATCCCACAGAGACAAAAATAAACAAACACTGGCTTCTCCAATCCTAAATTAGCAATTAAGGTAATTAGACAGCTCCTCTGTAGTCACCAAACCCTTGAGTGCAACAAAGTCGATTCTGCATTGGATGTGGGAACCCTGTCAGGTGAGGTTAACTTTAGTCTTATCAATTCACTTTTAGTACTCTTGATTAACCGCTTTTGCGTGGACCTCCATCTGACTCTTATATGGAGGATCAGGCCAGTGATAACCAAGATCGTGCAGAGGGACACAAACCTTCCATTTAAGGTTGAATATGCTTCAACTCTTTATCTCATTCATATGCATTCTTCCAAGTTTAGACTTCAGATTGTTTATATCAGAACAAGCTAATCTTTCAGTCACATGTTAACTGATGTGATATTTACAATTACATCTTTGGAAGATAATTTTGGAGTTGACATCACCAAGCTTTTTATGTTTCTATATTGGCTTTTCATTTTTTTTATGCATGTATCTATTTACTCACTGTTTGGTGTTCATGTGTTTGTATGTTCTATTGCCCTTCTGTGTCTGTTTTTCTTTGTTTCAATGGGTTTTGTTTTGTACAAAGGGTGGTTTCTCCTGTTTTGCTGCAAAACAAATCTACCTACAGCTACCAATAAAGGTGCCTTACCTTGTACCTTGATTTGAGATACTTAAATACTAAAGGGGCAGTGATATAATAGAATAGTAATGATCACAACTTCCCAAAGAAACTTGAATGGTCGTTAAGGGTGGGTGGGGTGGGGGGTCTGCTGATACAACTTATGGCTTAAGCACTGAAAGAAGATGAAATGTTAATCAAAGTGAAAGTTCCTTATAAAGCATTTATGTTGTCATTTGAGGAGCAGGAGATGAAAGCAGAGGAAATTTAAAGTGCCATGTAAGTGATGAAAGTAGAATAAAAATCAGTGACAGGTAAAATGAGAAAACAGCTGAAATATCATGACAATATACTAACTGTAATTTAAAGTCAAATTAATAGAACAGGTGAATCTTTTTATGTGTCAAGAAAATTTATTAGTAAACAAATTGCTCCTGTGAATAACTGCTGAGTTATTAATCCTCCAGAAATTATTTCTGCAGGATACAATTTACTAAAAACAGTACACTTATCGACACTTCAGTACACAAAGTTAATTTCCTTAATGTGAAATGAATTCAGATGTTTGTAAAGAAATCATATTCAGGTGTCCATACTGAAGATATGTCAATGTGCAGACTGATGGAAGAGTAATATAATGCTGTTGTTGTCCATCAACATCTTGTTTGCAATCTAATATCCAAAAGGATTAGACTGAAAAATTAAGATATTTTACAGTTGCAGACAGAAAAGTGAAACCCTCAGTTAAATTACACAATTACACAAATCTGGAGTAAAACATCCTTGCTAATTTTAAACACGCTTCCATGACAGAATGTAAATAACTATCATAAAAAATTAAGTTCAAACAATATGTGCACTGACAGGAAAATAGTGTTCATATACTGCATATGTATATATATATATATATATATATATATATATATATATATATATATATATATATATATATATATATATATACATGTATGTATGTGTGTTCCAAAATTGATACAGTCTGGACGAGACAACTTCATATTTTGTCCAGCCCAACACACAGTTGCTGCTTTAAAAGACTATGGTCTTGTGAAAAGCAGCTTTTAGTTTAACACTGAATACATATTCTGCGAACTAAAAGCCATGTCATATGATGCCATCATGGGAGAGAAATGTCAGTAGTTACACTGTCCTCATTCACACTTCACAGCAGTGCTGAATAAAAGAAGCATCAGAGACAGCTCTGCCTCATAAACAAAACACACACTTTAATCAAAGTCTACACTTTATTCATCTTTTTTTATATTTCTTTCTCATCTTCGCAGTTGAAAGAAACTGTGTTCTGTGTACAGTACTTTACTCCCACATCTCTTTTAGCTCATTTTTATATACAGATACAGATATGATGCAAAAATAGTATATTAATTAATTAATTCCCTTTCAGTCAATCCTTCAGACCTTTATTTTTCCCATTAAAAAAAATATTAAATGCTGTATTTGGACCTACAAAACTTCATTAATACAATACAAACTCTTACAAGCTTGTGCTGATGTGACTGACCAGTGGAGGCTCTGTAATGTATGGCCATAAGGTTTCACACAATCTCTCCAAGCCTGGGGCAAGGAAAGACTCTGAATATTGTTTCGTTATTCATTCTGCCTCAGTAAATGTTTATTGCATTAAAAACAACATGTCTCAGGGCCTTTTTTCTGGACTGACTTCTATAAATTTATCAACACTTATGAAAATACAACAAACTACACAAGAAATTCTCTGAGCTGCATCAAGTGCATGACATAACTGATTGTAGTATTCAAATCAAAATATACAAATTGCAAAATTCAGAGCTTAAAAATTATTCTTTTCTCATCTTTTTTTCTGTAAAGAAAAAAAAGAAGTGCATTTATTTCCCCTTTGGGCTGAAAAAAAGTATTTCTGAGTTGAAACAATTGTCCAAGCATGTGGGCCAAAATAAGGAGAGAAATTACACCGGTTATCTCATGGCAAACTATACAAATAGTATGACACACTTAGTATATACACTTTTAGGCCTGGTCAATTTTATGTTGTATATAACCACTCCAAATAACTGAGGTTTGGGATAACATTTTAATTTAAGTAGGTATATTGTCCTCCAACAGTAGCTAGCATAAAATGCTATACAAAAGTATTAAAATGCATGCTCATGAAATGCAACATAACCTGGTGTACAGTAATTAAACCTTTTAATAAGAAAATGTGGGCCAAAACTTTTAGTCACAGAGAACAAAGCAAATTAAAAACAAACAAACATATCCTTATTTTGATAATATGTCTTCACTTTGATTATCTTTGATGCCCTTAAATGAATGTGCTGCTTTATGAAAGTGGTGTTTGACAAATTGGCTTTGATTTAATTGATAAAAAATAGAAAGAAAATTAAATGTGGCTATTAAACAGACATTTTCATCATGCTGAGGTAGAGTGAATAAATATAAAGCACATTAAATGCTTAAACATGTGCTCATAATTAGATGAAATAATGTGCCAATAATTTGATCGTTCTCTCATTATTTTTACAAGATATTTACAGACTGCAGAAAGACAAAGACAAGTGTTTGTTGACTGCAAATAACAATAAAAAAACACCCATCAATAAAATTACACATTTATAGAGAAAGTGGAAGTACACTAACCTGTCTGTTTATCTTTTGCATCACTGTCTTCAGTTTATTCTTACCCCATCTCCCATGTTTGCATTTGGGTTAAAAGTCATTTATTTCCCACCAGTGATTTGCTATTTCATGTTTGCATTCAGAACGTTATAGGATTTTTTTCACTCTACTGATGTTCAGCAAGACAGATTTAATATGCTGTGCAATACTTCAGGCTTTGCCCCTTTCCTCCTCCCAGGGCATCTAATGCGGCATAATGAATCAGTGGCAGACACTATTAGATGAAGCCTGTGTCATTGTCAGTGGTATGGATCTACAAAAATTTCATAAATAATCCAAAACCTGTCGACCATGTGTGCAGGGTTACTTTGTCTCTAAATGTCAGGGAAATTTTTATAGACGTGTTTGAGCTGACTTGTTATTCAATGTTAATTGTGCACAGAGCAAAAGGAATAAAAGTACCTGTAGTAGCTCTACACTTGTCTGGACAATAAATTGATCATAAAATTAGTAGACATCTTAATTTTCTCTCTCACACAAATTCATTCAGTGGCATTTGCCAGGAACGTACAGTACATGAAATCTTTTGTTTTGCTACTGCTTCATGAGACATCTCTGTTTAAAACTCTCATCTGAGAGGCATTATCTAACTTTTCCAATACTGAAACTCCAACATCATCCTAAAATGTTTTAAAATGTTGCTTGGTATGATGAGAAAATTGGTTTATGTTGCTTTTCTGATCATAGAAAGAGATGAGAAGTTTTATATAAATGTTAAATGTTTACCCGAAATAAAGAATTGCAAGGGTTGTTGCATGCTTATCTTATTGGCTTATTGAGATACCATTACTGGACTGTAAACCTTGCAACTAGTGTGCTCCAAAACTTTGATGCAGACTGGTAATGATTTTTCCAAGCACCTGGCATCACACATCAAACAGTTAAAGTAGGTTTGGCTGGGTCCTCAATTTTTTTTTGCTTTCAGCGAAGCACATTGACATTCATCATGACTGTGCCATCATGAACAGGAGCTGGAATGATCAATACAAGCCAATTAGAAACGCAGTATCGCTCAGATCAAAGGCTTACTCTGATCTTTAGAATGTGACTAATAGACAATACGCTAATGTAGAATCTTCTTTTCCAATGACAGCATCATCTTATGCTTTGACACTCCTCTACCAGCTCTACCAGAATACCAATGGCTTTCATTGTTAAAGTACTTATGCAATCAATTTCCATCTGAGGATAGTGGTCAACTGCTCTCTAAAGGTGGACACACAAAGCCTATAGATGAGTTTGAGAAAAGATAGGCTTGACAAAACTCATGGACTCCAATTGCTCATCTGTCTGCAGTAGGCTGACTGCATCACGGGGTTGTAAACAACCCAGCTGGGAAAAAACAAAACTAAATCCTGACACTCTTTGGCTTCTCTCAGGTTTAATCCTTTGCTAATTCGGTATCTGCCAGAAACCATAATGATTTGGACTACTCTGGGCACCTGGAAGACGTTCTGAAAATATGTTGAGAGTCAAATTACCATTGGGAATCGGTAAGCCTGCACAACACACCTGATGGCTTGTAAGCACAGATAAGACCACATGGATGGAAACATAAAAGAAGGACCAAGCTAAAAACTGCGCTCTTACTAAAATGCTAAAGTGGAAAACAGCTTACATTTTTTTTATTGTATTCTTATTTATCTGGCTGGTCTTTGAATTTGTCACATGTTCCAAGAAACCAACTTTCTTTTACATAAAAATCATATACAAATGTTTAATTGCCACCCAAATCAATATCCCAAATAAAAACTCCTCAGCAGAAGACTCTGGTTTTACTTTGCTTGATCAACTTCGCCTCAATGGAAACATAATTCTCGAGTGTACAGTCTAATTTTCATAAAGAGGGCTATTGATGGTTCAACAAAAATGTTCAAATAACATTTTCCTTATAGAAACTCACACTTACCAACAATAGTATCTCACATTTAGGGTGTCAAACTGGCTGCAGTAAGTGTGTTTTTCTCTCATGGTGTGTGTATTTATTGTACCTGTATGAAAAATGACAATGTTGACAGTTTAAAGTGAAAGTCTTCTAGTCTAAGAAACACTGCCAGTATCCCTGCCCCATACCAACTTCTTCTTTTTTTATTGTGAAAAACAAGTAATTAATTACACGGGCATATACAGAAAAAGACAAAGGGAGATGACATATCCACTTCTGCCACTAACACCACCGTCTCTACACATCCCGTGGTTTAGACATTTTTCTTTTATCATTTTACGGTCAGGTTTCATATGCATTGGGTTTTCTTCTTTTTATTTAAATATATTTAAAATCTTTTGACTCAAAAAATATAAAGCCAAATGTCAGCAATCTTATGTGTTATGTGTAGTCATTTTAAAGTTTTCACAATCAAACATCTTTTTAAACATCACTTACTATATCTAACTGGATATATAATTACATCCAAATATTTAAAGTGGCCTTTATTATAGCATTTATTAAAATATTTTAATTCTACTTTTTCATTTTAGGATATAACAGTTGTGCTTTCCCCCTATTGTTTCATTTGGTTTTAACCATACCTTAAAGTTAAACCGTGTAACTTTTGACTCTGACATTAAGCCTAAAATGAGCAGTATTAGATGATTTTTCGGGCCAATATACAGTGACTGACGCGGGTCAGCACTCTGAGCAGGGCTGCCCTCGACAGAAACCAGACATCGTAACTTTGGAGAGGCGGGCCGTCGATGACAGTGCCGTAAAGCAGTTGCATTATGGCTCCTCGCCCATAAACACAGAAAGCTCTACTTTTCTCTCATTACTCGAAGCAAAGTCATGGCGGAACAAAGTAAAAAGGTGAAAGTGATGTTTGAGCAGGCCAGAAAAAAAAGAGGCAAAGGGATCACAGCAGATCAAAAACACGAGTGGACATTGGAAAAGAATTCAGTCGTTGGAGATGTAAGTGTGGAAGCAAAACCCACTCTGTTTGCCACGGTACCATCAGACTGGTAAGCAAGTTTGGCTGTTGTGTAAACATACGAAAATGTGATGCTTTTCTTTTTTTTCAGTCAGCGTTTATCCAAAACAATGTAAATAAGAGCCGTATAAGCTGCCTATAGTTTCCTGTTAGCGAAACGCGGCTAGAATTACTATAGACCAAAGCTAACGTGACTCCCTAAACATTTTGCGCAATTGTGGTTGGTTTGCAGCAATAAATGCGTTCTCTGTAGTTCATATAAATATCAAAGAAGTAACAGAACGATCAGCAGTTTGCTTGGTTTAGTTGTATGGTTTTCATACGCTGTTCAGAAGAAAGCAGAGCCACTGTAATGTCCCGCAAGCTGAGCTAATCCAGACATTCTCATAACAAACGTGAGTTTTGCCAAAGTTACGACTTCATTCAGTGCACAAAACTACAACTTGGTTTCGTAGCCAGTTTTGATTACGCATTTATCTTTGCATTGTGTGTTTGTGTGTGGATGTTTCAGCTATGTAAACATACATAATTAGAAACAGAGGCGCATACCTCCACCAGGGGCAAATCCTCCAATGGTGAAAAATCCTTTAGAAAATTCTTGAATCTTGATGGACTCGTTTATTTCAATATCCAAACACGGGAGAGGAGATTTAAATTTGCGTCATTGCTGTGAGGCCTGTGAGACATTGGCGCTGTTGCAGGTTTAGCGCTCCTAGTGGCCAAAAGTTACACGGTATAATTTAACATCTAACAATGATAAAAAAAAAAACAAAAAACATGTTGAATATCATCATATCATTATTGTCAGTGTAAACATAGCTGTGATTAGTATGCTGAGTCCATTCAATGAATTTAGCTCAAACGTGCTGCTATGCCAAGTGCATGATTTTTTATTCTTACCTCATCTTTTTCCTTTTTCTTCACGTTTCATTTTACTGTTTGAGGCTACACTATGGCATCAGAATGAAGGAAGATTTCAATTCCAAAAATATATTTACATTGTCAAACTCTTCTCACCAGGAATATGCTTGCTGCATTGTCTTAGATGACAGCATCTCCTTTTTCTTTGCAAGACATGTCAGAAAAAAACAAAACAAAACAAAACAATGTCTGCTTCACTGTGTCTCAACAAAGGCCAGCATGACTTGATTGTATATTTCACAAATGCACCTGCAGGCATCACCCTAAACTGTGTAGGCTTTTTTTTTTTATTTATTTAAGATAAACACAATTTACAAGAAAAATGCAAATGCCCAGGACTTCAAATTTCAGCTTTACTCATTGTGTCTGACTTGTGTTCAGGTCGGCTTGCTGAATAGCATTTATGTGTTCCTGCACCAGATTAATAACTGGTGTTTTATTGATTAGTTTCATGTGTTTTAGGTGGAAAAACGTGTTATCTGACATACCCGGAAAACAAATCAAAAAGCTTTGAAGAAGTCCAGTGGGGGCAGTGAATCTTCTTCTGATTAAAGTGAATTTCCATCAAGGAAGTGACACGCTATGAGAATTCTTCACTGCCAGTATGCAGGGGTCCAAGCACCTTGGGGACTCTGAGTCTAATTTGCTTCAAACCTAAAAGGCAGATAATAGTACTGCTCTGACAGCCAGCCAATTCCCAACTTCCCTCATCAAGAATACATTCAATTTCAAACATCAGGCTGCTTGCAACAAAAATGGAAAAAGTCTTTGAATGTGTGTGTTTTTCTTTTTTTTTTTTGGGGGGGGGGGGGGGGGGTTAAGGAGTCTTTAATACACTTGACAATGTTGAAGCACTATCTGCCTCAACATTCTTAGTATGGCCTGAAACTTTAATCAAATTATGATTTGTTTGAAAGATAGAAACTTCTTCTTGCTTGAAGAAAAGTGGTTGCGCTTAACAATAATAAGGTAATCAGATTTCTTCATTTCAAATCAAATCAAATCAATTTTATTTCTAAAGCACTTTTCATAAAAGAAGTAAGCACCAAGTGCTTTACATAAAAACAATGTTATGTTAAAAACAGGTAATTTGTAAAGACTTGAAATAAAACAAGACACACACACACACACACACACACACACACAAAAGCACATCTGATCATTTAGGTGTAAAAGTATCAATCTGAGACTTAACTCAGAGGTTATGCTGTCATCCTGTGCTGCTGTGTTGCTAAGTGAAATTTTGTCTGTGCCTTCAGCTAAACAGTTCGGAAAAGCTGAAAATTTGAGGGAAAAAACCTGAGAAATAATGTTGAGCGTGATGTTTAAGAGTAGATTGTGTCGATTATGTTTATCTTACTCCACTTCTTTGAACAAAAAATACCAATGATTGGTACATCAGGGAGCCACGTATCTCTAAGCTTACATTTATTCAGTTCCAAAAACACAATAATCGTACACAGAATATTTATTAAGCAAACATAATTAAAGCATTTTCCATAACTCCCTTAGCCACAAAGCTATTTTACAAAACTGTTTCAGAAAACACATTGCAGAACAACAAATTGAATTGAACTGAATTGAATTCATTCTTTTTTTTTTCTACACCCACTTTATCCAGTTCACAGCTGCAGGGTAGGCTGATGCCTATTCCCATTCCCATCAGGTAGTAACGATAGGCTACACCCCCGGCAAGTTGCCAGTTCAGGACAGGGCCATCGCAGGGAAAAAGAAGTGTTTTTGTGTGTTTTGGACTCAAGGATGGAGAACCACTGGTATGAGTAGGACACAATGGAATTACATAGATTTAATGAAAATGAACTTAATAATACTTAATTATTCACATCATGAAATTAAATCATTGCAGCAAAATAACACGAAAAGTATTATTTGTAAAAGGAAAGTGAATTTTCAAAAAAATAATAATAATTCTGAGTATAGAGGCAAGTGGATTATGTATTTCATCCTTACGGAGTCAATGTTAGTGTAAAATGTTTTCACTGTTGGCATAAATGACCTTCTGTATCAGTCCAGCTGTAGAACCCCTGACCGCTGACATTACATTGCTTATTCAGTATGTTGATTGAATAACAGCACTACATTTCTGCCTTCCAATGCAGGACAGCAGTGGGCCCTGTACACAACTTCACAAAGAACATGACAGTTTGATGTGTTTACTCGGCCTCAAAACACCACACATAGTATACACATCTGCTTGCATTAGTGGAAAACGATTATAGTCCCAAAAAATCCCCATGTCACAAACCATTGACTGCAAAGGCTCTTTTGCCAACATGATAACACCAGATATCCTGTTAAGTTAAGCAGCTATAATAATTCAAAATGCCTCAAGTTAACTTCTTCATTCCTGTTTTTCTTATTTGAACTCATGAATGTACATCATTTCCTCTGAAACTTTGCTTTGCCTGAGGTGTTTCCAACAAGGACTTTTTTTTTTTTTTAAATAAAATGTAGTTTCTTTAAACAGTTTCCACATTAGGCATATGTTTAAATCTACCGTCATCCTCAAAATTATTCATACCCTCCAATAATAATTCAAATAATTATATATATTTAAAAAAAACAGAAAAAAATCAAAACAAACAAAACTGTCCCAGACAAATTGGACCACCTTGCTCTTGAACAGTGGTCCTACCTGTCAACAGGTGCAGAAATCTTATTGAACATTACAGAAAACACTTGCAGTGATTATCTCAAAGGGTTGCTCAAGGAAATTTAAGTTCAGGAGCCCCATCATGCTTGTTTACTTGTTTTTTTTTTTAATTTTATGTTTGCTTTAAATATTTCTGTTGAGCCACAATTTAAAATCAGTGTCATGATTTTCTTTTTTTTTTTTTTTTTCAAATGGTACAATTTGACCAGTTGTCACGTTTAAGATTGGGGGATTTCTTTCTCTTTTTTTCCCCTGAGTGGGAACACAATTACAATTGCAATTACAACAGTGTTAATTACCCTAACACACAACTTCTAACACTTTGTTGCCCAGTGTATACACTAGCCCATCTTGACGTAGAATTTGTATGTTTGACTTCATTAACTGTACAAATTCAGCCAATTCTCTTCATCTTTTGCGTAACTATAGTGAGGGAATTTGGACATGCTCAGTTTGAAATGCTTTTCCAAAATGACATAGAAGTTACATCTCATTAAATCATAGATTGTTATGCTGAGATGGTAGAGCTTCAGACAGCAGCTCTTCATTTGAAGGACCATGGGTAGATGCTTTTTTTCTCTTTCTTTCTTTCTTTCTTTCTTTCTTTCTTTCTTTCTTTCTTACTTTCTTACTTTCTTACTTTCTTTCTTTCTTTCTTTCTTTCTTTCTTTCTTTCTTTCTTCTTTGTTTAAATAAACCCTTAAGGTACATTCTTTGTTGTTTACAATTGCTCTATGTAATTATGCATTAAAATGTTATTGTTGCCAGCAATTATTTGTGGCAAAAATGCCATTTAATGCCATTAAAGCTATATGTTTTGTTCATGAAAACACATTATATATGCACACTTGCCATGTTTAGATATGCCTGCAGTCCACCCACTAGTTCATCAATAAGCTCTGTAATCCTCCTTTATGTAATCCCACACATTTTTTCTTTGAAGTCCTCTGGTCTTTTATAATGAAGTGCACACATAACAAATCAAATCTCCACAGTGATGTAAAGTCCACAGTAGAAAGAGTGCAATACACTAGATTTTGTGCTGTGTTGTGAAAGGAGCACAGCATTGTGCCACTGATGTAGGCCATGATAAACTTTCTTGAAGTCTTCACAGCGTCTGGTCAAATGCACTGCGATGGCAATCTCTCTGGTGGGCAAACCACTTAAGGTCCTTCAGAACTCAGTGTAGCAACATTGCCAATTTCTTGTCAAAACTGTCTGCAACCACTAAATCTCGCTCACACTCGTTCTCACACTCTTACATCAAGGACAAAGACCTTGCCAGCTCTGTATTGTGTGTGTGCACTACAGAGATCTTTTCCTTGCATACACTCAGAAGTGCCTTGCAGCAAATATGAAATCTAGTGGAACAGAGAGCAATTGCTGAAAGGAAATATTAGTTTATATTTGACAAATGGAACATCTTTAGCAGGAGTCAGTGATGTGTGTCATCTAGAGTTAGCCCCAGCTGTCTCATTTGACATTGCCAAAAGGAATACGGGTGTCAAGAGTGATTTTCAGACAAGCAGGGTCAAACAGTCAATTCTCCTGAATGAAGATGTGACAGATAATTGCTTGCAGATTTACCCTGTAAACTTTCAGAAGATGGAGCTGAAATATTATGCAAATTCAAAATCAGTAATTAGGAGACATCGTAATCTAATCGTAGCTCAGAGGGGAATGACTGTGATGACAAATTATATGATTCATTGGCCACAGTGGGACTGTAAGTACATCTTTTCTGTGCAAGTGAAGTGGGAGGCTTATTGCAAGAACTAAAACCTGTCTTCAGCAATATACATAAACACATAGAATTTAAAACATCACTGACATTTGTTGGTTACTGTGAAATAATAAACTAAATGCTCTTGTCATGGAATTAACCACTATATTGTTTAAAGACACATCTTCTAAGGCAGCAAGATGAGATTTACTACAATCAGATGAAAGATGTATAAACATGATCGTGTCTGTTTACCAAATTGTTATCAAGTAGTTTTGGACAAAGAGTAACTTTAAAAATTAGTTGAGTATTCCATTTTCTTTCCTGTCCCCATATACAATTCAATCAGAAAACATTTTCACTCTGACGCATTTTTAAAACTGAAACTTGAACATTTTTTACCAGCATCTGAGTTTATACATTTTGGAAACTGAGTTTGTGTCTGATCATTTTTTTTAAGCCTAACTGTATAGTGCCACAAAAATAATCTTTTTAGGATTAGACAATTTATTGAGACAATTTATGAAATGTGATGCACCTATTTAAGATGTCAATATAATTCTTAGATCACAATGTTTTACCTTGACAGTTGTTTTACATTACAATCATCCCTGTCAGAAAAGGGGGTATAGTTGGAGTACATTTCGCTCTCTCTTAAAATACAGTATGACACTTGATTAAAAAAATCAAATTAAACCAATAAATCCTAATTAATTACATTTTAATCATATAATGATAGTTGCTTTAGTTACATTAATGCACTGATGTCTGACTGATATGACAGAGTAACTTCTCAAGCAGATAATTTACCTATAGGTTATCAGTTACTGTAGACTACTGTCAAATGTTGTCGGTCGGGATATTCATGCTGCTGTCCATGACTGGCCGCCCCAATAATGGCGGTGCCACAAGATGACACAACATACAAAACGGTCGTTAGATTAGTCTACATCAAGGGTGCCCAAGTGTCCTTGAGAGCTATTATCCTGTAATTCTTAGAGAATACCCCTTCCAACACACCTGAATCAAATGGTTAATCTCTTCGTGCACATCATTCAGCTCAGCAGAGGCCTGTTAACGAGCATTCATTTGATTCAGGTGTGTTGGAGAAGGGATGCAACCAAAATGTGCAGCACAGTAGCTCTCAAGGACTGGACTTGGACACCCTTGGTCTACATATATAAGTGAGTAAGTTTCGTTAGTTAATTGAACATTTTTTGTCTAACACATAGATTTGGAGCATTTACAGTTCACCTGTTCATTCAGACAATATTTATACATACTTGTAGTCTTGAGGAAAGAAGAAAAATATTTATTTTTATGTTCTACAATAAAATACACACCTAACAATTTTTTAAACTGTGTGATATTATTCTCATTTGTTTGGCTCAGGAGGAAGAGTGGTTGTCTGCCAGTGAAGCCTAGGTTACCCCAGACCACATGCTAATGTGTCCTTGAGGCAAGCAGCTGAACCGTAAGATGTGTTAATTGGCTTGTGTGCAATTGAAAAAGCATTATCTTACTTTTGGTCTATGACGGGAGACACATTTTTTATTTCTAAAAAGATGGCATCCTTAGGTACTATCACTGGTGTTCACTTCACAGAGTATTAAACAACAAAGGTATAACAAAACCACCCACTGTTGAGGGTACAATAACAGTACAGTGACAAGTCTTTGTACTCCTAAGTAAGACACATGTATGGCAAAAAACTATCAACGGTTCTTGGTCTGAGGAATACAGATGCTAGTATTCCACGCTAGATGTGATATGATGAAGTTCACAATATAAAAAATAAAAATTGACTGAAATACTTTGCAGTAATCCTCTATCTTATTTGAAAATAATAATAATAAAAACACATTTTAAAAAATTATTCCTTTCGGCTGGCAGACACAATTGTCACAGTAGTACTGGGTGTTCTGGCATTTATTTAGTGTACATTGCTGTTGTTGACCAGTAGTATTGGTGTCAATGTTACGTCCCTCAAATTGTCTAGGGCAAAAGGGGTACATAACATAAAGGAATCACGAGGACGTAAAATACTTAACCGCTTTATTCACAGAATAGAGTAGAGTTCGGTAAAGAGTAAGTACAGTCCAGGGCGAAAGTCCGTAGGCCTAGACTGCCGGCTTTACTGCACGTCGGGCACAACCAAGCGTGGGAAGTCACACAGCTCAGGGGAGACGCCTGTTACGCGGTCCGCTCTAGTCTCCACCGAGCTAGAGATGGCCAGGTCTTTTATAAAAGTAGGCATCCCGTTGAAACCAATCAGCTGTGAGGAGGTACGGCAGTCAGGGGGGAGTGGCGTTGAGTGACGTTGTCGTCCTCCATTCATATACGGACATAATGCAGACAGGGGGGAGTGGCGTTGAGTGACGTAGTCATCCTCCAGTCAGGGCCAAGAACGACCCAAATCTCCAGGTGTAGGGCATTTGGTTAAATCTAGAACCGAAGCGTCACTACAAAGACAAAGTACAAAAAACAGCAACAACCTGGGGCGTGTAACACCCCCACACACAAACATAAACCTATAGGTTTATGCACAAAAGAGGGATGTTGCGGTTTACTCACAGTCTTGACAGAGCATCAGCGACAAGGTTGTTAATACCTTTCTTATGTTTAATCACCAAAGGGAATTCCTGCACAAAGAGAGCCCAGCGCATGAGCCGGCGGTTATTGTTGTACATACGCGACAGGAAAACCAGAGGATTATGATCAGTATACACGGTAATGGGGCTTTGACTACAACCTAGATAAACTTCAAAGTGCTGTAAAGCTAGGAGCAGAGCCAGAGTCTCCTTCTCAACTGTAGAGTAGTTCTGTTGGTATTTGGTGAACTTTCTGGAGTAATAACTGACGGGGTGATCAAGTCCGTGAGCATCCTCCTGTAGTAGTACAGCTCCGGCTCCGACATCGCTTGCATCCACTTCAAGTTTAAATGGCTTGTTCATATCCGGTGCTGATGAAACCGGATGCTGTTTTATTGGTTTGGCGTCGCCCACATCAACATCGTGTTTAATCACATCTGTACAGGTAGGAATATCACCGAACAGTTCAGAGTGAGTATCTATTAGGGAGACTATATCGCGCTTCTGAGACTCATCCAAGTAAGACAATATCGAGGGCAGAAGCGGTATCGTCTCCGAGTTTAACAGCCGTGGTGTTTTCTGGTCTGTGAAACGAGCTGTCAATCCTGCCTCCTCAGGATCGATATCCGTGCTGCTGTCTACGATTACTGCTGCAACCGGAGAAGTCTCAACCATTTCTGATACACGCGCTTCAACACAACGGGGTTCTCTTTCTACATAGGACTTGAGCATGTTAATGTGACAAACTCTCGTCTCTTTCCGTTTTTCAGGTGTTTTTATGACATAGTCGGTGTCACTTAACTTCTCCGAGACAACAAACGGTCCTTCAAATCTAGCGGCAAGTGATGCCTCAAACGTGGGGATCAACATTAGTACTTTGTCACCCACCTCAAACTTGCGCTGCACAGCAGAACGATCGTAACGGCGCTTCATAGTCTCCTGTGAGGCTTTCAAGTTTTGTCGGGCGAAATCACGAGACCGGTGTAACCTCTCACGGAACAGCGAAACGTACTGTAACACATCGCGTTGGTTGTCTGACGATCTTTCCAATATAGTTTCTTTTAATGAACCTAGTGGTCCCCGAAGTGTATGCCCAAACACTAGTTCAGCAGGGCTGAAACCAAGCGATTCTTGAGTCGCATCTCGAATGGCAAACAGAACAAAGGGCAGCCCTTCATCCCAATCCCTTTGTTCTGCCTGACAATATTTCCTCAGCATTGCTTTTAAAGTTTGATGCCACCGCTCGAGAGCGCCCTGTGATTCGGGATGATAAGGGGAAGATGTTGTGTGCTTTATTTTTAACTCGCGCATTACCTGAGCAAACAAGCGGGATGTAAAGTTGCTTCCCTGGTCTGTCTGTAAGACTCGAGGCAACCCAAATGTAGAGAAGAATTTTAACAAAGTTCTAGTCACAGTTCCTGTGACACTTACCACCTTAGAAAAACACTGAGCTAAGGACGGGTCCGCGCGTTGTGCAGCGCTTAAGCGAGCGCGGGTTATCGGTACAGGAGTGGAACTGGGAGAGACCCGTGACTCTACATGGTCTTTTACGCCAGGAGTCACTGATCCCTCAACCGTTCCCACCGCGCTCCTGTCCGCTGTAAGAAAAGGGAAGATACAGGTGTCCATTAAGGTTACTTCCTGATCTTTCTGTGATTTGCGACTTAGCGAACGTGTGATCACACACGTCGGGAAGCTTACCTCCTGTCTTGAATGCTCAACATTACACTCACAGTTCTCAGGTGCATCTAGAACCTCCAGTGCAGGAACAACCTTCCCTCCGGCGATGTCATTTCCGAGTAGTAACCCTACTCCTTTAATAGGCAACTGGGAACAGATTGCCACAGGGAATTTTCCTGAAATTAGGGAAGATGTCAAATGTATGTGGTGTACTGGTCTTGGTACATATCCCATCTCCACTCCCTGTAGTATGACACTATAACCACAAGAGGTTGTTGTTGAGAAAGGTAGTACATCTGCCAACAGTACAGTTTGCGAAGCTCCCGTGTCTCGCAGCATCCGCACCGGCACCTCATCCCCAGGCTTACCTGAGAGCGAGATGCGTCCTTCTAGCACGAACGGCGCAAAACACGGGTCGACAGTGCACTCAACCTGGTCGCTGCTGCTCTTATGACTGACATGATCTTTTACAAACCCAACTTCCTTAATTTTCACAGATGAAGCTTGAGTTTTTCTTTTAAGCGCAAGGCAGTTACTGATTAAATGCCCAGGCTTATGACAATAAAAACACTCCTTTTCAGATCTTTTTGGTACAGTCTGGGCAGTAGGGGCAGAACGGCTCCTCTGCACAACATTGGGTGCGTTTTTATGAGTCAATACATATTCGTCTGCCAAAACAGCGGCAGTTGACATCTTATTTGCTTTTCGTTCAATCATATGCATAACAATATTTTCAGGAGTACAATTCTTGAGTTCCTCTAACAGAATTAATTCTCTGAGACCATCATAAGTAGAAACATCACATGAAGCACACCATCGATCAAAAAGATTCCCTTTCTCCCGAGCAAAGTCCACATAGGACTGAGAAGGGTTCTTTTGATAATTCCTGAAGCGTTGCCTGTACGCTTCAGGAACCAGTTCATATGCCTTTAGTACAGCAGTTTTCATGACATCATACTGTAAACTCTCAGAAAGCGACAGCGCCGCAACGGCTTCTTGGGCTTTTCCACGAATTTTACATTGTACCAGCATGGGCCAGATATCGGTCGGCCAGCGAAAAGCATGAGCCAGACGCTCGAACGCTGCAAAATAGCAATCCACCTCAGTCTCTCGGAACTCCGGCACCAAAGCAACCAAGCCAGCAATGTCAACAGAAGGCTGAGGTGCAGAAGGAGGAGGAGACGCACTATAAGATGCTGCTGGCATCTGTACTGTCTTGGTCCCACTCTGTGTGTTCAGTTCAAGCTGGCGTATTCGCACAGCTTTGTCAGCTTCGATTTGCAGCTTTCTAATCTCGAGTTCCATGTCGAGCTTCCTCTGCTGTGCCCTGTCCTGAGCCTCATGCTGCAGCCTGGCAAGGCGCACCTTGACACGAGCTTCTACTCGTGAACGCGCAGAATCAGTGTCCGAAAGCGGATCAAAAGGGGGGAGAGAAAAGGGCGTCTTTACCTTTAGTGCAGCTCCGCCCTCGGTATCAGCTCCGGGAGTCTCAGCAGACTCACCTGACGCTTCGGATTCCTGCGTGCTGCTCAACAACGCTCCTGCTGCTTCAGGACGCGCTGCGGCTCCAGAACCATTAGTGGCACCAGCAGATGCAGAGGGGAACACGATCAGACTTAGCGCCTCCAACCTCTGCACGATCAATCCCATCAGTTCCTGCTTTTTTAGCTGCTTTGGGCAGGAGATCTCAAGACGAGACGCTAATAACGCAAGCCCCGCCTTCCGGCAAGCACTCAGCTGTTCGAGTGACGGTTCCCGAAGGAACCCCTCAACATCAAACGGCTGCGACATCAGAACCCGGCCGACACTATACGGAAATTACTAAAGAAGCCGCAAATACCATACAAGCATAGATTGTCACGGGATAGGGTTTAAAATCCCGGACGAGCCCCCATTTATGTTACGTCCCTCAAATTGTCTAGGGCAAAAGGGGTACATAACATAAAGGAATCACGAGGACGTAAAATACTTAACCGCTTTATTCACAGAATAGAGTAGAGTTCGGTAAAGAGTAAGTACAGTCCAGGGCGAAAGTCCGTAGGCCTAGACTGCCGGCTTTACTGCACGTCGGGCACAACCAAGCGTGGGAAGTCACACAGCTCAGGGGAGACGCCTGTTACGCGGTCCGCTCTAGTCTCCACCGAGCTAGAGATGGCCAGGTCTTTTATAAAAGTAGGCATCCCGTTGAAACCAATCAGCTGTGAGGAGGTACGGCAGTCAGGGGGAGTGGCGTTGAGTGACGTTGTCGTCCTCCATTCATATACGGACATAATGCAGACAGGGGGGAGTGGCGTTGAGTGACGTAGTCATCCTCCAGTCAGGGCCAAGAACGACCCAAATCTCCAGGTGTAGGGCATTTGGTTAAATCTAGAACCGAAGCGTCACTACAAAGACAAAGTACAAAAAACAGCAACAACC
>JALJCO010006372.1:0-11298 GCA_023101725.1 Atherinomorus stipes | reverse complement strand
TACTTCGTTTTTAATTCACAGTGCTGCTTTCAAAACAGCAGAGCAATTATCAATTTTTGTTTTCATATTTGTTTAAAAGCAAACTTTAAAAAAACACTCACAGATTGATGTTTTGTTATGATTTTTCTTTGATATTTGTGGTCTTGGTCTCGTCTCGGTCTCGACCTTGACCTCTAAAAGTCTTGGTCTTGGTACTCCCCTGGTCTGGGGTGGTCTTAACTACAACACTACTTGTCTCATCATGAGACATGTAAAAAAAAAAAGTTTATTGCATGTCTCATCATGAGTAATAAACGTCTTTGGCTCAGTGCGCCCTTTGCTACCAGAACACAAAGGCAAGACCAATCAGCATCCTATAGTCAATGGGTTTTAGTACTGATTACAGGTAAAAGTTGTTATATTACTACTTATTGAAAGACTTTAAACATTGTGCTCTGCCAGTCTTGGAAAAAGTACACTGATGATGTTGAGCACAAAACTGGAGATTCATCAAAAGGCATGCAAAGTATTTTAGAAAATTCTTGTGCTTTCCCCACCTGTTTCTATAGATGTACAACTAAATGTGTCAGGCCATCAGCAATTATATGAAATTTTGGTAAACTTTATCAATTTAAACAGAAAACAATCATATAGCCTGTTGATTTATCAGTTAAACTTAATATTGTGAATTATCAAGTTTTTTTCAATAAGAGATAAAGATGAGTTTATCAGCTATGATGCCGTTGTTCTTCTCTGACTGGCTGATGTTTTTACAGTTTGATCTCGTCAACACCATTGGAGAAGCTGCTGCTCTTGGCACTGCGGGCGTTATTTCCTGGGGAGACATGGACCTCACAGACACAGAGGTACTACTGTTATTCATTCAGTTCATTTCTGTTGTTCAAAGTGTCACCACCAACAACAAACTGGTGTCATTTACCTCAATCTTTCAGGCCTCCTGCGCAGATGCTCAGAATCATTTGAAGCAGGTCATGAACCCATATATCCTGAATGTCACCACGGCAACACGAATGTGTAGCCAGGCAATCTGCCAGAGTAAAGGTCGCTGCGTGAGGAAGAAGTGGGATAGCGATGTCTTCCTTCATCTTCACCCACGTCGCTTTAAGATCTGGCAGCGCTCCAGCGGGGGCCCGCTGATTGTGAGCGGCCGTCTCACGAAAGATGACATCAAGTTTTTCAACCGTAATTTCAACTGCATGTGTTACAGCAGGGAGCCGTGTCGATCAGTTATGACACTAACCGATTCCAAGCCTGTCTTCACCCTCAGAGGTCGAGGTGCTGACAGCATGGGCTCCGTTTCGCTGGTGTTGATACTAATCTGTCTCAAGCATTTTATAATGTGAAGAGAATTTATAGCATCCTACACATGGCTGCGAGGACAGGGCAGCTCCTGTGGGGTCTGTGGATTTATCATGTTTTGGTTATGTTTTAATTAGCTTCTATTTCTGATTTTCTTGATTTCAGTATTTGAATTTGCGGTTTTGATTCATGATTTGGATCACTTAAGTCATAGTTAATCTAGTTTTCTGCGGTGCCCAGACACCTGGATTCCATCAGACAATTACTACTTTTGCTCTTGGTTAGCATTAGCTCCCTCAGCATAAACACCCCTGGCTTCCTGTGTTCAGTAGCCTATCAGATCTTTTTTGTATTTCCTTCCACAAGGCTCTGCCTTTCATTTATGATTTGCACATCTGACCAGAGTAGTCACTGTTTTTTTTTCTTCCTTGTCTTTTCTTTTTAATTTCTTTTTAAAATTTTTGCTGAGAGGCAGCAATGAGTGTTTACAATCAGCTAAAACTAAATCTGGACCCATCCTGAAGAACCATCAGAAGGACACGAGGCACCATCGAAAGTCTTCTGACTTCATGCACTCTTGTAGTCTTTGGCTGAAAAAATACTTGCTTTTTAACCTTGCAGTCGCATAGGAAACCAGCTCCATCATGAATGTAATTGTTTACATGCTTGCTTGTGGGCTTGTTACCAGAGGTTTCCAAGGGATGCATTAAAACTCAGACTGGACAGAGTTGCTGAATTTGTGGGATGTAAATAAAACTATAAACATGGTGACAATAAAAGAGATTAGCATTTGGTAAATTTCCAAGGATGTGCGCAAACAATGCTTCAAATACAAAAAAACACGAGGCTGGCATAATCAATGCGCATGCACGATTCAAAGCAAGTATATTCTCAGCCTGAGGCCACTTCATTAAAGGCCTTTATAGGCTTTTTATACAGCATGTCTTGATTTTAGGTTCAGGATTTCTTTCCATATGTCCAATATTTGTCTTTAGTTCAGACACACATATAGTAACGTGTTTCATTTTACATTCTTCCCCCAAACTATGTGAGCACAATGCAGTGTGACCCCCCCCCCCCCCCCCCCCAAGACCTATTTCAGTAATTAAAAAACTTTAATCAACTTCATCCTGTAATGATGTGATTTGTGACACTGAACTAAACATACTGAATGGACCTGAGAAAAATCATGATGAATGGTGACATCAGCAGAAATGAGCCAATTTACAGCCACCTTGAAATGATAGTTCCTTTATGTGCAGAAGATCCTCCCTGTAGTTGGTGTAAAGCAGTGTTGATAGAGTTAATAGACAGGTTTTTGTCAGTATTAGTTAAGTATGAGGTTAGAAAAAACAGAGGCTGGGGGACCCAGGTTCAAGTCTCCAGTCAAGCAAGGAATGTGTACCAGATTGGGCCCCTGAGCAAGACCAATAATAATAATAATAATAATAATAATATACTTTATTAATCCCAATTAGAGAGCCAATTGGGAAATTCGTTCTCTGCATTTAACCCATCTCAGAATGAACCTGAGAGCAGTGAGGAGCCAATTACAGCACCTGGGGAGCAACTTGTGGGGGTTAAGGACCTTGCTCAGGGGTCCATAGTGGTTCACCTGAGTGCCATGTCGGGGACTAGAACCTGGGTCTGCAAAGCTCGCAACATTACCTCTTGGCTACCTATCCCCCCCCCCCCAAAACAAAAATAAAAATAAGAATATAAATACAAAAAATATATAAGAATAGAAAAAATAGGGATAAAAATAAAACAATCTGAATATATATATATATATATATATATATATATATATATATATATAGGAAAATAGGAAAAATATATTAAAAAAAAAATACAGGAACACAGGAATAAAAATGTTTTTATTCCTGAACGTCTGTGCTTCAAATAGAAACAAACATTTTTATTAACCTCATTCTTGTTCACTACAACTTTAATAACCATTAGTGTCTAATTTTATTCAAGTTTGAACATAGCACCATTCACACAACTCCCATTGACCAAAGTGCTTCACAACCCGGGTCGAAAATACCTGTTTCTGACCAAAAAGCTAAGAAAACTTGCTTTGAATGCTGAGGTCCCCTTCAAGTGGAAAAGTGTCTTTGATGCCAATATTTTTTTACTTTAATAACACCTTCATCATCTGATCAGCTGTTTACTTCTATGAAACAACAAATACAACACTGAGAAAAGAGTTTTGGAGGCAAAATAATTATTTACTAGCTGAATAAGCCACAACAAGTTTGTTTCACAACATAATATTTGGCAGAGACATAGAGCAGAAACGTCTCCCTCCTCCCGGTCGCCATGTTCTCTCCCCCCGCAGCAGAATCCAGCAACATTCTTCCAAGTGTATCTATCTGCGGCTTGCAACCCAGTGGGCGTGTCGCATTGTGGGTGGGTCTGGTTAGGTTTAGGGGAAGGGTCAGGGGTAGGGCTAGATTTTACCGTGCTCTCATTGGCCTGGTGGGCGTGTCGTCGGGTAACGTCACTCTACGACACGCCCACTCTACAACACGCCTCTGTCCTGCGAGCCGCAGATAGACCCTTCTCCATTTTTGGGCTAGCAGCCCAGCCGTTAGCAACCAGTAACACAGGAAGCATCATAGAAGCGCATCACTTCCTGGTAGGTTTTTTTTAAGCTTGTCTGACACCGCCATCTGCTGGATTAGATGAAAACTACCGAAAAAATTATGATGAGCCCTTGGTTCTCTCTGACAAGCTCCGCCAGAGATTAAAACAGCTCCGCCGATTAAAACCCTTAATTAACGTGGAAACACGTGATTGGCAGCCAGTGAGTTAATATTATACAGTTCAATTTTTTAAAATTGATTTATTTTTTTCATTTCGAACTAAAATTAAAAATGACTTACCTCTACACTGCGCTGTCTTTCCTACATTTCCACCAATGTCGTAATGTTACAGCCCCCCCCCCCATCCTCTCTCCCTCTCTCTCGCTAACGGTGAGATGGCACTGTCAAGTAGGGATGTTCTGCACTATCCCGTCTGCTCGACTCCACCTCAATCTTATGAACCGGAGGTCTTGCACGCGCTGTTTTGGTGGAAGTGACAGCATGCCGAAAGCCATGTGACCACACTAACCGAGGCCTTGTTACGTCATCCGCAAGTGTAGAGCCGAAACTTGAAGGGACTGGGTTTATTAATCTGTTATTTATCTGTCAGTGCTTAATACAGGTTCCAATCGCTTGGGAATTTATTGAAAAATACTTAATTTATCACAGAGGATAATTCCAAGATATTATCCACAAAGGAAACACTAACAGAAGGTTGACAACGTATCTTTTATTATACAAAGAATCAGAGACGAGACAGCTCCAGGCAGCGTTTCCCTCAGTTACCGTACACATCCACAGCCAGCAGATGGAGCTCATGCTGACTGTCTCAAATGTCTCAAGACTTCGTGTCGATCTCTTGGCAGCTGTGTCAAAATGTCTCATTGTCTCATGAGGCTTCATTGTCACCATCCCTACTGTCAAGTGTTTATTGGTGCATGTTTTACATTGCTGTGTTGTTTACCGCTGGATCTGTGGAAAATTTACTTAAACACACCAGGAGTGGGCGCCCTCAACGCATTTGTTGCCCTAGGCCAGTGGTTTTCCATGCCTCCTTGCACCAGCACAGCTGACTCAAATTAAATAAAGCCTATAAATTTGAGTCAGGTGTGTGTTGGAGAAGGGATACGTGGAAAACCTGCAGGATTGTGGCCCTCGAGGACTGGAGCTGGACACCCCTGCCCTAGGCGATGGAGCCCTGTTGCTATACTGTGTCTATAATACTGGTGTACAAAAAGTAATGAGAGAACCTGCCTCTGCATGAAGTTAACATTGTAAAACATTTTCACATTTGCACTAGTGATGTTAAATCTTCTAACGATGTCCCAAAGTAAAGGCATGATTAAAGAAAAATGCCAGGAGCCTTTATGCAATACTTGGCAAAGAGATGACAGCCAGTTTTTGTGAAACATCTAGTCTTCTTCCTGGGGGTCCTGAGAACCAGAGGAAGACTAGCGACCACTTTGTGGAGGCTAATGTGGTTACAGTCTATGTGTGGATCCTAATAAAGTATAAAGAATAAATAAGCAGCAGGTTTAAAAAGGGCAAAAACATTTAGAACATTTAAAATATTTGAAAATGAATAATATTTTGAACAATAAAGCCTTCACCGGACAATGTTGTGAGGTCCCATGTCTCCTTTTCTGGGCTGGCTGCTGTAGAGAAAGATGTCAGGTGTTCAATATAAGTTTGACTCTGTTCGGGCAGCAATGCCAGCAGATTTCCAGCAGGGGGAGTCAGAGCTCCGTTCTTTCAGCATCACTGGTTGTTTTCCCTAAGCCACATGTAGCACAAATAAATATCACGGTACACTCTAACTTATTTCCCCCGCTTCTAACAAAATATTCAACTTAAGGAAAACAGTATCCACCACAGGCTACAGGATTGTGAAATAAAGGTCGACAATGACAGCATCTTTTTAACACTTGATTTCTAAAAAGGGTTTTGCATGTGTTTCTGATTTAAAAGCTTACATAAACACTTATGCAGCACTTGAAGATTTTTTTTTAACTTCATTGTTTTCTTTAATTGATTGTTTTAGGTCAAGGTAAAGGTCAGTTTTAAGATGCTTTGGTTCTTCACCTTTAAACTTCATTCATCTCCTTTAGTCTTGACCGTAAACACAAAGTTTCAAGACTCAGCTTCATCTATGTATGCTCCTCAGATTTACTGTCATTAGCTAATCCCTGAGCTGGAGTACCTCAGTCTAAAAGTTACCCGTTAGCATGCTAGCGCTCATGTATGACAGACTGATTCCTTCATGGAGAAACCCAGGTTCAGTTACTTTCTAATTTTATAAAATGTAAACCTGTTTGGATAGACAAATATTATCACCATATTGGTAGTTGGTGATATAATAGTTGTTTTTATCTAACGTACAATATAGATGTAAATTAGAAACTGCATTCACTTGCACTTGGGACTCTTACCTTTACCCAGGTAAAGATCAGTTTACACTGAATCTTTGTTATGATTTGGTTGTCTGTTCTTGGGGTGGGACCTGAGGGGGCCAATCAGATTTTATGGGTGGCTTATGAGCCTGTGAACAGACCTAAAATGAGCTGCTGTTTTAAGGAAGGGGATATTTGCAGACTGAAAGAGGATTGTTGAGGACTCATCAGAATTCATAGGAATCCAGTTTCTGAGTGATACAAGTCCTCTGAACAGCTAGCCTGTTGTGTGCTGTATGAATATTTCATGTCTGAGATCTCATGGTGTTCTGACTTACTGGGTTGGCACAACTCTCAAAGGGACTGTTTCCTGCTGAAATACTGTTAGGGTGCTCACCAAGTTTGATCTGAGCATGGGTATACCTACTGTGGCAAGGTACGCAACAGAGGGCCCAGGCGGGATTTGATTCCCAGACTCCCGGGTGAGAGTCATGCGTGCTGACCAGTCAGCCGAAGGGATATCCCTGTGGCCAAGTAGCCAGGGCGCATCATCACTCGGAGGCATAGTGACAGGACCCCACACTGTCACACTACGTTTGGTATGGACTGGGAGATACTTACCTGTAACCTCAAGCCTGGCAACACCATGTTTTCTGTCAACATTCATTTACATTCAATTCATGGAAAATTGTCCGACCTGACTGATTCAGAGGTTAGTTTCCTGTTTTGGAGTGATGCTGGTGGTCTGAATTTTAACCCTGTGTATCATCATGTAGCTGGATCGTCCAGCCAATAAACTGATTGCCACCTTCTTATTCTGTGAAAGCTCTGACCATTACGTGGTTTCCTTCGTCTGATGTGAGACCTCATATCTTAGTCTGTTGGTGGATGTGGTTAGGACTAGAAAAGTCACGTAAAGGTACTTCAGAGGATTATGGGTGAGGTTTATTCTGCTTTTGTGATTGGAAGCATCTTGATCCTGAGGCCTCCCTGTCGGATGAGCTGTACCACATCCCAGCAGTCAACTCAACCACAGCCTTCTCCTGATGGAGGGGTTGCCTGCCCTCTGTACTGTGGCAGCCTGGCCCCGGCCTGGCCCAGCTTGGCTTGGCTTGGCCATCCTTCTGCCTGAATAATCCGCTCTGTCAGATGGAAGCTGTCGTCCTGGGGGAATAAGAGCTTTATTGTTCGGATTCCTCTCCTTTGTTGGGGATTGCAGTAACATTTCTAGGTCACCGGCTGTGACCAACACCCCGCTGTCCAAACCAGTGCTTTAGTAAGGGAATTCACCCCCTCCCTATGCATCCCCCCACCATTCCCATATTTCACCCAGCGCATTGGGGGGGCACAATTAGGAATCCGCTCCCAGCAACAGCAACCAGGTTGCGATCTGCCATAGGGCTCCTGCTCCTGTTTTCTGTCAGAGCAGATATATTATGGATGCTGACTCAAACAGTTTGTCAAAAGGCTCTTTCATCGTGATAATTGGGCGGACAGGCCCTCAGATCCTTTCCCATTCATTGGTGTCCCCATAATTATCTCTAACCTTTTACCCTGCTCTCACCCAGAGGAGTTAAGAACACGTTTCAATGGTCCAAATAAAAATCTGGATGACGGGATCCTCGTGAGTCATGATTTAATCATTTATGATGACATCATTTCCATTAGCATAATTAGGCAGGTAAAACTTCGACTTTCTCCAGAGTTTTATTGAAATGTCAAACAACATCTTGATGATTGAACCACCATGAAATATCTTAACTCAGTAAAGAAACCTTAATATTTCATAAATAATCCTTTGAGGTTGAGGTTTAGGTTTTAAATCTTCTTTTATGATACATTTTAAAATACCACAAATATACTGCAGAAAAACTTTTAGATTGCAGACAGAAATATATGTTCAAGTCCATGTGATCTCACCACGGTGAACCCTATGTATGTGTTTTGTGCTTTAAGCCTCAAAGTCCTGTTTTGAATAAAGATAAATAATAGCAAGATGGAGGTAACAGAGCGAAGAAAGAAATACTTGTAAGGCAACTGAGCAAACCCAGGCTAGTTTTACCATCTGAGAGAGCATTATTAGAGAAGGCTGTAACCTGCAGATCACAGACTCAAAACAAACTTACGTTAATGTGTCAAACAAAAGGTCTACATGCTATCCCCTGACTATCTTTCATTTAATTCAATTTAATCAAAGTTACAGTATATTCAGTTTAAAGGAGATGGGTTTGATGGAAACTGGAGGTTTATATTAACAAACCAGATCCTCAATAAAAAAGATAAAATAAAATAAAAAAAACTGTACCAAGAATCTTCATTTTGATAATAAATAACTCCACCCATTACCATACAAGCAGATGACCTTCCAAGCTCAGGTCCTCGACAAGAGGTCTGGAAACTGGAAGTACAGGTGCTGCCCAAAAAATTAGGATATTCTGAAAAAGTTAATGTATTTCTATAATTCAACTTAAAAGGTGCAATTTACATATTGTATAGACAAATAATATGTGAATCAATATATTTCAAGCTTTTATTTGTTTGGATGTTGCTGATTAGAAGCTGCAGCTTAAGTAAACCTCAAATTCAAAAACTCAAAAAATTAGAATAGAATACTGCATTTAGCTTTTTCTTGACAATACCCCCCAGATTTTCAATGGGGTTCAGATCAGGTGTATTTGTGGGCCAATCAAGCATGGTGATCCCATGGTTGTTGAACCAGGATTTTATACTTTTGGCAGTGTGGGCAGGTGCAAAGTCTTGCTGGAAGATGAAGTCTGCATCTTCATACAGCTGGTCCACTGAAGCAAGCATGAAGTGCTCCAAAATGTCTGGTAGACGGCTGCATTTATGCTGGACTTGATGAAGCTCAGAGGACCAACACCAGCAGCTGACATGGATCCCCAGGTCATCACACACCGCAGTGGGGTGGCATCCCATTTTTCAACCAGCATTTGTCACTAGTCAGCCAGTATGGTTGTGTTGGTCACTCTGGCACCAACAGCACACCCAAATGTTCAGTGGGGTTGAGGTCAGGACTACAGGCAGGTTGTGTCATCGTCTGGAGGTAGTTTGATAAATCGGCTCTGTTGGGACCAGAGTTACCATCTTGGAGGATAGTTTGGTCTCAGACTGTACTGGTTGCAGAATCTAATTTCCATACCTCTCCACAAAGAGATTTCCTCTGGTGATGACAAGCCTTGTTTTTCCAGTGAGGGAGATACTGGTCCACACCATCACACTACCTCCACCAAATACTGTTATGCACCAATCAGCAGCATTCTCCACATCTTCTCCACTCTCTGACCCTCTCTCTGACAATCCAACTGACTGCTCTAGCAGGATCCATGCACAGAGGCACCTGACCGTCATCACTTGGGTATCAGAAGTTCAAATCAACAATCAGAAGCAGAATCTGCTGTTTTGACTTGCCAGACAAGATTTTGCAAGTTTTTCGTGGGTACAACCCTCATACTCAACTATCTCTCTTCTCACAAATGCATTTTCTTTACAAATGTTGCTCCATTTAAAGGGGAAATAAACAGGTTCTCTAACAGTGTGAGATAATGCCAAGAAGCATTGTTACAAGTTGACAAAGAAATAATCTGCTGAATCCTATTTTCCTTACTTATTGTACTACAATTGTACATACATAAACATTGCTCACTCTCAGAAATAAATAAATGTTCTGTTTGTACAGCTGTGAAGCCTTGCTGTGTTTGCACTTTTCTGTAATACAGAAGATACTGAAGTTGTAATTAATCATGTTTTCAGTCTTTAAGGATGGTTATAATCTCTGATGTGAATTTGTCTTTGAGTTGGCAGGTGGTTAAAAGTGAAGCTCAGTCTTCACCCCCAGCTGTGAGCAGTGACTGCACGCTCTTTTTAGGGAGCAGTTTTTCCTGAGGTATCCTCTTTCCTCAACAAAGCTTTGCTCTCTGAGTCTGCAGGGATTTCACAGGGTTTAGATTGGTCACAGTGATCAGCCAGGCAATCTGCCGGTAAATAATCTCTGTTTAAGTCCACATACTATTTTGGTTAAGGCAGATTCTTTCAAATGTATCTTTAATTTATTTTGCATTTATTATATTTTTCAAAATGGGATAGTACATATTAATAAACAAAAATGCAGTTATGCAAGATTACAGCAAAGTCAATTTTCAACTAAAGTCCTTTGACAGGCCAATGAAAAATAAAAGAGGGGGGTTAAAAGTGCATAACAAAGACAGGAATAATATTTTTAACCCTCTTTTTCCTCAAAAATCGCTGATGTTAAGTTTTCAAGTTAACTTTGCCATTAATACAACACAATTAAAAGCTTTGCAGCAATAATGGTTCATTTTGTTCCTCAGTTGCATTTATTTACTATATTCTAGTTAGGGTCACATTGATGGTTAGATTTCAATTTCCCAGATTGTCTCTGATAACTCGGCAACTAGTGAAGATGCTACATGATATTTCTACAAATGTAATATCTGAGTTTGACTGTAAATCCTGAAACAAGTGAGATTCAGCAGCAAATCTAGTGAGAATGACACGTCTTCA
This sequence comes from Atherinomorus stipes, assembly GCA_023101725.1. NCBI lineage: Eukaryota > Metazoa > Chordata > Actinopteri > Atheriniformes > Atherinidae > Atherinomorus > Atherinomorus stipes. Next base: position 479 of record JALJCO010006372.1, on the reverse strand, counting down.
GCAGACTTTGAGTTTATGTGTGAAGGAACAGACTGGATGTGAAGAGCTTGTACAGGAAGCTGTAGCAGACATCTAGAAGGAATCAGATCACCAGTTATTTGACAGCAGGATTCTATTAAGACTTTACAGGTGTCGAAGGCTGCTGTAGTCAGAGAGCTGCTCAGCAGCAAGGAGTTAATCACACTGCAGAGGAGAAGAAAGAAAATGTGACTCTTCAGTCAGAAAGAAAACGCAATTGTCATGTCAAAATTTTTACTCTCCCATGTCTTACATATTTGCTTCTTCTAAGATACTGATATTTTGGCGACATAATGAAACAATGGAAAGACCAGATTCATGTGTAACAGACCCCACATGTCCTTTAAGAGGACATGTGGGGTCCTTAGAGCCATTTTTCTCTAAGGGCTGGAATGCTGTTAGCAATGGGTGAATATCTTGGCTGCCATGTGTTCCTAGCGTTCATCTGACATGTAGACCGC